>JAJOZX010000684.1:537500-922500 GCA_023014485.1 Bathynomus jamesi
CCAGGGCCAGACACACGAAGTGCCACGTTTCTGAAGAAATGCAAAGAGAGTATTACCAAACCGCTACACTTACGATGGAGGAAATCACTCGACACAGGACAAATTCCACTCCCCTTAAAGAACGAGAACATTGCCCCCCCCCTATTTAAAGGTGGTAACAGAGCAATGCCCAAGAATTATCGGCCAGTGGCTCTCACCTCACACCTTATAAAGTGTTTTGACCGTATAATTAGAAGCAAAACTACCTATTACCTACAAGAAAAAGACTTATACAACCCAAATCAACATGACTTCAGAGCGGAAAGATCATACCTATCACAGCTACTAGACCACCAGGAGAAAATATTAGAAACATTGTGTCGAGGACAAAACATACGGACTTTCCAAAGCCTTCGATAAATGTGACCATGGAATCATAACACACAAACTTAAGAATACAAGAATTACTTGAAAGCTCGGAAAGTGGATATTTAATTTCTTGACGCAAAGAACACAAAGAGTGGTAGTAAACGGAGTTAAATCGGAAGTCTCGGAAGTCATGAGCTCTGTCCCACAAGGGACAGTATTAGCTCCTTTTCTGTTCATAATAATGATTGCAGATATTGTTGCAGATATTAAGGACAGTATTGTATTATGCTTCGCAGATGACACAAAGATATGTAAGGAAATATTGAACGAAGGTGACATAAGAAAATTACAAAACGACATTGAAACAATATTCCAGTGGGCAGAAGACAACAATATGAAGTTAGTCAACGAAGAAAAATTCCAACTTCTAAGATATGGTAATAACAAGGAGCTTCAGAAGAAAGGGTACAAAACTATGCAAGCCAAACATATAACACCAAATTCACAAGTCAGGGATCTTGGAGTAATAATGTCGTCGGATGCAGAATTCAGAGAGCACTATAAAATCAAAATTACAACGGCTAGAAAAATAATGGGACTCATCTGGAGGAGCTTCGGCAGCAGAAACGCAAACATCATGCTCAATTTATGGAAGAGTCTAGTCCTACCAATAATTGAGTATTGCTCAGTACTCACAAGCCCATACAGAAAACGAGACATTGCAAACATTGAAGCTATACAAAGGACTTTTACGTCTAAGATAGAGGAAACGGAAGGTGAAGACTACTGGTCTCGACTACAATCCCTGGAACTCTACTCCCTCGAAAGAAGGCGCGAGCGGTACACAATAATATACAGTACATATGGAAAATACTTGAGGGCTCTGTCCCTAACCTTAGAAATGAAATAGAAACAAACTGGAATGAGAGAAGAGGCAGATTATTATTATTAATAAAGGTTATTCTATCTATCTATCTATCTATCTATCTATCTATCTATCTATCTATCTACAGAAAACTTAGGAAGAACCCGCCGGATGACGTCATCAAATCATTCAATAGTGGCTTGAAACGCATTCTCAAAGATCATAAGGACTTAATTCCGCTTTTCATGTCCACTTCACCTCTTCCCTACCTTTACGGTCTTATTAAAACCGACAAACCTGGCAACCCTATGCGCCCTATTATTAGTTCGGTGGGCTCTATTACCTATAAACTCTCCAAATGGCTTGTCAAAGTCTTGTCCCCCATTCTCGGAACCATCTCTGATTCACATGTAAAAAATTCCATGGATCTTACTGAAAAATTGAATAATGTACGCACTGAAACCAACGATAGATTGATCAGTTTTGACGTTTGTTCATTGTTTACAAAAGTGCCGATTGACGATATGCTTGACTTTCTCTACCGAGAATTACATAAGTACGACCTGCCACTATCTGCACACATCGTTTTGGAACTTATTAAGCTTTGACTCAAAGACTGTAAATTCACTTTCAATAGCGAGTATTATCAACAGAATCCTGGGAGTTGGCATCCCATGGTTGCGGTACGTCGACGATATTTTGTGTATCTGGCCCATGAATTGTGACCTGGATGACTTCCTCCTTCAGTTAACTGATCAAGTCTCCTCCATTAAGTTTACTTTAGAAGTGGAACAAGACAACTCAATCCCGATTTTGGATGTGCGTGTACATAGGGAAAGCCCAGGTTTTAAGTTTAGTATCTATCGGAAAAAACAAACAATTTGTCCTACGTACACCTTTACTCTGGACATGACACCCCCATTAAGAAGGCCATATTCTCTTCATTGTATCTCCGCGCTCTTCGGATCGCCAGTCCGGAATACATCGATGCCGAATTGGAAAAAAATCAACGGTATTGGAAGTGACCTGTGCTACCCACCTGCGTTTATGGAATCTTGTCTTAACAAGCCAAAACGAACCTTCTATCGTGTGAATAATAACACTCGCACTTTGTCAAAGAATATTTTAGTACTTCCATTTTTCCCGGTCTTTTTAGACATTGCTAATGTACTTAAACTTTTGGATATTAATGTAGTATTTTCATATAACAATACTGTGAAGAATATCATAGTAAAAAATAGCCCTACCAATAATTCAGGCATTATCTATAAAATTGGTTGTAAACAATGTGATTCCTTTTACATTGGTCAGACGGGAAAGGATTTGCACACGCTTGTAAAACAGCATCAATATTTCGTTAGAACGGGACAGTTGCACAGTGCCCTTTTTGTCCATTTGTCAGAGTTATCCCATTGTATTGACTGGAATAATGCTTCAGTTTTATTTCACTCTAGCAACACTGTTAACAGAAATATTCTTGAGTCTGCTATTATCCAACTTTCAAATAACTTTAACATGAGCAAAGGTCTTTTTCAACTCGATCCCGTTGTTTTGAATTCGTTCAGAACGGATTTAGACAAGAAGGGCAGAGTGCTAAAACTTTGGTAATTTTCCCATATAAATTTGTATGCTCCTCTTACAATTTTTATTTTTCAATTTATTTTTATTTTTTTTTTTTTCTGACCTATATATCATTCAGGCATTATCTATAAAATTGGTTGTAAACAATCCATTTGATCTTGTGTTCAATTCGGGCAAAGTGCTAAAATTGGTCGTTTTCCTTACAAATTTGTATGCTTCTGCCACAATTTTTATTTCAATATTTTTTTATATATAATATATATATATATATATATATATATATATATATATATATATATTATATATACATACACAAACTCAGAATGGTCCCCTGAGACAATTATATGTTAAACACAGACCGTGCATGGAACAAGGAACTCTTCTGGGAAAAATTAAATCCACTATAGTCCGAATAAGTAATGGTAAATGACAAATACCATAGTTTTTTTTTTATGATGCTAGCCCGACGTGGGCAACGGGTCCTCACAAAGAGATCCCATAAATATAGCTTCATATTTATGGGATCTCTTTGTGAGAGACCCGTTGCCCACGTCGGGCTAGCATCATGAAAAAGAAAAACTATGGTATTTGTCATTTACCATTACTTATTCGGACTATAGTGGATTTAATTTTTCCCAGAAGAGTTCCTTGTTCCATGCACGGTCTGTGTTTAACATATATATATATATACATATGTATATATATTGTTTTTTGTTTGTTTGTAACCTATATATAGTCTTGAACTCTTACTTTACTTCAGTGTTCCTGAGGATGTCATTAGACGAAAGCGCTTGAGCACTACTCTGTTTCCTTTCCTTCGTGGTATATATATATATATATGTTATAATGTTATAATGTTTCAGACCAACAAACACCCTAGGATCCACTCATGGCTGGTCTACCTAACTGTGTTCGTAATTGTGTATTGTGCATGTCCTCCGTGGTGGCGGAGGGGATCTACAATTTTACGTGGGTTCCGAACCACAAAGCCTTAATTTTACGACCTTAAACTATACCCAATCTATCAACATATATGTCTAATCGATTTTTAAACATGTTTATAGACGTGCTACTAATTACTTCTACCGGCAAACTATTCCACCTATTTACTATTCTATCCGTAAAAAAGTTTTTGGCAACTGCTGTCTCGAACCTTCTACTTGTTAACTTACACCCGTTATTTCTAGTCCTATTATATTGAGATATTTAGAAAAAGCTATCTCTATCTACATTATCGAACCCATTCATAATTTTGAAAACCTGGATTAGATCACCCCTTAGCATCCTAGTCTCGAGTGTAGTCAATTTTAACTCCTTAAGCCTATCCTCGTACGACTTTGACCTAACCGACGGAATCATCTTATTGCTCGACTTTGAACTCTTTCGATTTTGTCTATATCTTTGCGCATATGCGGATTCCAAAATTGGATCGTGTACTCCAAATGGGGTCTAACTAATGATTTATAAAGAGGAATTATAATATCGCGCGATTTGTACTCAAAATTCCGAGCTATAAAACCTAACACTTTGTTCGCTTTATTGACCGCTGCTGTACTTTGTTTCGCTACTTTTAAATCACCAGTGACTATAACTCCTAAATCTTTTTCCTGCTCTACGCTTGCTAACTTCTTTCCTGACATACTATACGCAAAATTACCGTTACGCGAACCTATATGTAAAATTTTGCACTTATCGACGTTAAATCTCATATGCCATGTGACTGACGAATCAACGATTTTATTCAGATCTTCCTGGATTTGACCTCTATCTTCGTCATTAATCGCCCTACCACCCAGCTTCGTGTCATCCGCAAACTTTGAAAATGTACTGACTAGGCCGACATCTAAATCGTTAATATATATAAGAAAAAGCAAGGGGCCCAATACAGAACTCTGAGGAACGCTAATCGCTACATTAGACCAACACGACTCCGCTCCATCAACGACCACCCTCTGTTTCCTACCTCGCAACCACTCTTCTATCAAATTTATTACTACACCCTTGATTCCATGAAAAAATTCTTAAACATTAGTTAAGCAACATTTGTTTCGCCTAAATCCGTGCTGCGTATTTCTAATTAAGTTATGCAATTCTAAGTGTTTGACTATACGATCCCTAATTATTGATTCCAGTAGCTTACCTACAACAGACGTTAAACTGATTGACCTATAATTTCCCGCCACACCTTTATCGCCTTTCTTAAAGATAGGTGTTACATTTGCTATCTTGAAATTATCTGGTACGCACCCTTCAGAAATAGACGCATTAAAAATCTTTGTTAGCGGCACAACAATGCTATTTTTTAATTCTTTTAGTTGTATGGGATATATGGAATCCGGCCCCGGTGATTTACGCATTTTCATTTTATCAATATAGCGCATTACTTCCCCTTCACTAACCACAATATTATCCAAAATATTACCATTATCAAAAGGTATTATGTCTGTGGCCGTAGGGATATTCGTTACATCTTCTATAGTAAAAACTAAGGTAAAAAATTCATTTAGCAAGGTAGCCATTTCCTTGTTTTCAGAAACTAGATCTCCTTTTACACTTTTCAACGACCCCAAGACACTTTTTACTGGATTTCTATTGTTGACATATTGAAAGAATCGCTTGGGGTTTTCTTTACCGTCACGAGCTATGGAGATTTCAAATTCGCGCTTGGACTTTTTTATTACACTTTTCGCTTCACGCCTTAGAGATATGTAGGTTGCTTCGTAACCGCAAATTGTGTTTATCGCACTTATGTAGCCTATAACCCCTATCTCTACTCTTTATAATGTCTCCTACTCTAGAAGTAAACCACAAGGGCTTGTTGTTTACTTTCGCACGCTTAATTTTGTACGGTACACATTCCTCATTTATAGTCCTAAATTTGTTTCAAACCGATTCCACATTAATTTGCGTTTGGAGATCCCCATTACGTTATCCCAATTGACGTGTGACAATTTATTTCGAAATTTACAAAAGTCTGCGTGCTGGAAGTTAGGAATTTTAGTCGAGTTAGCTAGTTTCGAGTGACTTACTGAGAGGACAAACTCTACCATATTGTGATCGCTATTGCTTAGGGGTTGTAATAGATCAGTAATTAGCCTATCATCCGTAGTTATTACTAAATCTAAAATACTGTCCAACCTCGTAGGTTCCCCAACCTTTTGAATAAGAAAGCTATCCTCGAGAAAATTAACTAAACGATTACCTTCCGCGTCTCCCTGCATTGTATCGTAATTCACGTTGGCGCAATTAAAGTCACCCATAACTAAAGCCTGCTCACTACCTAGTATTCTCTTTAGTTCACGATATAACGCTTCGTCCGTATCAGCTGTTTGATTAGGGGGCCTATATATAACCGCAACAACAAGTGAAATCGTTCAATTTAAGTTCTGCTATAGTCGAATCTATCGGTTCTGAAATTGTGTGCTTTACTTCTATAATGTTCGCAATATTATCTTTGACATACAACATAACACCGCTTCCTCGCCTACCTATTCTGTTTTTAACAAAAAGTCTATAACCTCTAATTTGATACTCCCCTACAAAGTCACGTGTTTCAGTGCTAAGCCCACGATTCATTTATCGCAATTAAATCATAGTCTTTACAAGCAATTAAAGAAAAAAATTCGTTTATTTTTTTCGTAGGCTACGAGCATTTAAGGATAGAACCTTCAAATTGTTTGTAATTGCGACACCTTCGCGAGCGCAGGGGAAATTTGTGGAAATTACGCTGGGACCGTTCGAGTTACGGCAGCCTGAAAAAAAGAGACAGTATTATGAAATAGTCTTCCTAAACGCGCAGCTCCAACGTCATTAAGATGAAGTCCATCTCTGAGGAACAAGTCCCTCCTGCCGTAGAAACTGTTCCAAAATTCGCAAAATGCACTCCTTCCTGTTGGCAAAGAGACTTTAGGTTATTGTTAATATAGGTCGCCTTGCTGTAAAATCGTTACGTGGATAATTCGAGGAAGTATAACCTGTTAAACAATTTTTATTAGTTTTTTCCTTTAGTCGCTCTAGTAAGTCCTTGTACCTAGCCAGCATTCTTCCGATCTAGAATTTAAAACGTTATTAGTACCGACATGAATAGCATACGTTGTGTCCTCGGAGGTACCGTCTGTAAAATGGTCAACACCATTAGTTATATCCTCTACCCTTGCACCAGGGTAGCAGTAACGGCGCCTACGACGAAGGTTTCTCCCACAGAATTCCTCGAGCTGCCCTCGAACAATGGAATCGCCAACGAGTCGTATTTCCGGTTCATCAGCATCATCGAAACCTAAAACAGAAAACTTATTGTTTGTTATTACTGTTAAAGAAGTCTTAGGTTTTCTCAATGGAGCTCCATTACGCACTCGAACGAAGCGTTGGGAACTAGGGGAAGAGGGCTATTAGTACTATTTATATTATTAGTAGAAACTGAGGCAGGAGGGGTCGTAACTGGAGTCTCAAGGGATTCTAATTTTGCCGCCAGTAGCATCACGCTTTCTTCAAGCCTCACTCTGGCCTTTCTCTCACGTTCTAACTCGTTCCTCAGGACTTCCAGGCTTGAGCACCACCTGCAAACTAACTGTTCATTATTATTAGCCATTGTAAACGCGTAAGCGGCAAATTTCCCTTCACAGCGACTGCAAGTACTTGACGGGGGTGCCATGCTCTTAATTAGTTAAAAAACAAAAAACAAAAAACGAGCGTTTGGAAATTAATAAATTACAACGTAGGTCTACCGCGTGCTTATTGTTCTGTCACCTGCGCAAACCAGCAAAAATGTTCTTGAAACGCAGAAACATGTTCTTGTAACACAAATTTACACTAAATGAATATATAATTAAGCTCCCGACGAAAGATCTGTAAAAGAAAAAGCATTAATAAAACTTATCTGTCGACTTTTTTCCTTTTTTCCCACGGTGGGTGACCACACTCTACTTGATCCCCCGAACGAAGGGAAAAAGAACCTTATGAAACCTCGTTTTCTGATGAATTCGAAAAACAAAAAAGGTAAACCAAGGGAATTTCAACCTTATGAAACCTCGCTTAGTAATAGATTCGGGAAACAAACAAGGCAAGCCACGTGCACTAGCCTTGGTTTAATCAAATAATATAGTAATGAATAAAGTGAATAAATGAAATATATTCGTTAATGAATGATTAGTAACACGAAGTAATTTAGTTAAGAATGCACCAAACACTATTTTTTTAAAGACACTTCAACGAAAACCACTTATTCAATTGGTAACACTGAACACTCGATAAAACACGTCTGTTCACAAGGAAAGACTGATATATATATACTAGCGGAGCGACCCGGCGTTGCCGGGGTGGATGTTGAACGCTATAAGTTAATGAAAATATCACGACTTAAACTAACCAATCGTCAAGGGAGTACAGTTAACCTAACCGGGCATTCAAGTAACCTACCCGGGTATTCAATTAATCTAACCGGGCATTCAATGGACGTAACCGGGCATTTAATTAACCTAATCGGCATTCAGTTGATCTAACCAGGCATTCAATTAACCAATCGTCAACTGTACGCCCTTGACGATTGGTTAGGTTAAGTCGTGATATTTTCGTTAGCTTTAACGAAAATATCACGACTCAACCTAACCAATTGTCAAGCGCGTATAATTAACTTAACCGGGCATTCAATTAACCTACCCGGGTATTCATAATTTAATCGGGTATTCAGTTGACCAAACCGGGCATTTAATTAACCTAATCGGCATTCAGTTGACCTAACTGGGCATATACTGTATATATATATATATATATATATATATATATATATATATATATATTATAGCGTTCAACATCCACCCCAGCAAAACCAGGGTCGCTCGGCTAGTTTTAATTATATGTGAAGCTCAAGATTTTCATGACTGTGTTGTTTTCTATAGTTTTATTGACCAAATAATTCGTCATGAAAATCTTAAGATTCAGAAATCTTGACACAATGTGAAGCTCAAAATTTTCACGGCTGCGTTCTTTTCTGTAGTTTAATCACGGTGCTGGGGCCTTCAGGCCCAGTAATTTTAATTATTTAATTTATTAACACCCAGGTGCACAACCTGGGGACCTAATCAATATGTGTGTGAAGTTTCATGTTTGTAACTGCTTCCATTTTGGAGTTATGGCTGGAACAGACACACACACACACACACACACACACGTCCTTTTATTATTATTATTACAGATTATAGATAAGAATATGAAAGGTTGAATATAATTTTAGATGACGTCATATTTCAATACAAAATGCTAATAATAACAATATTGATAATAATTATTATTAGTATTATGTTATTATTATTATTAATAATATAATTAATCGCTCGTGAAATGTGTAAAAACAATTGCTTTTCGTAAAATAATAATTTTTATAAAGTAAATATAATTAAAATTATTTACAGTTATTATAATTATCCGAGGAATTAACTAATTATTAAACAATAAACAAAGAATAATTAAAAAATAAACAAAAAAATAATTATAAAAATGTTTTTATATATATATATATATGAAGCACATGTTTTAAATCATGACTTCATATTTCTGAAATTGGTTGGTTGGTTGATTGTTATAAAAAAGATTGATACTTCGGTTCCTTCTTTTATGAAAAAAAAATTGAAAACTAAAAACTAAATATATCAGCCAAAAATCATTGGTGTGTATATATATATATATATATATATATATATATATATATATATTATATCATTACTATTAACATTGAATGAATAATTTAACATTTGAATAATGTAAAAGTTATGCAAATTACTGGTGGTAATATTTTCCCATGTTTACTTTAGTTGATTACGGTTATTTTCATATTTTCGGAAGTCATTTGGACATTTTTTTATGTAAACAAAATAATTTGTACTGAACCGGTCAATATATATATATATATATATATATATATATCAGTGGCGACTCCAGCTCTTCAAGACTACTCGGGCTCTTTTTAAATTTTCAAGTCTACATATGAGCCGACATTTAAATGCATGTCAATAACTTAAGATTATCAATAAAATAAATAAATACATACCTCGGTAAAAAAAATTATTTGAATTTTATTTACTCGAACATAAAGTCCAAGCGTCTTGGTTTTAAAGCAAATTCCTTCACTATTCGGTAATGTAATTCCTTTTTGCTTTCTAAATCAATAAGTATTTCTTTTTCGATTGAAATCCTAGCCAGGGACGAGAGCCGTTCTTGAGCCATTGTGTTTCTTAAATATGATCTAATTCGATCAAGAACAGAGAAACTTCTTTCATTTGAAACAGAAGTTACAGGTATGGTAAGAAGGAGCTGAATCAGCTTTGTGGTTTTCTTTTAATGATAACACTATGTCCTCCATGGGTGGACTATACTTCTCAGAATACTTATAATATTAAAAATAAATTAGATTATTTAAGAAAAGCGAACAACCTCACATTGCGGCAAAAATCAAACTGCACCGCCGCCCAAGGCAGTTGAAGGCACGCTTATCGAAACGTAAAAAGTTACCATGTATCGCCAGAATTAAAAATTGTGCCTCTACAAGGCCGAAGGATATAAGCCCGAGTTGAAATGTTTTTTTCTTTATAAAAAAATTAATAGGAGGAAAAACGTATTTTATTTAATGAGAATTAGAAGAAGGACTATTATGTAACCGTATGCAAGCAAATAATTATTCGTTAAAAGAACTTTAAATATAAGATATTACTTATACTTTCTCGGGCGTAATGTCTTGCGCCCGAGTAAAGGATCTTGAAAGATTACACAAAAACTTAATGTGTCAATATAGTTCTTTTATAGGTAGTAAGGGTATCTAAATGTGCTCAAAATTTGCTGCGTGACGAAGGCTAGACAGAAAAATAGTAACATACTACCAGCCAAAAACCATTTTTACAATTTGTATTTAAAACTTTTTTTTTTAAATTTATCTCTATAAATACACAATTTTATCTCTCATGCTTCTCCTTGTCCCTTGCCTCGGGCTCAGCCCGAGAAGCCTGAGTGCAGGAGTCGCCACTGATATATATATATATATATATTATATATAATATATATATATATATATGGTAATACTTTGGATAATATTGTGGTTAGTGAAAGGGAGGTAATGCGCTATATTTATAAAATGAAAATGCTTAAATCACCGGGGCCGGATTCCATATATTCCATACAACTAAAAGAATTAAAAGAAAGCATTGTTGTGCCGCTAACAAAGATTTTTAATGCGTCTATTTCTGAAGGGTGCGTACCAGATAATTTCAAGTTAGCAAACGTAACACCTATCTTTAAGAAAGGCGATAAAGGTGCGGCGGGAAATTATAGGCCAATCAGTTTAACGTCTGTTATAGGTAAGCTACTGGAATCAATAATTAGGGATCGTATAGTCGAACACTCAGAACTGAATACTTGGTTAGAAATACGCAGCACGGTTCTAGGCGAAACAAATCTTGCTTAACTAATTTTTTAGAATTTTTTCAAAGCGTGGTTGAAGTTTACGATAGTCATCGAGCGGTTGATGTAATGTATTTAGATTTTCAAAAAGCGTTTTACACCGTACTGCACAAAAGACTCATTGAAAAAACTAAGGCTCATGGAATCAGGGGTGTAGTAATAAATTTGATAAAAGAGTGGTTGCGAGGTAGGAAACAGAGGGTGGTCGTTGATGGAGCGGAGTCGTCTTGGGCTAATGTAGCGAGCGGTGTTCCTCAGGGTTCTGTACTGGGCCCCTTGCTTTTTCTTATATATACTAGGCGCACTCAATATATTTTGCCTCATCTTTTTTTCTTAGCTAAATAATAGGCAATGTGGCTGAAATGTCTTTTGGGCAGGGCCGGTTTAAGCATTATTAGGGCCGGAGGCAATGAATATTTTCGGGCCGGTGTCACTAGAAAAACACAGTTCTTTACCTGATACATCATACATGAGTGATGTGATCAACTGACTGGGATCAATCAACAGAAAACGAAACAAAACAAAGATGTGATTACACAACATATATACTTTGTTCACATAAATGGGATACTAAACTAGGTTTTGTAAAAGCAGAATCTGGAATTTTTTTTTCTTCCTCACGGTCGACCAATTATTTCAACGGTAGATTATAGCGTTTACATAGTTTCTTGTGGCCGGTCAGCATCTGGGGCCGGGGGCAAATGCCCCCTTTGCCCCCATTATAATCCGCTACTGCTTTTGGGTCGTAAGTTTGAATTTTTCCAGTTTGAACCTCCCATCCTTGTATAAAACTGATGGTTAACGCAGTTTCGAAAATGGCGTCTGACAGTGATGTGCGTCGTAAACAGAGAGCTGTTATCGCGTTCTTAACCGCAGAGAAGGAAACAGTTGGAAATATTCACAAACGTCTACGAAACGTTTACAGAGATGCTGTTGTTGATCGAAGCACAGTTGGACGCTGGTCTAAACGTTTGAGATTATCGGAGCGAGGGAGAACCAGCCTCGATGATGAGCCACGCAGCGGTCGCCCGGCATCGGCTGTCACATCTCACACTGTGCAACGTGCTAACAGCAGCATTTGATCAAATCGGCGCGTCACATACAAGGAGCTATCACTGGAGCTGGAATTAGTGAAGGAAAGTGTGAATACGATAATTCAGCAACTGAGATACTCAAAAGTGTGTTCATGGTTTGTTCCTCGCGAACTGACTGAAGATCACAAAGCCCAAAGAAAAGAAATTGCTTCTGAGTCGTTGGTTCGATACGAGACAGAAGGGGATGATTTCCTTTCACGAATTGTGACGGGATGAAACTTAGGTACACCACTTTGAAC
Organism: Bathynomus jamesi; assembly: GCA_023014485.1. Lineage (NCBI taxonomy): Eukaryota > Metazoa > Arthropoda > Malacostraca > Isopoda > Cirolanidae > Bathynomus > Bathynomus jamesi. The sequence goes on from JAJOZX010000684.1 coordinate 550,073, forward strand.
CTGAAACAAAACGCCAATCCATGGAGTGGCATCACGCAGACTCCCCACGCAAGAAAAAGTTCAAAATGGCTCCCTCTGCAGGAAAGGGAGGTGGAGGAAAGCCGTAGAAAAGGATGGAGACTATGTGGAAAAATAAAAACTTTTAAAAAAGGTATGTAACTACTTGTGTACAAAATTCCTGGAACTTACAAGGAAACTTGGGAAGAAAAAAAATGGTGGGGCAAAATATATTGAGTGGCCCTCGTATTAACGATTTAGATGTCGACCTAGTCAGTACAGTTTCAAAGTTTGCGGATGACACGAAGTTGGGTGGTAGGGTGGTCGGGCGATAAATGACGAAGATAGAGGTAAAAGCCAGGAAGATCTGAATAAAATCGTTTGATTGGTCAGTCTCATGGCAAATGAGATTTAACGTCGATAAGTACAAAATTTTACATATAGGTTCGCATAACGGTAATTTTGCGTATAGTATGTTAGGGAAGGAGTTGGCAAGCGTAGAGCAGGAAAAAGATTTAGGAGTTATAGTCACTGGTGATTTAAAAGTGGCTAAACAAAGTACAGCAGCGGTCAATAAAGCGAACAAAGTGCTAGGTTTTATAGCTAGGAATTTTGAGTACAAATCGCGCGATATTATTGTTCCTCTTTATAAATCATTAGTTAGACCCCATTTGGAGTACGCGATCTAATTTTGGAATCCGCATATGCGAAAAAATATAGACAAAATCGAAAGAGTTCAAAGACGAGCAACTAAGATGATTGCGTCGCTTAGGTTAAAGTGGTACGAGGATAGGCTTAATGAGTTAAAATTGACTACACTCGAGACCAGGAGGCTAAGGGGTGATCTAATCCCACGCTTCTCAAACTAGGGGTCGCGTAAATATTATTGGGGGTCGCAGAAACATTTGAAAATATTATATTTTCTTAAATATACAGTGTTAGTACCTATTGCTTTTATGACATTGAGTGAAGGGTCGCGAAAAAATTTGTCTGATCCAAAGGGGTCGCAAGTGAAAAAAGTTTGAGAAGCCCTGAATTCTAATCCATGTTTTTAAAATTATGAATGGGTTCGATAACGTAGATAAAGATAGCTTTTTCGAAATATCTCAATATAATAGGACTAGAAATAACGGGTGTAAGTTGACAAATAGAAGGTTCGAGACAGCAGTTGCCAAAATCTTTTTTATGCGTAGAATAGCTGGAATAGTTTGCCGGTAGAAGTAATTAGTAGCACGTCTATAAACATGTTTAAAAACCGATTAGATGCATATGTTGATAGATTGGGTATAGTTTAAGGTAGTAAAATTAAGGCTTTGTGGTTCGGAACCCACGTAAAATTGTAGGTCCTCTCACCACGGAGGACATGCACAATACACAATTACGAACACAGTTAGGTAGACAAGCCATGAGTGGATCCTAGGGTCTTTGTTGGTCTGAAACATTATAACATTATATCAGTTATTTTTACTTATGCAGTCATCAGCTTTACTTATGGATCGGGATTCAGTTATGGCTGATTCACCTTAGAGTTATCTTTTATTCATGATTGTAATGAATGTGGAGTAAGTTGTCTTTGATTCGAGGGTACACCTACGCATTGACTAGAAGTAAAGTTGATGCGAATTACACTGATTTAATGAACTAAGTCCACATAAATTAATACAAAGGTAATAAGTTTTACGCATATTAAAATTTAAGGGAATTAAGTTTAGGTTAAGTTTGATTTAAAATGAATGATGACGTAATAGTGGAACAATATCGATCTGTACAATGTCGACGTGTAACACTAAAATTTCTGAACTCGCATCATGTCGAAAATCTCGACCATACGCGCGTCAGTTAAATTCGTATTAAGTTAGTTTAAATTAGCTTAAATTAAATTCAGTTGGGTTAAGTTAGTTCTGATTACGTTACGTTAGTCATTTTCACTGACAATCTGAAATGTTCGTACGGGTTGGTCACTCTCAGATAAAATATTAAACAAACTTTTCATTTTTATTTGAAATCTATAAATTTGTTTAAAGTCGAGCTGAAAAAAGACCGACTCGCGTAAGGTCGAACGTCGACATTATTAAATTCGATTTTGTTAATGTAATGAACGTCATATTCGGAATATGACTTGGAACGTTATTATGATGTAGTTACTGTTCAAAGTATAATTTGAATTATATACCAATTACGTAATCATGAAAATGTGAGTTCAGCAACAGGCATACATTAAGGCTTTAAATAAGTAGTTAGAATATTGACATAAATCCATTAAATTACTGTACTAAAAGGCAATTCATTAACTGACAACTGTAATTAAATTAACGTTTACCACTATTTGAGTACTACTATTAGTACACAAGGTCTGTAATCTTACAGCGTGCATTACTGAACCAAGATCATTTAATTAATTTATCTTTATCTCTATAATGCATTACATCGATTATTAAAAGAGGTTAAATGATTGGATATTAGTTATAAAAAGTAACATTATTCCCGGTAATGATAACTTATAATCTTACCTCATAAACAAACGTGAATCGTTCATTTACTCAAAAGTTACAATTTAGTAAAAACTTAATACAGTTTCGATTTTCTTCATCTGTTCGTAAATCGAAAGCTAGTTTCTTCCCTTATCTATATTATTTGAGAAACAATCATCGTTTGTTAACTAACAAAATTTCAGGATCATATGTAGAATTCGGACCCCAGGTAACCCTAATGGAGAATACAGACCCCAACTTTCCCCTAATGTAGAATCCAGACCCCAACTTTCCCCTAATGTAGAATCCAGACCCCAACTTTCCCCTAATGTATAGATTATAGAAGCCAGACCCCAAACGAATCGTATAAGGACATTAATAAACAATTTAAAGGTTCATAGAAAATTTTATTATTATTATCACAAATAAAAACCATTAAAATCACACAATTGTAAAATCTTATATCAAATGTAGAATTCGGACCCCAGCCTTCTTTAGTTAGCTTTATAAGTCTAACTAATGAAAATATCACAACCTAACCTAACCAATCGTTAGGTTAACTGTACGCCCTTGACGATTGGTTAGGTTAGGTCATGATATTTTCGTTAGTTAGCCTTATAAAGCTAACTAAAGAAGGCTGGGGTCCGAATTCTACATTTGATCCAATCTTATTAAGTGAAAGTTTAATTAAAAGGATATTGTGAAAAAATGGTATCACAAAATTGGAAAAACGTATTGTTTATGTGTCTTTCATGCCACATAAATTCGTCTAAGTATGAATTTAAGTGTGATCTCCTACATCCATGCATTGAATAGTTAAAGCGTAGCTTAAACATGGCCTCGGATGTTAAGGCAAATGTAGAAACTCAAATAGTTAAAGAGTAGCTTAAACAAGCCAAATGGAGAATACAGACCCCAACCTTCCGCTAATGTAGAATTCGGACCCCAACCTTGGTAGGGGTCCGAATTCTACATATGATCCAAATTTCATAACGAGGCACTTTCGGAGAATTTATCAAATCGCGGTATATGAACTTAATACAATGTTAAAAGTAACAACCCAAACGTGAAACTAAAAAAAATTGAAAATTAAAAGTTCGCCAAGTGTCGTAGAGCGAAAAATTTATTTTCCTTCATTGAACACTTGGAACTTAATCCTGATTTATTTACGTCTACACACTTTTGAAACTTCACACTTTTGAAACTTCTAACATAAATTTCTGTGACAGAACAGATTTTAACGAAGCCTATACAGAAATACTGTGTAATCCCACATAATTTCAAATCACTTTGGGGGTGGAACAACATATATATAAATATATATATATATATATATATATATATATATATAGTGTCTGAATCTCTGCAAAAAATTCTTAAACAAGGTGATGGTAAGCTTAAACACTTTCGGAGAGCTAGTAGCCACACTCATCAAGTTTAGGAAGCCCTATTCACACTATCGTCAACAATAGATAAAAAATAACAGAACAAACTTTGTTTCTCAAACATCCAAATTATCGTCAAAAATCAAACACTTGACGAGAGGTAAAGTACCTATTGAATATGGGTATCGAACAAAAACAATGCACATATCGAGACTGTTTAAAATAACTTGATGGGTGTAACCTTCATATGTTGTAAACCTTTTGTGTGTATATATATATATTATATATATATATACTGTACAAATTTAAATTTAAATTTAAAAAATTGTGGTATCCGTATATTACAAACGTAACTATAAAATGGAGTTTATGGCTCTATCTTCATGAAGGACACGCATGTTTGTACTGTGAAATAGTAAAAAAGTTTCAGTCAGTTGAGTAAACATAATCTATATGTTAATTCAACTACCAACAAACGTTTGCCACACGTTTACAAACGTGGTATAAATATACCCATTTTTCTGCTAATGAAAATTACATTTACAGTATTAAAAATCATTTCCACTGTTTCATGTAGGAACCTACATTCTGTATTTATTTATACATAACATATACTTCTATGAATGATGATCTACTTTAATCTAAGTTACCAAATGTTTGATGGCTCATTTACTTGATTTTATCTTCATTTATATATATATATATAACCTTTGGTTAGCTTCCGCCCGAATTGTTCATTCTGACGAAGGTCAAGCTTTTCACTCCATCTTAGACCTACAGTTTAACGTGGAATCCGAACCACGCCCCATCAGCAGCCCAGCGTCTTAACCACTAGGCCACCTAGGGTACCCATTTATCTACCAACCACTTTCTTTATTGTGTGGAAGGATGAACAGCTGGATTTTGCTGCGCGCCGGCTGCCGTCGGGTCTCGAACCCGGGGCCGATGGATTCGTAGTCAGCGACGCTAACCATTACACCACCGAGGCGCATATATATATATAAAGGAGGAGATACATCTCAAGAAAAGAACTATAGACCAGTGTTCTTGACGTCCCACCTCACCAAAATTTTTGAAAGAATAGTCAGAGAGAAAATCTGACTTCTTGGAGACATTGGAAAGATTCAACGAAAATCAACACGGATTCCGATCAGGAAGATCATGCCTATCACAACTTATAGAGCATTATAACAATATCCTAGATGCACTTGAAGGCAATGAAAACTATGATGTCATATACACGGATTTTGCTAAAGCTTTCGACAAATGCGATCATGGTATAATAGCACATAAAATGAAACACATGGGAATAACAGGCAAAGTGAGAAAATGGATCTACAACTTACTCAGAAATCGACTACAGGTGGTCAAAATTCAAGGTGTATCATCATCAGAATCAGAAGTACGCAGCTTAGTACCACAAGGTACATTCCTGGCCCCACTCCTGTTCATTATCATGCTAACAGACATAGACAGTGAAGTAAACAGCAACAGTATTGTAACATCATTTGCGGACGATACAAAGATCAGCAGGAAAATCAGTGATGCAAACGAAGTAGAGGCCTTGCAGAGAGACACAAACAAAATATACAAATGGTTAGAAGACAACAATATGACATTTAACACCGAGAAATTTCAGCTCTTGAGATATGGTAGAAATGAGGAACTTAAACAGACTGCATATTATGCTCCAAATAGGCAAGAAATAAGCACGAAAGCGGTCGACTTGGGGGTAATAATGACCGATGATGCCAAATTCGAGACACAAAATCAGATAGCAATAAACAAAGCAAAAAGAGTCGCGGGACAGGTATTAAGAACATTCAAAAGGAGGGACAAGACAGTAATGATTCCCCTGCTGAGAACACTGATCATACCAAAACTTGAATACCGCTCAGTTTTGACGTCCCCATATAAAAAGGAAGAAATTAATAAACTAGAAGAAACGCAAAGACATTTCACAGCGAAGATTGATTGCTGCAAAGAACTCAACTACTGGGAAAGACTACGCAAACTAAATCTGTACTCCCTGGAAAGAAGAAGAGCGAGGAATACCATAATCTACATATGGAAAATGATCGAAAAACTGGTACCAAACCTCAAATAAAACCCAATTACCATCCAGACAACGCTGGAAAATAGGAAAGGCAGAATGTGTAGTGTTCCCAAATTAAAGGCCCGACAAGGGACCTCCTCAACTCTGAAGGAAAATAGCTTGGTTGTCAGGGAGCCAAGAATTTTCAACCAGCTTCCAAAGGACCTCAGAAACATTACAGGGGTCAAAGTTGAAGTCTTCAAGAGAAGACTAGATGCCTGGCTCAGGACAGTACCAGATGAGCCGGGTGTACCTCACTGTACCTGGCTATGTACGATGGAGAGCGCAAGAGAGCAACTCGCTCCTCCACCAAGCCAGGACTAGAGGCGGGGCCACCAGCTTGACCTTCGTGTGAAGAAAAACCGACGCACGGAACCCAAACAAGGTTATCAAGGTGTGTGTGTGTGGTGTTTCACTTAAAACAGAACTGTAGGATAACGGGTATAACTGTAATATATTGACGTTAGGCACGAAGCCATTTCTGTTTTCTAACGAGCTTTTTCTGATGACACCTCACTTTACATTATTACCTTTTCTTTAAACATTCCGAATTTCCTGAAATTCTATGCCTGTATTAGAGTTATTTATTTAACGGAAACATATTGAATTGGACACATTCTACGTACACATACCCTAAACGGATTCGAACAGCTCTCCCTGAAACATCCATCACTCAACGTACAGAGTATTCTTTTCGCAGCGCCATTCGGAAATGCTGATAAGTTTGACAAATTTGATATTTGTAGTTTTGATCTACATTGCAATTTTATTAAACAAATAATAATTTAGGTTGAGAATTATATAGATTTGTATTTAAAAACTTTACATTGAGAAGAAACTAAAAACAATGAACTTTTTGAGCTAAAACAACTAACATTAAAATTAAGACAATTAATATCTCGTATGAAAACTATTAAGCAGAGAAGGTTTTCCTGTTAAAATCATGTCATTTTTGTTTACAAGTATTTTTAAGATAAGGAAATTTATATTTGCCTTAAAAAGCCTTTTTAAATAAATGATAATTAATATAATAAATATGATAATATTACAATTTTTGTTATGTTATTATAGTAATACAAATAATACAATAATACTGTCAATGAGACTATTTACTTCATATAATTTGGCCCTTAAGCTGTAGGCTTTACTGTGCTCTCAGATTAATGAGAGCTAATATATAAGTCACGTTTAAATTATGATTAATAAAGAAACGAACTAATAGTGAAAATACAACATATATTAAGCTTAAATTATTATTATTATTATTATTATTATTATTATTATTATAGATATAAAACAAATACAATGAAAGTCATTATTGTAGAATGTAGATATGATACCAGTACAGTACAGTAAAGTGACTTTAAACAAAGAAACTTAAATAAAATGTTTTCTCCTCGAGAAAATATCTGCGTAAGAGAAATTTAAATTCTCCACAATGTTCTGCAATCATAGAGAGTACCGACAATATGACATCCAGCTATTTTACCACTTTCAAAATCTGTCAACTGCGATTCATATGCTACTAGCTAAAGTGGATCCTGCGGTGCTGGGGCCTTCGGCCTCAGTAATTGGGGGGGCCGCAGGGCCCCCAATTACTGGGTAGTCAATAGTTTTCGGTCAATAAAATTATAGGAAAGAACACAGCAATGAAAATATTAAGCTTCACATCCCATTGTATGAAGCAATGAAAATCTTAACGCCCTGAAGTAAAAAGTTGAAACAAATCAAAACGCATTTATTTCTCTGTTCAGAATCACATAATATGAGGTCGTAACATATATTCTGCTCGATTTTTTAGTTCATTCAGAACAAAAATTAAAGGACTTATAAGGAGAAATTTGCTCAAATTTTTAGTTTATTCACAACAAAAATTAAATGACATAATAACAAATTAATCATCAATATAATTCTCTTCTTTTTCTATAACCTCCTCCCACCTGTAGAAAAGTTTTTTTTAGTCCAAGTTCGAAGAAATCCCTTGGTTTCGAGTTAAAAAAAAGGCGATCACTTCGTTTTCGATAGCTTCCCTGGATCGCAACTTTTGTCTATTTAGGTGGTGTTGCAGACTTCTGAATAAATGGTAGTCTGAAGGTGTGATGTCCGGAGAATAAGGTGAATGAGGCATATTTTCCCAACCAAATGCCTCCAATTGGGCAGTGGTGATTCGAGCAGTGTGAGGGCGCGCGTTATCCTGGTGGAATAGAACACCTCTGCGATTAATTAATGCAGGACGTTTTTCTTGTAATGCCGTCTTCAATCGTTGGAGTTGTTGGCAGTAGATTTCAGCTGTGATTGGTTGTCTAGCAGAAGCTCAAAATGAATAATTCCTTGCATATCCCACCAAACGTATAGCAAAATTTTCTTTGGATGGGGTCCATTCCTTGGCTGAGGTTCAGGCTTTGTTTCACGGCTAAGCCACTGATGTCGACGCTTAATATTGTTATAGAGGACCCATTTTTCATCCCCAGTGACGATCCGATTCAAAAATGGTGCCTTCAGTTGCCGAGAATGCAGTGATGTGCAAATATCGATTCGATGTTGAAGATTCGCTTGTGACAAATCATGCGGAACCCATTTTCCAACCTTTACTACTTTTCCTAACAGCTTCAAATGACGATGAATGGTCATATGGATAACCCCGAGTTGCAGGCCAAATTCTCTTACAGTTACCGTTGGTTTTCCTCCAGTGTTGCTTTCAGCAACTCTTCATCTAATTCATTTGGTCGTCCTGTTCGTTGATAATCTTTCAGACTGAAATCTCCATTTCTGAACGTCTCAAACCATCTCCTACACATCCATTCGCTAACAACATCACTTCCATAAACTCTTTGAATGTTTTTTGCGGATTCACTAGCGTTAAATCCTTTATGGAACTCATACAGCATCACATGTCGAATATGCTCTTTCGTGGGCTCCATGTTTTTTCAATTCCTGTAATATCGTAGGGGTGGCGTTGTAACTGTATGAACAACACCAGAGAAAATATTCATTAGCCTAATCCTACACTAGCCTAATCCTACACTAGCTTAAGTCATTCTGTATCGTGATAAAACATGTGCGAACCTGTCGCCGCGTGTATTTTGCAACATTTCTAAAACTATTTCACATTATCTTGAGGTTATTCTATTAACTATCGTCCGTTTTCTAGTCGAGCAGAATTTATGTTACAACCTGATAGTAAATACATGGTGTCTACAGACAGACAGACAAGACTACCTTTATTATAGTATAGAAGATCTGCTTATGAATACCACCGCGAGCAGACTAGCTTATATTATGCCTTTCGTCTAAAAATACCTTCTATATTACATACAATCCAAATATATTCTTCCTTTTTAACAAGTTAACAAGCATATATATACAGTAAACCCTCGTCCAACGCGGGGGTTAGGTTCCTCGAGAACGGCGCGTTAGGTAAATCCGCGTTGGACAAACTTAATACCTTATGGGATAAATGGGGATGCGTGAACGCGGCCGCGTAAGTCTCCCATTAATACTTAGATACGTAGATTTTTTATTCACACATAAATGAATTTCCCTACCTATATTGTATATGAAATAAGAACATAATAAAATCATAAACATAATGATATTTACATATGATAAATAAAAATATATTAAATGAAAATAGCACGTATCTTTTCTTCACTCTTTCGGATGGTGCGTATGGTAGACTCATTCACGTGATACTCGCGGCCAAGTGATGTTATGCTCATACCACCACGCAACTTATCTAGACTCTTTATTTTTTCGGCTAATGTCATAACCTTACGACTTTTCTTCTCTTCACTATCACTTGCAGATGCTTTACGTTTTGGTGCCAAACTGCTGTCTGAGGGTAATAGCAAAACAACGGCAAAATACGACAAAAACAATCCAACACAACTTCACTGAACTTAACGCGGTAGCGGGACTGAGACAAAGGGTGAGGCGAGGGGTGACGCGAGAGGGAGGGAGATGCGGGAGTGTTGGAGAGTGTAGGCGAAAACACAAGAGCGCGCATTGGCACGCGTACAGTACTACTGTATTAAAGCGTGTTTGGCAGACCGTGTATAATCAAATTTTCCGCTTTCGGCAAATAATTGTTCGCATTTATTTTTCCGTATATAAGCGAATTCGCGCTGGACAAACACGCTTGGACGAGGGTTTACTATATATATATATATATATATTAGTGGTGGACCGGATATCAGTTTTTCCACATCTGCGAATGCGGATGCGGATCTTTAATTTCAATATCCGCGGATGCGGATGCGAATATTTAGTTAATCTATCAATATAATATAGAATTATAAATATATGACATAATTTTTAAAATTTCGTGATATTACTATTATGGCAGGCAATGCATAAGAATTAAAATTAATATTAATGTCTTCATTATGATAAAAATAATAACTTTCTCAAGAGTTTCAGCCACACAAAATTCAATGAAACAAGTTTCATTCAATTTTCTGTTACCAGGTATTTATATTTTGAGGTTTATATATTTTTTTGTTCATTAATAATTAATACTTTACATGAAATGTGCAGGACTGGGCCTTATAAGCTAATTTAATTGTAAATTGCATAATTTATTAGAGGTAATATCCGCATAACATCCGCAGTCAGAAGTGCGGATGCAGATGTTAAAAATGATGCGGATATCCGGTCCACCACTAATATATATATATATATATATATATGTGTGTGTGTGTGTGTAAAAATATGTGTACCACATACTTGCCAAGTAAAAGACCTTCTAGCTTGCCACACTTAAAATGCCCTCTTTAAATTTCAAGGATGCATTCTCCAACTCTATGTTTAGCTTGACAGTGGCGAGCAAGCGAGTTGGTTTTTATAGCTACATATATATATATATATATATTACTCCTGCTTCGTCGGGATCCTGGAGAAGGGTCCTATCAAAACCTGCTTCTGCTGAAAGGCGTTTTATAGGACGGGATCCTGTCCCAGGAAACCATATTCAAAGGATGAAATGCCATCCTTATTGTATCCTCGGAAACACAATCGCAGTTTTAACTTGAACTGTACTTGACCTTGGGACCGGCTTATGATGAATGATAGTTTGGAACATAATTAACTCATTTCCATAGAGATTTCCTACCCCTTCTCGCCCTTATGCCCTTGGGTTGCCGTACAGTCACTTGTCAGCGATTATGGGCACGAAGAGTTTGGGTATTATGACCTATTCTGCGAAGGAAGATTATACCTCATTTTCCAGTAGAGGAACAATATAGCATTCCTTTATTCATTTCATTTCGTTTTGGTTTTTTTTTCGGTTTTGTAAAAAACAAAAACAAAATTAAAATTCAATTTTTCTCGTAAAGAAAATGAAAGTTTTTAAATTAAAAAATTTTTTGAAGTTAAAAATTTAATTAAAATTAAAAAAATTACGTGTTGAAGTGAAGTATTATTAAAAAATATTTTATACTTTATAATTTTTTTAAAAAGATATTAATTTTAATATTATTATTAAACCTATTTATATGGTGACATACACAAAATTTTAATTTTTAAATGTAATATTTATTTTCATAATGAAAATGACCTTATTACTATTAAATAATAATAATAATAATAATAATAATAATAATAATAATAATAATAACCTTACTTTTAAAATGTAACAATTTTTAAACTATCATTAAAAAATTCTAAAAATAAAAAAAATCTACTTTTTCTCAGTAGTTTTTTTTTTGTTTGTCTTTGCATCAAATTATAATTGGAAATTATAAAGTTAAATTTAACAAATTACAAGTTAATGAATATTGTAATGTAACGTATATTTTCATCTTAATGTAATTGAGTAAAATAAAAATTTGGGTTACAAAACATCAAAATAAAATGTCTTACAGTATACTATATAATATGTGGAAATAAATTCGTCTATAAAAACAAAATTTTCCCCAAACCCCAAATTACTAATTATTAATTCTTACTGAACTATTATTCTTTCCTTTCACCAAAGAAATTTTTGGAAAAGAAAAAAGAAAATTTTGAAATTAATAATGTTTGCTTTTTATTTCATGGTTTGGTTGAACTTATTTCCTCAATATATATATATATATATATATATATGTTAAATTTTTTTGAAGCGTTAATTTTCGATGTTGAACCTTGAGTGTGAGTTCAAGGACTTTCCTCAGTGCCGTTTCTACCGTCCAAGACTCGCACTGGAAATCGTACGACGGAAACGAGCTTGAAATATTACCGTACCATGACCGTACCATTATCATACCTTTATCGTGCAATTATCTTATACCATAACGCTTTAACCTCTATCTCTCCCCCATACATTATTTTGTTTATCGGTTTGGTGACAATTTGAAAATTTAAATGTTAATATTAACTTTTCAAAAATTTAAATTAAAAAAAAAATTCAGTTCTTTGTTAAATTTTTTTAGTTTATTTTTTTTATTTTTTTACCTATTTGTAACATTTCGTTTTTTATGATTTCGATTTTGAACAGATTCTCACGTAGACTTTAATTTTTTTTTTACTAATTTATTTTTGCTTTTTTTTGTTTTAAACTTTATTTTGTATTTTTATTTTTATTTATTTATCTTTTATTTCTTTTGTTTTATGACGTCATGAGGATTGCCAACTGAATTTAAGTCAAATTCACATTTAAATTCACTTTTAAAAAATTATAAGTTTTTGTGGGCAGTTTATATATATATATATATATCGTAAAGAACGACGCTTGTATAGGAGATATTCCGCGCAAGACGAGAGAGAGAAAACGGAACAAATGAAAAAATGAAGTAACCACCTGGGAATCGAACCCGGGATCTTCCGATTGCCGGTCAGACGCGATACCATTACACCATGGACTTCACTCTTCCAAATGCCGTAATTCTTCTACATACTCGCAGAAACCAATGCCCCAAGGGGCACCTCCCGCATGCCGTAACATTATATACATTCAACTGCAAAGAACACGCAGTATAAATAACGTAAAGAACGACGCTTGTATAGGAGATATTCCGCGCAAGACGAGAGAGAGAAAACGGAACAAATGAAAAAATGAAGTAACCACCTGGGAATCGAACCCGGGATCTTCCGATTGCCGGTCAGACGCGATACCATTACACCATGGACTTCACTCTTCCAAATGCCGTAATTCTTCTACATACTCGCAGAAACCAATGCCCCAAGGGGGCACCTCCCGCATGCCGTAACATTATATACATTCAACTGCAAAGAACACGCAGTATAAATAACGTAAAGAACGACGCTTGTATAGGAGATATTCCGCGCAAGACGAGAGAGAGAAACGGAACAAATGAAAAAATGAAGTAACCACCTGGGAATCGAACCCGGGATCTTCCGATTGCCGGTCAGACGCGATACCATTACACCATGGACTTCACTCTTCCAAATGCCGTAATTCTTCTACATACTCGCAGAAACCAATGCCCCAAGGGGGCACCTCCCGCATGCCATAACATTATATACATTCAACTGCAAAGAACACGCAGTATAAATAACGTAAAGAACGACGCTTGTATAGGAGATATTCCGCGCAAGACGAGAGAGAGAAAACGGAACAAATGAAAAATGAAGTAACCACCTGGGAATCGAACCCGGGATCTTCCGATTGCCGGTCAGACGCGATACCATTACACCATGGACTTCACTCTTCCAAATGCCGTAATTCTTCTACATACTCGCAGAAACCAATGCCCCAAGGGGGCACCTCCCGCATGCCGTAACATTATATACATTCAACTGCAAAGAACACGCAGTATAAATAACGTAAAGAACGACGCTTGTATAGGAGATATTCCGCGCAAGACGAGAGAGAGAAAACGGAACAAATGAAAAATGAAGTAACCACCTGGGAATCGAACCCGGGATCTTCCGATTGCCGGTCAGACGCGATACCATTACACCATGGACTTCACTCTTCCAATGCCGTAATTCTTCTACATACTCGCAGAAACCAATGCCCCAAGGGGGCACCTCCCGCATGCCGTAACATTATATACATTCAACTGCAAAGAACACGCAGTATAAATAACGTAAAGAACGACGCTTGTATAGGAGATATTCCGCGCAAGACGAGAGAGAGAAACGGAACAATGAAAAAATGAAGTAACCACCTGGGAATCGAACCCGGGATCTTCCGATTGCCGGTCAGACGCGATACCATTACACCATGGACTTCACTCTTCCAAATGCCGTAATTCTTCTACATACTCGCAGAAACCAATGCCCCAAGGGGGCACCTCCCGCATGCCGTAACATTATACATTCAACTGCAAAGAACACGCAGTATAAATAACGTAAAGAACGACGCTTGTATAGGAGATATTCCGCGCAAGACGAGAGAGAGAAAACGGAACAAATGAAAAAATGAAGTAACCACCGGGTTCGATTCCCAGGTGGTTACTTCATTTTTTCATTTGTTCCGTTTTCTCTCTCTCGTCTTGCGCGGAATATCTCCTATACAAGCGTCGTTCTTTACGTTATTTATACTGCGTGTTCTTTGCAGTTGAATGTATATATATATATATATATATATATATATATTATATATATATATATATATATATATGTATATATATAATTGGAAAAATAGCATTCAAACCTGCGCTTGAAACGTATTAATTATGAGAGGTGCAAGACCCATTACAAGGCCTGATAAGATGAAAAGTTTTCTCTGGAGAGGAAAATTAGGGAAGGGGTGAAGATAAGGGTATGGGTTAAGTATGGGGGGAAGAGGGGAGAGTTGTCGGTGGGTGAGTGGGGAATTAAGGTGAAGAATGGGGGAAGGGCAAAATGGCGGTGTTGGAATGTGTCCATTCTGGGTGACATTTAATAATGAGATGTCCGAAATTTCATTGTGTTATTAAGGAACACAACATCAAAATAAAGCATTTCCTAAACAAATAATTACCCAGCCATCTCTCTCTCTCTCTATATATATATATATATACGTATATATATATACAGGGCGTCCCAAAAAAATGTATACACACTTTAAATAATTATAAAGGCAGTGTTTATTAAAATACATTTCATTTTCAAAATGTAATAGAATCTACAGACATTATTTAATTGTTTTGTCAACGCCTGTTTTCAAACTGACGTCCGTTCTGGTCCAGGCACTGCTGATAACGCGAAGCAATGGAATCACAAACATCACGAAACATTTCGTTTGGTATTTGTGTGCATTCTCGTTCAATGGCTGCTCTCAATTCAGCGACTGTTGCAGGTTTTATAGCGTAGACTTTGTCTTTTAAGTATCCCCATAAAAAAAAGTCTAGTGGTGTGAGGTCTGGTGAACGCGGAGGGTATTCTACGAAACCGCTTCGTCCAATCCACATCGTGCCAAGTACCACTCGCAATACTCCACTCTTCGGTCCGGATCATCTTCATTAATAGCATGGACTAATCTTGGAATGTAACTTTTCCATTGACAGCGCTTCAAAATGCGTTGGACAGACGATTCTGAAATTCCTACCTCACGACTCGCTTGCCGCACAGATTTTCTTGGACTTTGGTGATACGTTTCCAGTACTCTTTCTTGCTTTGTGGGGCTTGTCGATGTCCGTGGTCTTCCGGAACGCTTCTTGTGGACATTCTGAACAGTTCCATCGGCTTCAAACTTATCTCTAATTCGAGTGATGGTAAGTCGCGTTGGTGGATCTGTTTGAAACTCCCTCCTAAACTGTCTTTGCACTTCAACTGCGTTTTCACACTTCCAGTAGCATTTTAGAATGAATTTCCTTTGTTCAAAGCTTAGTCTGACTGCCATTATTAATTCTAATGGGTTTAACTTGGAAAGAAAGAAACATCAATTGAGCTATCAGCTGTTAAAGTGTGTATACATTTTTTTGGGACGCCCTGTATATATATGAAAATTATTTCACGAAAGTAACACGTGAAAAATATTTATGATGAATAAAACCACGAAGGAAAGGAAGCACAGATGGTGCTCAAGCGCTTTCGTCTAATGACATCCTCAGGAACACTGAAGTACATAAAGAATTACAGCCTATATATAGGTTACAGAAAGAGAAAAAAAAAATAAAATATATATATACAATAAACGGAGAAACGAAATTAAAGGATTGTGGAAGGGGGCACACAAATTTATAAGGAAAACTATCGATTTTTAGCACAAGATTAAGATTTGTTTCCAAACAATGTTATAGATAAAAAAAAAAAATAAAAAAAAATAAAAAAAATAAAATTAAAATAAAATATATATATACAAATTTATACTGGAAATCTATGCGTCAATAATAACACTCGTACTTTGTCAAAAAATATTTTAGTACTTCCATTTTTCCCGGGCTTTTTAGGCATTGCTAATGTACTTAAACTTTTGGATATTAATGTAGTATTTTCATATAACAATATTGTGAAAAATATCATAGTAAAAATAGCCCTACCAATAATTCAGGCATTATCTATAAAATTGGTTGTAAACAATGTGATTCCTTTTACATTGGTCAGACGGGAAAGGATTTGCACACACGTATAAAACAGCATCAATATTCCGTTAGAACAGGACAATTGTCCAGTGCCCTTTTTGTCCATTTGTCAGAGTTATCCCACTGTATTGATTGGAATAATGCTTCAGTTTTATTCCACTCTAGCAACATTGTTAATAGAAATATTCTTGAGTCTGCCATTATCCAACTAACAAATAACTTCAACATAAGCAAAGGTCTTTTTCAACTCGATCCTGTTGTTTTGAATTCCTTCAGAACAGATTTAGATAAGAAAGGTAGAGCGCTAAATCTTTGGTAAAATTTGTATGCCACCCTAATAACTTTTATTTTTCAATTTTTATATACAAAAAATAGGGCAGAGTGCTAAAACCCGGGCAGATTTCCAGTATAAATTTGTATATATATATATATATATATATATATATATATATATTTTTTTTTTTATCTATAACATTGTTTGGAAACAAATCTTTTAATCTTGTGCTAAAAATCGATAATTGTTCAATTTTATATATAGGGTGAACCAAATGTAGGTGGACAGTAAATGATAACGTTTATTTTGAGAATACATATTTAATTTTTTTGTATACTATAATACAAAATAAAATTTAAATAAATTTAGTTATAATATTTAATATAATACACAAACACCATAGTTATAATGAACACCATAGTTATAATATAATATAACACAAACCGTATTCAACCTACTGTCCACCTACTTTTGGTTCACCGTGTACAAAAAGAGCAGAGTGCTAAAACTTGGGCAGATTTCCAGTATAAATTTGTATATATATATTTTATTTTTTATATGTTTTTATTTTTATTTTTTTTATCTATAACATTGCTTGGAAACAAATCTTAATCTTGTGCTAAAAATCGATAGTTTTTCCTTATAAATTTGTGTGCCCCCTTCCACAATCCTTTAATTTCGTTTCTCCGTTTATTGTATATATATATTTTTTTTTTTTTTCTCTTTCTGTAACCTATATATAGGCTGTAATTCTTTGTGTACTTCAGTGTTCCTGAGGATGTCATTAGACGAAAGCGCTTGAGCACCATCTGTGTTTCCTTTCCTTCGTGGTTTTATTCATCATATATATATATATATATATATATAGTTGTCGCTAATCCGATTTAATGCGGCGGTTAGAAGGTCGGAATAGCCGAAAAGTAGGAATAGTGGGGGCTCCCCCCTAAGCTACCATGAGTTTATCAGTTTATTATGAAAATCATTTTGTTGTTTCCAACACTTTGTTATAAAGTTAATTATATTTTGAGTCTAAACTATGTAATATTAATGTTATAATAAAATACTATAAAATAAGTAAATTAGAGTGGGATAAAAGTGGGTACTTGGTGCTGAACTGTTTGTAACTCGTATGTTCGTGCCTCAAAATATCAGATTTTAATGCCCACAAACGTTTTATCATATCCATTTTAAATTATTAATTACGGTCGATTGTTTTTCATTGCTTATCTGTTAGTGTATGAAACGGTTTTTCCCAAAGGAGGGAAACACCCATTTTACCCCACTGGTAGGGTAAAACCAGGTACATGCGTAAATTGTAGGGATGGAAAATAACCGAAAAGTGTAAAACCGGTTTTCACCGTCGCTATATTCTTGAAGCCGGTTTTTGCCGGTTTTCACCGATGGGATTCTGTATGCTTTTTAGGGAGGTAAATGATCAAAATATTAAACAGAAATAAGGTTTTAATTGATTTAATCAAGTATGTGTAACAATTGAATTAAAAAGTTTATTATCGAACTTGATTTTTGAAATAACACGAGAAAACAAAGAGCATTAAGTGTCTGATCTGACATTCTTGATCGAATCTTTGTGACGAATAAACCAGCAGCTGAAAACACTCTCTCGGACTCTACGCTGGTGGCTTTTATTGTAAGCAACGCCTCGTACATTCGATCCAAATTTTCGCTTCTATTCAAAGTAACTTCAAAATATTTGAATTCATTGTTTACGTCAAAGGTCTCAGAAGAATCTTTCTTGGGTTTCATTTTCAGTTTGTTCATTTCACACATGTACTCGTTCATAAGTTGATCGTCATCATTTACTTCACGACCTGAGCTGCATTGTGAATCTTCGAGTTTCGAAGCAATTGATTGGACTTGGTCGTCTGTTTCTGAAATCTGGCAAGCTTCTGGAAAAAGCCTCTTAAATGTATGATCCGCGTACTTCTTAAGTGTTTGTCTTGAAGGAAAGAGGAACGGTGCTGATGATTCATTTTTCAAGACCTCGGGATTGTGGAGAAAACTCAGCAAGGCGGCAGCTTCTTTTTGTCTTCTTGATGAGTAGCGATCAATGAGACACTGACGTAGCTCAAAAGCTAAAGGATTGTTTTTGCTTTCAAATTTATCCAAAATGAACTTCATGGAAGATTCAGCTTTGAGCAAATTTGCATCTTCGGAACAGAGTCCCTTCAAAACAATTTCCAGTGGACGAAGCGTGTCAAAGAGGCTCTTTAGAGCATTCCATTCTTCATCTGAAATCGTCTCTGTTGAGCGTATCACTCTGAGAGCCTTTGGAATGCAATTTTTGAGTTTCAAAAATCTTTCTATTATGGCCAAAAGCCTGTTCCACCTCGTTCTACAGTCAAGGATAAGCTTCATTTCCTTTCCATTAAATTCATCTTTGACAAAATCCTGCAATCTCTTATTTTTCAAAGGAGACTTTCGAAATATGCGGCAGATTTTTCTCACCTTATTTATTACTTTTAAGTAATCTTCTCGAAGTTTTGGAAGAACAATTACGTCATCTATGTCGGACTCAAAAATTGTATCAGTGCATAAAATTTCACACTCATCTTCGCTTAACTCATGTGAAGAGTGTTCATCTTCTTCGATGGCTTCATCTTCAGGGGTAGGGTCACTTTCCCCTTCAACTGAATTTTCAGCAGTTTTTGAATACAAGATATCCGAAACCGCAAGATGTATAGCATGTGCAATGCATTGCTGGCGATCAGGTACTATTTCTCTTCCAAATTTGATCATTACTGAGGCACCGTCGATGGTGCAACCCACGATATGCTTATCTAGGTCCAAGCCAGTCTTCCAATCTTTTCCTAACGATTGCAATAGTTTTGGTGCTATCGAGAGAACCATTTATTTTCATGAGACCAAGAGACCAATGTTGATTTTCACCATGAACATTAATATTAATATATCTTTGGTTTTGCAAAGATGTGTACTCATCCATAGTTAATGAATAGCGGATTCCTTGTCTCACCTGATTCTTGAAGTAGTTGACCAATTCATGTTTCTTTTTCTCATAAAAACGAAGCACCATTTTTCTGACACCATTATGGGAAGTTGGATGAGGCTTGTCGTATTTTATCTTTCTTAGGCTTTCTTGAATGAATTCACTTTTAGCAATTGATTGGAAACTCAGTCCATCTACACACACAAGTTTCGAAATTTCCTTTTCTATGGACTTTTTCTGCACAAACTCTTCCACTGTTCTTTGTTTCTTCAATGGCTGATTAATTTGGTCGATGTTTATGCCATGAATATTTTTCATGTGGGATGATAAACTTGAAGTAGAACCTCCACAACACTTTAAAACTTTGTGACATGTCATACACTCTGCTTCTTTTTTATTTTTACGAGTGAAATGATACCAAGCATTTGATTTCTTTTACATGATGGAGTATTAAATCTTAGAATCTTAACTGATCAATGTGCAATCATCCACATAACATTCAAGACTGAAGCATCAATTATTTACACTTATAAACAAACAAAAAACGATACGAAACGATGCAAAACGTAATTACTATGTTTTTAAACATTTGGAAACGTTTGTTTCATAGAAAATGAACCAAAGTGATCGGAGACTCGCGCAAAAATGTGAAAACCGATTCTTATCGTCGGTTTCGGTGATGATTAAAAATGTTCATCACCGATTAAAAACCGGTTTTTTAAAACCGGGTTCCATCTCTAGTAAATTGTAGTTAAAACAGGTGTTTACAGAGAAAAAGAAGTACGTTGTATATTTGATTTAAAACTGAATAACAGTGAAGTTTCAAAAACACCTTAATAAGTCTACATAAAAGTAGTAGGTCCTATAGTTAATTAGACTAGCAAGCTACTCGCAAATTTCGCAACGAACTTATATCACAACACTCTTCCAAAAATGGTATATTTTCTGCTGCGCAAACAAAAGCGTCTCTATTGCACGGATTCCACCTCCATACCAACGAGACATAGTTGAGCAATTAGAAACTGGAATCACAACTAGATAGAAGTACCACCCGAGCAGAAAAAGAAGGGTACCTGTTTTACTCTAACAAGCCATTTGACCCCCACTCTCCCTTACAGTACTCGCGAATGCAAACAACTCACCAGATTATCCGTGCGACGGTCTAGAGTCGGAATAAGGGAGCGTCGGAATACCTTGGGGTCGGATTACCGGGAACTTAATATATATATATATGACACAAAAGCAAGATGCAGGATTTCCAAATGAAAATGAAGGAATGAATTTAATAATAATAATAATAATAATAATAATAATAATAATAATAATAATAATTCAGAGCTTAAGAATGACCAGTGTGAGACTTGAAATTATGAGTCAATCGATTTCAAATACATTTTCAAAATTTTTAGACCTGCATGTTTAAAAAAAAAATTCATACTTACAGAATTAGTTTGGACAAAGTCTATTTTTCCCCCAAAAAACACAAACAAAAAAACAACAACATTATTTTGGACCCAAATTTCGAAATGTGCAAAAAAGATTAGAAAGAGTGAAAATTTCAAGGTTTACCTAAATTTTTTCAAACTTTCTTAAATCTTAAAATGCTTTTTATTAAAAGTACTTTTAAAAAATTCTAAATATTATACTTTACATTTTTTTAAGAAAACTAAAAACAAAATGCATTTTCCCTCCGTCATTCTCGCTTCGAGTGAAAACTAATAATCTGAGAAGAAATTGACTCCAAAATGAAAGATTACCATAAAACCAACATAATTATGGGAAATTATTATAATACTAATATAATTACAATCAAGGAAAAACTTCTAATACACACAGCACACACACACACACACATATATCTATATATATATATATATATATATATATATATATATATATATGACTAGAAACGACATAAGTATTAAGGAACGTTTCTGCACACGAGGAGGAGAGATAACGAAATAATCTCTCCTCCTCGTGTGCAGAAACGTTCCTTAATACTTATGTCGTTTCTATTCATTTATATACTGCGCGGTCATTGCAGTTATTTGCATATATATATATATATATATATATATATATATATATATATGTGTGTGTGTGTGTGTGTGTGTGTGTGTGTGTGTGTGTGTGTGTGTGTGTGTTGCAAATCCACAAGGAAAGAGAAAAGCGATTTCCTTGTGAATTTGCATCATTTATTTGTTTCACGTGATTAATTATGAAATTCATATATATATATATATATATATGTATATATATATTGTTACGTAACTAATGAATGCTTTCATGCCTGAAAATTGTTCTGAAAGAGTCACAGGAGATCCGTGACAACTGTACATGCGCATGGCAATTTTTTCTATTTAAAAACTTCTAACCTTAAAACTATGGGAACCATAAATGAAAGAGAAAGCAGGATACGTACAGAAACACAGACCCACATACATACATACATACATACATACATATGTGTGCGTATGTTTAAGTCTGAATATTAATACTTTCGTTTTTTTATTAATATAATTCTGGGGAAAGTTATTTCTTCACACTTAAAGCAAATGGCAAGTAATTTACGTGCAAAGTTCTCACATTACTAATGAAAATAGGGATAATATATATATGTATATATATATATATATATATATATATATATATATATATATATATATATATATATATAATATGTATATATGTGTGTGTGTGTGTGTGTGTGTGTAACTTAATTATTTTAAGTAAAAATTGATGGAATTTAAAATTATAAAAATGTCTAAATTCAGCTTCCCTGTGTATAGATAAAATTTCCAAAATACAACTGAAGCGAACATCTTTGCTAAATTCATGTCTTTACTGACCTTTCATGACCTTTTATAACCTCAAATCACCTTAAATGACGTTTAATGGCCTCGAAATTCAATGTCAAAGGTCATTATCGAAATTGCATTGTA
This sequence comes from Bathynomus jamesi, assembly GCA_023014485.1. NCBI lineage: Eukaryota > Metazoa > Arthropoda > Malacostraca > Isopoda > Cirolanidae > Bathynomus > Bathynomus jamesi. Next base: position 572,653 of record JAJOZX010000684.1, read on the forward strand.
TAAGCTTTCGTTGGTGACCTCAGGAGTTATCTGAGAGTGAAGGAATGGATTTGATTTTCGAAGTCATACCTTCTCTCTCTCTCTCTCTCTCTCTTCTCTCTCTCTCTCTCTCTCTATATATATATATATATATATATTATATATATATATATATATATATATATTATATAATATATATATATATATATATATATATATATATATTCGCAAAGAGAACGAAGAGAAAAACAAAAAACTCGAAAGAGTTTTCATTCCTTTTTGCTTTTATTTTTATTTTCTGCGGTTTGAATCATTAGCGGAATTTTAAGAAAAATAGAGTGCTTACATCTCTCTCTCTCTCTCCCTCTCTTTATATATATATATAACCTTTGGTTAGCTTCCGCCCGAATTGTTCATTCTGACGAAGGTCAAGCTTTTCACTCCACCTTAGACCTACAGTTTAATGTGGAATCCGAACCACGCTCCATCAGCAGCCCAGCGTCTTAACCACTAGGCCACCTAGGGTACCCATTTATCTACCAACCACTTTCTTTATTGTGTGGAAGGATGAACAGCTGGGTTTTGCTGCGCGCCGGCTGCCGCCGGGTCTCGAACCCGGGGCCGATGGATTCGTAGTCAGCGACACTAACCACTACACCACCGAGGCGCTATATATATATATATAGTGTTGTAGTGCTGCCCGAACGGGGCGGAAAGACGTTCGGTACCAGAAATGTTGAGGGAACGCCGCTCCGGAACTAATGTCATGCATTGTCACGAACGAATTTGCATAATAAAAAATTTACCCCTCCAGAATTCGAACTGAGAACCATTTGAGTAGAAATGTGTGTGTGTGTGTGTGTGTGTGTGTGTGTGTGTGTGTGTGTGTAAAATGAACAATGAATAATTCCTATATTCATATATTCTTATATTCATTCATATAATTCTTATATTCATTCGTATAATTCGTATATTTATATAATCCTTATATATATATATATATATATAATATATTATATATATATATATATATATATATATATATATATATCAGGTCATCCCATAAATAATGTCGTTTTTTAGATCGGAATTTGAAGGACAAAAAAAACTCAACTGAAACTTTTTAATCTAGTATATATTTTCCATCGGAATCAATGACACTCTGCCAACGTCCTACAAGCTTTTCAATGCCATGTTTATAAAATTCAGGCGGTTTTGAGGCAAAAAACGTACAAAGACTGGTGTGCAGGTCATCTAAAGAAGTATACTGTTTCCCGTCAAGTTAGTTTTGCAGACTCCTGAAGAAATGATAATCTGAAGGCGCAAGGTCTGGAGAATATGGATGATGTGGAAGTTTTTCCCACCCAAGCTTCTCAATTTTTGCAGAAGTGATCGTAGCGGTATGAGGACGTGCGTTGTCGTGGTGGAACACGATTCCTTTCCGATTAACCAAAGAAGGTCTCTTTTCTTTTAGTGCAGTGTTCAATCGATCCAGTTGTTGACAGTAGACTTGAGCGGTGATTATTTGGTTGTGTGGTAAGGTTTTAAAGTGTATTACACCACCTTTATCCCACCAAACACTAAGCAACACCTTCCGAGGGTGAAGATTTGGTTTTGGCTGTGGTGTCGCTGGTTCTCCGGCACAAACACACTGTCGACGGCGCTTAACATTCTGGTACAGTATCCACTTTTCATCTCCAGTCACTAAACGGTGCAAAAACGGATCTTGGAGTTCACGGGAATGAAGAGCTGTGCTAATGTTTACCCGCACCCTTAGATTGTCGACCGACAATTCATGTGGCACCCATTTTCCTAACTTAGGCACTTTCCCGAGTTGTTGCAAATGTCGATGGATGGTGGACGGGGATGAATCGAGTTTCTGGGCCAATTCTTCGACAGTTGTTGAACAGTCTTCTTCAAGTGCGGCTAACAGCAAGTCATCATCAAACTCAGCAGGGCGTCCAGAGCGTGCTGCATCTGTCAAATAGCAGTCACCATTCCTAAACTTTTGAAACCATCTTTGACATTTCCTCACATGCAGAATATCGTTGCCATAAACTTCCTGAATGTTTCGCGTTGCTTCAGTAGCACTATTCCCTTTTTTGAACTCGTAAAGCATTATATGCCTGATATGCTCTTCTGATACCGCCATGTTTATGAGGGGTTCACATAAAGCAAAACACACGTCTTCACTGGTCAAGGTCTGTAAAGTATGTAACGAAACACGATAGATCTCCTGTTAGATATAACCTTCGGAAAATTTATGCTTAAACCGAGTAGGACTAGTTTAAACTTAATCTATCGTAAAAAACGACATTACTTATGGGATGACCTGATATATATATAATATATATATATATATATATATATATATATAATAAGCAAACAACCACAAGGAAAAGGAAACACAAAGTCCGAGCGCTTTCGTGATATATTCACATTATCAAGGAGGAACAAAAAATAGACGGAGATTACAAAGTAAATGAGTTAAATAGACAAGCAAAAAATTCACAATTGGCACCTCAAATTAAAGGCCTTAAAGCCCTCTAAAGATTTTTTCAATTGATAACATAATCTGTAGGCAGCTAAATTACTGAATATAAAAAATATATACTGTATAGATGAAATTAGACAAAAAAAAAAAACCAATACAGAGAAAAAAAATTATTATAATGGTTATTACTTATTAACACTAATATTTAATTAAAACAGGCAATTAATTGGCAAGAATTTAATGAAAAACAAATAGATAACGTAGATAACAAATAGAAAACATAATCTGTAGGCTGCTTAATTACTATACAGATGAAATTAGACAAAACACCAGTACAGAAAACCAAAATAATTATTATAATGGTTATTAACACTAATATTTAATTGAAGTAGGAAAAATTAAGAGGCCCGAAATTAATGAAAACAAAGGGAAAGTTGCCATCGTCTTACAGATTATTACAAAATTTCAACAAACAATCTGGAAAAAAATTGTTATCCCAACAGCAACCCACTTCAAAAATCCAATAAACCACCCAGCAACCAAAGATTATACACGAAAGAAATATTACAATTAAAATAGACACATAAGAATGTTAACAGTTCTTACAATAATATTTATTTATTTAACCAGGGCAAACCATTAAGAGGCAAAAAATGCAGTTAAGAAAACAGTAGGCCCATCGCCAACTTACTGACAATGTACGAATCTAATTTGTACAACCCAGGGCTAATATTAAAGACCAAATCCGCATTATTCTTGATCACACTTGATTCCAATATATTTCTGCTAACAATAGATTTACTAAACCTTAATTTGGAAGCATTTTTCCAATCAATGGGATGATTAGAATCTCTTACGTGAATGAAAATGGCGTTAGATTCCTGGCCACTTCTTATACTGTATTGATGCTGTTTAATACGTAACTCAAGGGTCTTACCAGTTTGGCCAATGTAAAATTTATTACATATTGTGCAAGGGATTTTATATACACAACCATGTTCACTTAAAGGGGAGTTCTTAATCAATGAATTCTTAATGACATCTAAATTTTTGAACGCAATATTTACGTTAAAAAAAAAAAAAAAAAAAAAAAAAAATTTAGATGTCATTAAGAATTCATTGATTAAGAACTCCCCTTTAAGTGAACATGGTTGTGTATATAAAATCCCTTGCACAATATGTAATAAATTTTACATTGGCCAAACTGGTAAGACCCTTGAGTTACGTATTAAACAGCATCAATACAGTATAAGAAGTGGCCAGGAATCTAACACCATTTTCATTCACGTAAGAGATTCTAATCATCCCATTGATTGGAAAAATGCTTCCAAATTAAGGTTTAGTAAATCTATTGTTAGCAGAAATATATTGGAATCAAGTGTGATCAAGAATAATGCGGATTTGGTCTTTAATATTAGCCCTGGGTTGTACAAATTAGATTCGTACATTGTCAGTAAGTTGGCGATGGGCCTACTGTTTTCTTAACTGCATTTTTTGCCTCTTAATGGTTTGCCCTGGTTAAATAAATAAATATTATTGTAAGAACTGTTAACATTCTTATGTGTCTATTTTAATTGTAATATTTCTTTCGTGTATAATCTTTGGTTGCTGGGTGGTTTATTGGATTTTTGAAGTGGGTTGCTGTTGGGATAACAATTTTTTTCCAGATTGTTTGTTGAAATTTTGTAATAATCTGTAAGACGATGGCAACTTTCCCTTTGTTTTCATTAATTTCGGGCCTCTTAATTTTTCCTACTTCAATTAAATATTAGTGTTAATAACCATTATAATAATTATTTTGGTTTTCTGTACTGGTGTTTTGTCTAATTTCATCTGTATAGTAATTAAGCAGCCTACAGATTATGTTTTCTATTTGTTATCTACGTTATCTATTTGTTTTTCATTAAATTCTTGCCAATTAATTGCCTGTTTTAATTAAATATTAGTGTTAATAACCATTATAATAATTTTTGTTCTCTGTATTGGTTTTTTTTTTGTCTAATTTCATCTATACAGTATATATTTTTTATATTCAGTAATTTAGCTGCCTACAGATTATGTTATCAATTGAAAAATCTTTAGAGGGCTTTAAGGCCTTTAATTTGAGGTGCCAATTGTGAATTTTTTGCTTGTCTATTTAACTCATTTACTTTGTAATCTCCGTCTATTTTCTGTTCCTCCTTGATAATGTGAAAATATCACGAAAGCGCTCGGACTTTGTGTTTCCTTTTCCTTGTGGTTGTTTGCTTATTAATAAGGTCACGTGTTATTTTGTGTTTCTAGTGCATATATATATATATATATATATATATATATATATATATATGTGTGTGTGTGTAAAAATGAACAATGAATAATTCATATATTCATATATTCTTGTATTCATTCATATAATTCGTATATTTATATAATCCTTGTATTTATATAATCCTTGTATTTATATAATCCTTGTATTTATATAATCCTTATATTTATATAATCCTTATACTCTTATATGTTTATATTATTATATTCATTTTTACATATAGAGTCCAAATTCGCATATCGCTGACGAAGTTCGGATAAAATTTTTGATTCGCTTTCTATTTTATTTCTGCTGAATAATTGGTGAATTATTTCTTTTTAAATTACTTAATCATTTTTTTAGGTTTAGATTATTAATGTAATCTTGTTAAATTCTGCAATGTTCGTTTTCTGTATACATTCTCATTTCGTTGTAAAAGATGAAGTCATGTCTTGCTTAACGTTTAATTTTAAATCTTAAGCATTTAATTTTTGCTCATATGTATGTTTAATTGTAATTCATAATAAAATGATATTTCAATTTCCATTTTTAGTTAACTCAGCAGATCATGATAACATCAGATCTCTCATTATGCGGTTTAAAATAAAAATATGGCTACATCTTCAAATATCTTGTTTATCTGTCTAGACATTGCTACAGCTAAAATATTTACTTTATCTTCAAATATTTTGCAAAATAATGCAGACTATTGAGAATAAAAAACAAAACAAGTCAACATTAAATAATAATGATGTCACCAAAAATTCAGTATATAAAGCAGAACAATTTTTCACATATTCATTCTGATTTGGCTACTCTAACTTAGAGACTGAGCATTCCTTGTAACATTTTAGCAATAAACTACAGTAAGAGAAAATCTTTGTCTTCTCCTTCGAGCCTTGCTCTCTTCAGAGAACTTAGTTTTAAATAGAGAAAAATAATTTCACGATACGTTACAAGAAGAATCAGGGAACCTTCAATTTAGTAAGCTCCACAGAATCCTCCGATCCACTACAAGAAGAAATCGGAGAGTAGTATATAAGAAACTATTGCGATTCCCCTATACGGTACCAGCTACTCCAGAGTAACAAATCCGTTGCTGCCACCTAACCAGAACCCACGTCAACTTCGAACCGACCAAAGCCATAGATGGAGGGGTTAACATACATACATACATATATATATATATATATATATATATATATATATATATATATATATATATAAATAAGGGGTGGCAAACAATGATTGCCCCCCCCCTGCACAGATGAAATTAATAGAGGTACAAAAAACTGATTGTTGCATCTTTTAGACAATTTAATTCTAAACAAAACCACTCAATAGTTGGTGTTGCCTCCTTGTGCTTGGCGGACGGCTTCAAGTCGGCAAGGGTAGGAGGTGAGGAGACTCGAAAAGGTCAGTGTCGTACTCAAGATTTCGGAGGATTGTTTCGATGTGCTGCTCCATGGTCCGGCGGCAGAATCGGGTGGCTGGTGGTTCAGCAAGCATCAGGGATTCCACTCGGTCTTTCAGGATTGATTCTGAAAGATTCTGCCGCCGGACCATGGAGCAGCACATCGAAACAATCCTCCGAAATCTTGAGTACGACACTGACCTTTTCGAGTCTCTCCTCACCTCCTACCTTTGCCGACTTGAAGCCGTTCGCCAAGCACAAGGAGACAACAACAACTATTGAGTGGTTTTGTTTAGACGTAGAATTAAATTGTCTAAAAGATGCAACAATCAGTTTTTGTACCTCTATTAGTTTCATCTGTGCAGTGTGGGGGGGGGGCAATCATTGTTTACCACGCTGTGTACACACACACATATATATATATAAAAAACCTTACCTTACCTTACAACCTTACAAAGGTTTCGCGCGATGATTTCTCATTTCGCGAAGGTCAAGCTTGTAGCCCCTCCTCTCGAGTTGGTCTGGTGAAGTAGTGAGTTGGATTCTTGCGCTCTCCACCTCACATAGCCAGGTACGCCCGGCTCATTGGGGATTGTTCTGAGCCAGGCGTCTAGTCTTCCTTTGAAGATTTCCACTGCAACTCCCTTCGTGTTTCTTAGGTCTTTGGGCAACTGATTAAACAGTTTTGGTCCTCTCACTACAAAACTATTTTCTTTCAGGGTTAAGGATGTTCCCTGTCTCGCCTTCAATTTGGGAATACGACACAGTCTACCGTTTCTACTTTCCACCGTTGTTTGGGGAGTTATAGAGTTCAGAGTAAGATTAGGGACTAGTTTCTCCATTATTTTCCAAGTGTAAATAATGATGTATCTCTCTCTTTTCATTTCCAGTGAGTATAGATCTAGTTCTCGTAACCTTTCCCAGTAATTTAGTTCTTTGCACCCATTGATCTTGGCTGTGAAGCTTCTCTGGATCCCTTCCAGCTGTCTAATGTCTTCTTTTTTATATGGGGATGTTAGGACCGAGCAGTATTCCAATTTGGGTATTATCAGGGTTTTCAGGAGAGGAATCATTACATTCCCATCCCTTCGTTCAAAGGTTCTCAATATCTGACCCGTTATTCTCTTTGCTCTGTTTACTGCTGTCTTATTTTGTGTTTCAAATTTCGCATCATCTGTCATTTACAACCCCTAAATTTTTTGCTCTGGAATTTCTCTGAATTTCCTGTCCATTTGGGGTATAATATTCCATGGATTTTAGGATTATATATATATATATATATATATATATATATATATATATATATATAAAACGTAAATAACGACGCTTGTATAGGAGATATTCCGCGCAAGATGAGAGAGAGAGAACGAAACAAATGAAAAAATGAGGTAACCACCCGGGAATCGAACCCGGGATCTTCCGATTGCCGGTCAGATATGATAACCACTACACCATGGGCCTCACTCATTCAAATGCCGTAATTCTTCTACATACGCGCAGAAACCAATGTCCCAAGGGGGCACCTCCCGCATGCCGTAACATTATATACATTTAACTGCAAACACGCAGTATAATTAACGTAAAGAACGACGCTTGTATAGGAGATATTCCGCGCAAGATGAGAGAGAGAACGAAACAAATGAAAAAATGAGGTAACCACCCGGGAATCGAACCCGGGATCTTTGAGTGAGGCCCATGGTGTAGTGGTTATCATATCTGACCGGCAATCGGAAGATCCCGGGTTCGATTCCCGGGTGGTTACCTCATTTTTTCATTTGTTTCGTTCTCTCTCTCATCTTGCGCGGAATATCTCCTATACAAGCGTCGTTCTTTACGTTAATTATACTGCGTGTTTGCAGTTAAATGTATAATTGTATATATATATATATATTACGTTTCATGGAGACCAGTTTTTGAAGAAGTCTAAATCTGTTACAAAGATCATGATTGGACGAAATTGGTCACGTGAGAAATAAATAACCAATCCAAAACGACCACCTAACCTAGTAGAATCTGGCCTCCGCGAAACTTAATATGAGCTATATATATATTCAGTGCTTTCCCCCATCTCTGGGTCTGTCTTGATGAAAAAGATAGTTGCTTTCCTCAGCTGTACTTCCCACGCAACTATGCACATTCAGCCGACCTAAAATCGTTCGGAAAGAGATAAACAGCTTGTTTTTAAAAGCGTTTCGTTCTGTACTCGTTATGTGTTATTGCCTTCGGTACCTCATTTGAAGAGACTTTAGCTTTATGTTGATAAAACTCGTCTGAACTTGAGGTGTTTCTCTTCTAGCCCAGCCTAGTCTTTAGCGTAGGGGTTTCTGTATTTTCTTCCTTTCATGATTTGTGTTGTCGTCTTGATGTTCAGCGATTTTCTGTGTGATCTTTTCCTCAATTATTTTCCTTGTGTTAATCTCTGCCTAGTTTTAAATGAATGCAATCCCAATTGTGGGAACATATTAAGAGAATGATCTAAATGCTTTAGTTAGTTTCTGCTTTCCTTCTGATTGAGTAGTTACTTGGTTGCTACGGAGTCGTTAGCAACTTAGCTGAAACAAGTATTCCAGTTTTGCTATTATTAAAGTTTTAGAGAAACCACTACTTTATCCCTGCATTTTATTACCCGTTCCATTATCTTTGCGACTCTATTTTCTTATCCTCGCTGCGTTTTCTCGAAATCTGCATTATCTATCGTAATCACTCTAAAGTGCTACGCTTACCGGTTTCTTTGTATTTCCTGTCTGGTCAAGAGCAATTCACGGTTTTCACTTCGTTGTTTTTACACATTTTAGGAGTCAAAATTTATCAGAGTTAAATTGTTGGTCACTTCTGATTGTTTGTATATAACTTCATTATCATTTTGCCCGATTCCCTCCTTTGTGGGCTACAGTTTTTACTATTCCGGTGTAGTCAGTAAAAAGTATACTGTCGCTTTGGCCTATATCTAGCAGTGGATAATGAACAGAAGGGCAAGTGTTACTTCCTTTGGCAATGAGATGTAAGCCTCTTTTTCGGGTGATAAGTTTGTTGGAATTTTAATGATTTACTTTTGATACGTTCGAACAAATGTATTTCCACTTTCCTTCCTCGCTTCTTACATCCGTTTTGTATCAGTTTGAAGGAATGAGGGAATGAATACAGTACTTCTTTATTTATAAAATATATTACAATTTTATATCTATTTTTGTTGCGATAATTTTAGCATAAAATAATTAATTTTCAAATTGGACTATTTATTTTAGTTAATTTGGCCCTTAAATTTTAAGTTTTACTTTATGTATTCTCACTAATCACTTAATTCCCATTTCACGTTACTCTCATTGTCAGTTGAGGTCTGAAAGTAAGAATGCCAAGTTTGGAAAAACTCCCTTTTCGCGAATGGCTTAAAATGAAACCAAACAAATCTAATCTACTGTAACTATCATAAAAGGTCTCTTCCCACGCGCGCACTCATTGTCATTCCCATTTCATTCTTCATCGATTAATTTGCGTGTAAGAATTTCAAAGGAAGCTATTCTCAAATCGATCCATTTCTCACTTTAATTTAGATTTTTCAGAAAAAATTATTACTCCCTCGAGGTCACAATCGCGTCACAGTCTCGTTTTACTCTTTCACAAATCAGGAAAATCTTTTTTTTTTCTGAAGTTTGAAATTCTCACTTTCGGACTGCGAATTAGAATGGGAATGACATTGAGTTGGAAGTAATCCCTATTTAAGAAAAGCCTCTTTGAGATTCTCACTTAATGATTTCTTGTTCTTCGACCATGAATGAAAAAGTAATGGCCAAAATTTAGTTTAAGCATTAGTTCGCATCTATCGATAATTCCGCATGACAAAGTCCGCATACAGGGTGGCAAAAAGTCTGGGAATCCCCTCAAAATATTTATATATCTAATTTTTACATATCTAATTTTTTGCATTTTTATAATTTTTTGTTAAAGTAAAAATTAAAAATGTGAATATGCAATAAATTCTTTCTTTCACGTACAATATCTTATTTTGAGGGGGTGTCCAGACTTTTTTCCCACCCTGACCATTACTTCATACTTTTTATTAGCTTAAAGGCATTCAGTATACTGTCATTAGTAAGCATTAAGTAAGGAAGTGTAGACACGAAGTTCCTGTTTTAAATATGTATGTTGTCACATAATGCGCTTAAATTTCATTTGAATTATTCATAAACCTTTAGTCTAATTACGCGTTCATTTAGTTTTAAAGTTGTGGTTTATAATGACACCGGTTTGTAGTTCCTTCCACCTGATTTATCTCCTTCTTCATATTTGGGAACAGCGTACGTTCTCTTAAGGAATTTTAAAGGTACTTCTTGTCTAATAACGAGAGATTTCCTTCGCATCACATATGCGACACTTTCGCTATCACATACATTTCTGCAGTTTTGGTTTTTTTTTTAAATAATTTTACGCTCAGTACTTTTCATTCCGAATAAGGTTTGCTGTTTCTTCTGGTATACTCTCAATGTCAGTCAGATTTACGTCTCCGCTTCCTTAAAAAATGGATTTGCCGCCGGCGAGTGTGTTTTCAGGATTTGAAACTATGAAACCTGACTCGTAGTGTTTTCTTAGTAGTTAAGATATTTGTTTTGGATCACTCACCCGCGAGTGAGATGTCTTTTTTTTTGAGAAGTTCAACTTCTCTTTCGCTGTTTGTTTTCCATTCAAGAAAGAGAAGAAATATTTTTAATTCATTTTCATCGCTCCACTGCGTCGATTCTTATTGGTCTTTGTTTAAATTTTCCGTTTAGTCTCTAACTGAACAGATTGTTCATTCTGATCAAGGTCAAGCATGTTGCCCCACCTTAGACCTACAGCTTAACGTGGAATCCGAACCACGACCCGCCCTAAAAGTCAGAAATTACAGTCTTCACCCGGACTCGATCTCACGACCTCCCGATCAACAGCTCAGCTTTTCAAACACTGGACGACCCAGGGGTACCCATTTATTTTCCAACCAATTTTTTTTATGGAAGGATGAATAGTTAGGTAAAGTGAACCCGCCTGCCATCGCCGAGAATCAAACTGGGGGCAGGTGGATTCGTAGTTAGCGATGCTAATTTCTACACTACACACACACACACACACGTGTATATATGTGTGTGTGTATATATATAATAAATAATTATTTTAATGTTCGTTGGTACTCGAATTCAGTTTTGGTTGGTATTCGTTTTTCTCCTTCGAGTTTTTACTTATTTTTTAAATATATTTCTGACATTTAATGTAATTTTTCTTCCGTCAATAAAATACATGTTTTTTCCTGTAATCACCCCTGGAAAATGGACTCGCAATCAGCTGTTCCCATACTTGATTGAAGGGATGACAAATTTATGGAGAGTTTGAGAAAAAGTTCGAGCGATCAAAATATCATTTTTTGCGCTGTTCAGTTTTTCAATGCATTTCGTCGACAGATTCGTTGTTATCTCAGTCATGCGATGATCAGACAATGCTGTGGGTGCTATCTTATGAACGTTAGGGATTAGCGCGAGAAGATATAAGCAGTTTACCCTTCCCAATGTTTTCATTTATCTCATCCATCAGCGCGAATTCATCCGTGAGAGACAGCGGCATTTTTAGCTTGATTTTTTTTTATCTCCTCTCTTCACGCCGTATCCAGCTCATTGCACGCAGTTCTGCATCTTCCTCCGTACTGTAGGCACGCACTCTTCAAATGTTAGAATATTAGAACTTAACGGCCTTGTTACTTCCTTAATAATAATTAGAGCTTCGTGTCATTTTCGCACTGGGGCATATTGTGAGACTCACAAAAGGTTATTAATAAAATATCCATTTCTGACAGTTATTGATTTGGTCACCATAATTTTTTGTGTACCTCACATGATAATTTCCTTTTCGAGTCTCCAAATTTGTTCTTTTCTTGTCCTTATTATGCTCTACATTTCCGTTTAACCGGATTGACTTTTCACACACACACACACACACACACAATAAATATATATATATATTATTATATATATATATACTGTATATATAAAATGCAGCAACATAAATGTCAAACATTTTTTAACAATTTTAATTCGAATAATTTGGTATGAAATATATTTTGTTTTCCCTTAGGACAAATGTTAACTGTGAGTCGTGTATACATGACTTAAATCTTTGAAAACAGATATTATACATTTTCTTGTGACTAAAACACGAACCCAAAACAATTCGAAGGCCATTATGTGGTTCTACTAAATACATGAAGTTGAACATTAAAACTTAAAAGTATATGAACATTAAAACCAGGAACTATATAGGAGTTGGGCCCTAAATGTGGGTGCTTTTTAGGGTTTCATTTGAGGGTCTCTCCCTAAGTTTTTTTTTTGAGGTTAACGAAACCTCTTTTCAGTTTCCTTAAAATCTGCTTAATTACTTGTTATATATATATATATATATATATATATATATATATATATATATATGAAAATTATTTCACGAAGGTAACACGTGAAAAATATTTATGATGAATAAAACCACGAAGGAAAGGAAACACAAAATGGTGCTCAAGCGCTTTCGTCTAATTAGACGAAAGCGCTTGAGCACCATTTTGTGTTTCCTTTCCTTCGTGGTTTTATTCATCATATATATATATATATATATATAAAATGCAAACCCACAAGGAAAAAGAAAAATGATTCCAAGGCCTTTTGTTTATTCAGAAGTACACATCGTCAGGGAATTTCCCTGACGAGGTGTACTTCTGAATAAACGAAAGAACTTGGAATCATTTTTCTTTTTCCTTGTGGGTTTGCTTCATTCATTCATTTTACATATTTAATTGTGAAATTCATCCCACATATATATATATATATATGCGCCTCATGCGCCTCGGTGGTGTAGTGGTTAGCGTCGCTGACTACGAATCCATCGGCCCCGGGTTCGAGACCCGACGATAGCCGGCGCGCAGCAAAACCCAGCTGTTCATCCTTCCACACAATAAAGAAAGTGGTTGGTAGATAAATGGGTACCCTAGGTGGCCTAGTGGTTAAGACGCTGGGCTGCTGATGGGGCGTGGTTCGGATTCCACGTTAAACTGTAGGTCTAAGGTGGAGTGAAAAGCTTGACCTTCGTCAGAATGAACAATTCGGGCGGAAGCTAACCAAAGGTTATATATATATAATTCTGGCCTCATCTCTTTTTCAGTTTTCAGTGTATAGCTACAGAACAGTGGCGCTCATAAGTATTCGTACAGAGAAATATTTCAGTTATATTCGTCCTTATCTTTTGTACCATGCATAGGATAGTTATGTAAAGTTTACCGTTCGTTTGGAAAAATGTAATAAATACAAAAACTTAGTTTAATTCCAACATATACTGTAAACCATCAAAGAATTTCAGAAAAATAAAGAAAAGTTAAAATGTAAAAGTTTTCGTACATTTACTTACAAAAATATTTAATACTTTCTGTGTCCACCTTTTGCTTGAATGACTTCACTGATTCGTTTTGGGTATTTTTCTACGAGGTTTCGACATCTCTCAGTAGAAATTTTAGCCCATTCTTCTAAAGAAAATTGTTGCAATTCATTCAGATTCGAAGGGTTTCTCTTGCGGACACCTTTTTTCAAATCAAACCATAAATTCTCGATTAAATTGAGATCTGGACTTTGACTGGGCCACTCGAGACGCTTGAAATTCTTTTGTTGAATCCTTTCATGGTGCTCTTATTTTTATGTTTTGGATCATTATCTTGTTGCAGTACCCATTTGCGACCCAATCGCGACTCCCGAACTGAAGGCAATACATTTTCTTCAAAAATTTTCAAAATTTCCTGATACTTCGAATTCAAGATTCCATTGATGGCAACAAGCTTTCCTGGACCAGAAGCACTAAAGCATCCACAAAGAAGCAAACTACCACCACCATGTCTAACCGTAAGAAGGATTTTTTTCCTCGAATGCAGTGTTTGATTTTCACCAAACATACTTTTGCTCATTGTTCCCGAATAATTCAATTTTGGTCTCGTATCTCCAGAGAACTTCCTTCCATAATACAAATCAGTCATTTTGATGATTCTTGGCGTACTTTAAACGACCTTCTTTGTGCATAGCAGAGGTTTCCTTCGTACAACTCTTCCATGCAGACCATTCGCTCTCAATGTACGACGTACAGTATAGTGATGGACATCGATCTTAGACAGCCTTAATGTTTGGCAAATATCACCCGCAGTCACTCGTGGATTCGCAGCAGCCATTCTTTCAATCCGTCTATCTGTACTTCTGAAATCTTGCAAGGTCCTCCACACCTTGGTAGAGTTTTGGTTCCAAAGTCTTTCCATTTCTTTATAACTGCAGCAACCGTCATAAATGGAATTCGAAGATCTTCTCCTCTCTGCCTATAACACTTTCCAGACTCTTAAGATCTGTAGACAGCTCTTTTGCGGGACGACCCATTGTTTACGAATGGCTCGTACAATCATCTGCTATCCATGAAGATTCACAGAAACAATTTTAGAATTCAGAATTGCCAACAATCTCTAATCAATAAACAGCCAACTACTGATAAAATTTTTAAACTTTTCAAGCCTTGGGTGAACACACAAAGTATTAAATAATTTTGTAAATAAATGTACGAAAACGTTTACATTTTAATATTTTTATTTTCCTCAAATTCTTTGATGCTTTACATTATATGTTGGAATTAAAATTTTCCAAACGAACGGTAAACTTTTCATAACTATCCAATGCATGGTACAAAAGATAAGGACGAATATGACTGAAATATTTCTCTGTGCGAATACTTATGAGCGTCACAGTATATAGCTGAGACAGCTTGAACGAAGAAGCAGAATATAAGATAGTTTACACGCAGTACGCTACCCTTTTGAGCAAAACCTCTTATGCCCAAAGAACTAGTTAATTATATATGCATCCATCAACACTCATGTGGTGTAGGGCAGGGTGGCTAAGTGTCTCTTCCAGCAATTAAGTTTGGTAGAATCCTTATTCTCTTATTTACTTCATATAATTTATTACCCCTTTTTTCATGTTTTAATACTACCTTATACGATGTCCGATATGGTCTAAGAAATAATAAAACATCAGTTTTATTATCTCTTGTTCCCCTTATCTTTTTTAGATATTCCAGGAAATGGTTTTAAGACAGTTACATAAATATGTGCAATTATTCATGAGGACTATGGAAGTGCTGTGAGCATATGTTCACTGTCAAAAGAAGGCTCCATAACGTGTGCTGTACAGAAAGGTTGCTGTCAGAAAGCCGTAAATTGGCGATCTGAACAAGAAAAGAAACTTACGTTTCGAGAAACATCAAAACTGTCAAGATGAATATAAGAGTGTTCTGTGAAATGATGAGACCGAAAATGAACATTTTGGAAATGAAAGGCGTAATTTTGTGAGATGACCAAGATCAAAATTTTCAGTCGAACTGTATCAAAATAAGACTGCGAAACATGGAATGGGTGATATTGAAAAAAATCGATGGGAATATGAATAAAAGGTAGTAGGAGAAAATTTTAGTTCACCGGCTACTCCGGACGTTTAATTGGTAGAAGATTCATCTTCCAGCAAGACAACTACCCAAAACATACTGTAATACTCAACAAGGTTTATTCGCATGGAGAGACAGATAAGAAGAGACCAAATATTGAAATTTCCACCACGGAGTCCTAACCTAAACTCCAATAAATGTTTTTGGAAACGAGTAAAAAATTATGTCTCAAAAATGAAACCAAAAATGCCTACAAAACCTGTGACGGATTGTCCACTTGAAATGGCAAGCATTTCCGACGGAAAGGCTGTACAAGACTCTGGTTGATTCGGTCTCCAAGATGTGAAGACATCCTCCGTGTTCGAGGTCACACTAAATATTGAATATTGGCATTTCTTTGTAAACTATTAGTCAGTTGCAGTAATTTATTTAGTAATGTTTCTAAATCTATAATCAGTTATTTATTTAAGCAGAAATTTAGGAATCCTTTTTTGTTTGCCTTTTATTCATAATTGTTTGTAAACGTGTCGGCTTAAATTTATGATCAGTGATCGGTTATATATATATATATATATATATATATATATATATATATATATATACACACACAGTTACTCCCACCAGGATTCGAACCCGGCACCAGAAGGCGAAGGCGCTAATAACCTTGTTTATATATTTATATATATATATATATATATATAATCCGTCAAAGAAAGGCCTTGTGTTTTTTCATCGCCTGCGAAAGAGAAGAATTTTAATGAGGAAAGAAAGCTCTCTGAGAGAAGACAAATACCCAATATACAAACAAACAAACAAAAAAAAGACATGCACCCATCGACTTTTGAAGAGCGGGGGCGAGCTGACCTCAAAAAAGGGGTTATCGCCCCTTAAGCATGAAGGACCGATAAGGAGTTGGCCCTTGCGCCTTGCGGGATCCCGAACATTCACTGTGGTAATGAACCCCCGAGAGCGAATTCCAATAAAATGCTTTCAACTCCAAACATCGTTATGTACATCATAATCTAGATTTTCATACCTCTTCATTGCACATTATTTTCACAGAATATATATATATGTGTGTGTGTGTGTGTGTGTGTATTTTAGATTTCGGAGCATAATATCAAAAAGATAACAAACATCAGAAGATGTCTGAACCGTAAAGGTTGAATGTAAACAAAAGATGTTGAGAAATGAGATGTTTCTATCAGTATCATGTGAAGGAACATCACTCACTATATAGTATATACACACATATTGCAGCCAACACGATCGATAAAATTACAAAAGTCTATACTTCGAAAGTACCTCAAATATTTTGAACAACCTTCTAATTAATAGTCGAGATAAGCACCATTAAAATAAATTATAGAAATTAATGTGTGTATATATATATATATATATATATATATATATATATATTAATGAACTATACCTGATATGAGGACGGGTTAGTTGGTTGGTGAGGAGTTTTTTTTTTAATCACACTGGTCTCGGTGTGTACAAACGTGGCCTAAAATTAGTAACTGTTTTTCGCCCCTCTATTGAGCATCTCTCTCTCTCTCTCTCTCTCTCTCTCTCTCTCTCTCTCTCTCTCTCTCTCTCTCTCTCTCTCTCTCTCTCTCTCGTCTTACTTTGATTTGCATCAATGATTCACTGGTGTAGAATTTATTTAGCACTTAAACGTACATAATAATGATATATATATATATATATATATATATATATATATATATATATATATATATACTGTATATATATTTTTTTTTACATTTTCTTTGTAAAATTAATAAAAAAAATTTCACGTTTTAATGTCAATTAAGTCTTGCATTTTTAAGATAATAGTTTAATTAACTTTTAATTAATATTGAACTGTTTTCTCGCCGTTAACAATTCCATTCAACAGTTCCTTCGTAATTAAGGTTTGGAAGGCTTTCTTGTATCAAACATCCCGTATACGCATTTTTTATCTCATTACATACAAGCAATATGTTCTCGTAATAGTCTACAACACTATATATATATATATATATATATATATATATATATATATATATATATATATTCGTACCAGAAAATCCTTATAATTCAATGTAATTATTTAATTATTTAATACTATATAAACTTTTCTATAAATGTTTTAATAATTTCTAAAAAAGGAAGAAAATAAGTATCTTGTAAGTAAATGTTACTTACCAAGAGAAATTGTAAATGATACTTGATTCACTTTAATTAATTTTGGCAATCTCAGGTGTTTTTCTTTTTTTTTACCTGGGCTGCCGTGTGTCAAGCCCAGTTATAGAGGAACGCACCCTCCCCCACTCACAGCTGCTTGAACACTGAACTTAAACTGTGGATTTTCATTACCTTTAACTGTGGAAGATATACAATAAAATTTTATTACTTTTTTTAATAGAAAACAATTATTTATCGTACGTATTTTTCCTATTATATTCTTCAATGTTTCTTCGTTTTGGAGCTGTTTCGTATTTTAAATACTCGTAAATAATTACTTTATAGAATTCATCACTCGAAATCGCGTCCCAAAACGCGCAAATGAAGAAGAAAATATTTTCGATACAATGTTTATATAAATATACGATATCCGATGCAAATATTTGAGTTTTAGAACTTTTATCAGCAATTCCATTTATTAAATATTCTCTCCTTTGTGAACGAAATAAATTGAATAAGATGTCAAACTATTTTGTAAATGTTGAAATAACCTCAATAGATAGAAGTAAGATTACTTATTAAAAAAAAAAGCTTGCGTTCTCTTAATAAATATCTTCAATAATGCGATGGGCTTAAAAAAAAAGCGGGACTGTGGACGATCCAAAACTCGGGAGTCGTTGAATCAACTAAATGGTTTGGGAAAGATAAAAATAGACACCACACATTCGCTGTAATTCGCATCATTAGGTTAAATTTCGGATCAAGTAAAGATAAGCACCCCCAGCATTCTTTAATTAGCCTTATAAGGCTAACTAACGAAAATATCACGACCTAACCTAACCAATCGTTAAGTCAACTGTACGCCCTTGACGATTGGTTAGGTTAGGTCGTGATATTTTCGTTAGTTAGCCTTATAAGGCTAATTAAAGAAGGCTGGGGGGTGCTTATCTTTACTTGATCCTAAATTTCTTTCCATTCTTGGTACATTACGTTTAAGTAAAATTGATGCATTAAATAAAACACTGGATAAAATCGCATTATGTTAACCGTATACACCTTCTTGCGTTACCTCCTGGGTGTGTAGTGGTTAGCGTCGCTGACTACGAATCCATCGGCCCCGGGTTCGAGACCCGATGGCAGCCGGCGCGCAGCAAAACCCAGCTGTTCATCCTTCCACACAATAAAGAAAGTGGTTGGTAGATAAATGGGTACCCTAGGTGGCCTAGTGGTTAAGACGCTGGGCTGCTGATGGGGCGTGGTTCGGATTCCACGTTAAACTGTAGGTCTAAGGTGGAGTGAAAAGCTTGACCTTCGTCAGAATGAACAATTCGGGCGGAAGCTAACCAAAGGTTAACCAAAGGTATACTCTTCCGTTAAAGATCGGAATTTTGGGGTTATAATTTTCTTATATGTGGAGGTGTTGGATCAGAGCAGTGTTCGATTTTATTATATTTTTTTTTCAGGTAAGATGCTCATCTTCTTTCAGGGATGAAAGCAGTAAATTTTCTAGAAACTGCTACAGTATATATAAATTTAAAAGTAACAACTACAATTGCACATTTTTTCGATCTACATATATATATATACAGTATATATCATAAACATTTTTTTATAATTGTTTTCGGGACTTAAAAATTATACGAAATGAATTCTAATAGGAAATGGCACAGGTTTTTATTTCAGTATACTGTCTGACCTTACGGAGAACTGGTGTGTAGGAAATTTATGGTTCTACTCTCAGTCGAGAGCGCCTGAAACTCGAAAGAAGCTGTAAATCACACTACAGAGAATGCCTTAAATCCTCTGTATGTCGCTTATAGAATGTCACACATAACTGATTAAAAATTTGAAAAAAAAAAGATAAATAATGGTACTGTCCATAATATACGTCTTCTTCACTTGACAAGAAATTCAAAATTTATTGGAGGAATTTTGAGTCTGGAATTCTTTTTGAACTTCAGACGAGAGAGACTCTTCTTCCATTACAATCTTCGCATCTCACTGGCAGGTTAAAAAAAAAGACATTTATTAAAATTATATATATATATATATATATATATATATATATATATATATAATATTTAGGAGAAATCCAATGACAAGGAGAAATGTAAATGCCATGAAAAGTCTTCTTTAATGCGCAACGTTTCGAGCAATACGCTCATCTTCAGGCTGTTTAATAACAATGTGAAATTAAAATCAATATTGAATGAAAAACAAAACAGAAAATTTCTATAACCTATTCGTAAAGACAAATTTTAAAAGACTGAGAAAAGAGGGTTAAATTCTAAGTTATACAGATTTACATATAAAAATTAAGAAGTTATTTTTAAATACATGTAGTAAATGTGAAATTAATACACTGGAAAAATTACCAATAGTACACTGGAACAATGGAACTATCTACCTTACACTGCAGTATCCGAGGCTGACTAATTTGAGCAGAGACAAAGAACGGGAAACACGAGAGATGGCGAGGGCGATTGGGGAAGGAGGGATTATAAGGAATTGGGGAAGGAGGAGGGATCATAGCAAATTGAGAGGGACGGCCGATGAGTCAACATTCAGACTAGGGGACAATGCTTTAATGAACAGCGATTCTAAAATTCTTAGTGAGTTGGGACAAGTATTACAACCAAGAATTTTAAAATTGTCTAAAGTGACATCAATTTTACATTTAATGCTGTGTTCACGAATACTCGAGGCTTCTTTAGTTTTTAAAATTTTACCTGTTCGGCCACTTATTCCCATATGCGAATAAAATCTAGCCCTGAGAGAGCGAACAGTGCTGCCGATGTAATTCCCAAGGAGACACCTGGGGCAGGTAAATAAATATACAACACCGCTACGCAACGAGTCAGGGGTTCGATCCTTCGCTGAGAAAAAGCTACCTAAAGACGTTTTATTAATAAATATGATGCGGAAATCAGTATGATAAAAAAATTTCCTTAACAATTTTGTAAATTTAAGCTTAAATTCCTTATTCAAAGGACCCATTTCAGGTACCAAGAAATATTTTATATCCTTCGGCACTGCAATACATGGAAGTTGAGGGCTATAAACATTATTTAAGAAGGATCTAATTAGTTTGTCTACATATTGAACAGGAAAACTATTATTAGTAAAGTATGATCTTAGATTATTAAATTCATCATTAAGTAAGGTAAAATTAGAGGTCAAATTATATCCTCTGAACAGGAGAGTTTTCAAGAATTTTAGTTGATCAACCAAAAAAATTCATGCCCAAACTCTCCTGTTCAGAGGATATAATTTGACCTCTAATTTTACCTTACTTAATGATGAATTTAATAATCTAAGATCATACTTTACTAATAATAGTTTTCCTGTTCAATATGTAGACAAACTAATTAGATCCTTCTTAAATAATGTTTATAGCCCTCAACTTCCATGTATTACAGTGCCGAAGGATATAAAATATTTCTTGGTACCTGAAATGGGTCCTTTGAATAAGGAATTTAAGCTTAAATTTACAAAATTGTTAAGGAAATTTTTTTATCATACTGATTTCCGCATCATATTTATTAATAAAACGTCTTTAGGTAGCTTTTTCTCAGCGAAGGATCGAACCCCTGACTCGTTGCGTAGCGGTGTTGTATATTTATTTACCTGCCCCAGGTGTCTCCTTGGGAATTACATCGGCAGCACTGTTCGCTCTCTCAGGGCTAGATTTTATTCGCATATGGGAATAAGTGGCCGAACAGGTAAAATTTTAAAAACTAAAGAAGCCTCGAGTATTCGTGAACACAGCATTAAATGTAAAATTGATGTCACTTTAGACAATTTTAAAATTCTTGGTTGTAATACTTGTCCCAACTCACTAAGAATTTTAGAATCGCTGTTCATTAAAGCATTGTCCCCTAGTCTGAATGTTGACTCATCGGCCGTCCCTCTCAATTTGCTATGATCCCTCCTCCTTCCCCAATTCCTTATAATCCCTCCTTCCCCAATCGCCCTCGCCATCTCTCGTGTTTCCCGTTCTTTGTCTCTGCTCAAATTAGTCAGCCTCGGATACTGCAGTGTAAGGTAGATAGTTCCATTGTTCCAGTGTACTATTGGTAATTTTTCCAGTGTATTAATTTCACATTTACTACATGTATTTAAAAATAACTTCTTAATTTTTATATGTAAATCTGTATAACTTAGAATTTAACCCTCTTTTCTCAGTCTTTTAAAATTTGTCTTTACGAATAGGTTATAGAAATTTTCTGTTTTGTTTTTCATTCAATATTGATTTTAATTTCACATTGTTATTAAACAGCCTGAAGATGAGCGTATTGCTCGAAACGTTGCGCATTAAAGAAGACTTTTCATGGCATTTACATTTCTCCTTGTCATTGGATTTCTCCTAAATATTAAATTGAAGCTCTGTAGAAGCAACCCGCATGACTATATATATATATATATATATATATATATATATATATATATATAGGTGACCGGACAACTGCGTCCTGGTCAAGTGCGTCCCGGACAAATGCGTCCCGGTCATTGGCGTCCCTGGACAATTGTGTCCGGTTTTATTTCGTCCCGGACAATTGCGTCCCGGACAATTGCGCACTTCCCCAACTACTATATGAAGTTTATTTATTAGAGAAGTGAATAGAAAGTTCATTGTGACCACCTACGCAATTGTCCAGGGACGCCAATGACGAGGGACGAGTATGTTTGTTATTGTAATTTTGTATAGGATATAATGCCCGGTTAGATTAATTGAATGCCCAGTTAGGTCAACTGTATGCCCTTGACGATTGGTTAGGTTAAGTTGTGATATTTTCGTTAAAACTAACGAAACTAACTTTATCTTAAGTGGACGTAACCCATAAAATTTGACAATGATGTTGCTGATGATGGATAAAGTTTTAGAGAACAGTTTCGAACAGAACTTAAGAACATATAACAAGTTTAATAGGTTAAAATGAAAAGTATATTTGAAATTCCGATACTAACTTTCTATTCACTTCTCTAATAAATAAACTTCATATAGTAGTTGGAGAAGTGCGCAATTGTCCGGGACGCAATTGTCCAGGGACGCCAATGACCGGGACGCATTTGTCCGGGACGCACTTGACCAGGACGCAATTGCCCTAGTCTCTTTCTCTCTCTCTCTCTCTCTCTCTCTCTCTCTCTCTCTCTATATATATATATATATATATATAGAGAGAGAGAGAGAGAGAGAGAGAGAGAGAGAGAGAGAGAGAGAGATTGACAAAAGTAAATAGACACCACGATGATTGTCTTTAAGAACACATGGCAAAACTCATCAGGACGCGTGTCCGATTTATATAAAGTAAAGAAGAAAGCAACACGATTCTAAATATATTCATTCAATAAGTCTTTATTAATTATTGACTTTCATTATGAAATCAAAAACAATGGAAAAGCCAAAGGTGTCCATTTACTTTAATATATTATATATATATATATATATAATATATATATATATATAACCTAGGCCCAGTCACATAAATGATTATCTGGTACAGGGCTATTCAAATAGTCTTTTAAGTGAACCAGATAAGAAGTACGTTAAAATGAGGCGGGTCAGAATTATTTTCCAATCGGAGATACTATTTCATTATATTTGAAAATTTAACAATTTAAAATTAAACTTACTTATGATTATATCAAAAATTAACATTGAACAAATATACTATTTTAATACTGGCTCAAATAGCCCCAGACACTCTCTGTTTGCGTTGTTATTTTTGTGGTTTACTGTGGTGGACCACTTGGCTACGTCTCGCGGGCAGCCAACTGAAGAGCTCTTATCTTGTGAATTCCACGGTTATATGAAAAAAAATCCCTGGCACTGACTAAATGTGATAAGGGCCCTTCCCAGACTAAACTAATGATGAGGTTGCTGTGAGGGTGATGTGTGTGTGTGTGTGTGTGTGTGTGTGTGTGTGCGTAACTCGAAGGTGTGCGTGTAATTTTAATTTCGACTCCACAAGTGGTGTCTGAATTCCAAATTCCGGTATATATTTCAGAATTTTTAGTCAGATGTGGAGTAAACATCGACAAATTCGTTCTGCGGCGCTCTCACACATTAAAATGATCACCATTTTACTAAAAGTAAACTTTAGTGTAGCACATAATATAAACTTAAAATGTAAACAAAATAGAGACAATAGGCAATTAATATAGTTTTTCCATGGGTCTCATGAAAGGCTTGGACACATTTTAGCATATAGAAACAACGAGTTCTTGTAGCATGTATGGTCAAACGTTCGCTAAAGTTCACTTCAGGCTCCCTTTAGAGTTGCCATAGATGTGAGAGGAGGTCTTCGTTTTAGCATTTGACAAGCGAGGTATTTCCAAATTTGTTCATTTGGGATTTAAGTGCATCGTGAAAATTTTAAAGTTTCAAAAACTGCTCCAAAATGACTAATTAATAACTTGTTTTTCTTTTGAATATTTTTTTTCTACGAAAAATTAATATGTTAAAAAAGTAAACAAAAACTGAATAAAATTAACATTATTATAATGCCAACAAGGCACCATATATTTATAGCAGAATTAAGTGGTCCCTCGATGAATATCAGGTCAGCTTTTTTAGAACCTTAAATCGCTGCCAATGCGTGTTATTACATTAACGCCAAGTGGTGAACTGTGGACTGCAAATAAGATTCTTGAAATGCTTCATTAGCCATTCTTTACACCCATATGCATTCGTTAGAAGCGAAATGATTAAACTGAAATATCCACTTTAGCCCACATCATGTAAAAGCAAATGACATTGTTGTCGATATCTACGAGTCTTGGGCATTGAATGGAGCTCGCCTGGCAAGCGCGAGACATTTGTATTCGTCTGTAACCAGTGATGTTTCTGACGAGAAATACAATGACTTTTTGAACTCATCTTTGCAGCTGTTCAGGATTTTGAGATATCTGTGTCTCATTTTAACCGTGGTTTGCCTTTTCAGTCACGCAACGGTGATATATTACAAACACTTACTGTACAAGACATCATTGGCCATATATTAATTCCTTTGACGCACGACACGTTCTTCTTGTAACATAAACACATATAGTTCTCGCGTGTACATTCAGCTGTTCCGATCATTTTTGGGATGTTCATTTGAATTTGGGAGGTCTCTGCATTCATCTAAAATAGCGTTAACTTAATGAAATTCGCATTAAAAGTTTAATCAAAAATTTATTCGACATCTCCATTCATTAATACTTTTCAGAAAAGTTTCTAAACTAGAATATTTTTATTCTAGTTTAGAAACTTTTCTTCATTAGCTTTTTATGGTAATGTTATTATTAGTGCCAAAATCGTGCGGCTTTTTGTTTTTTTTTATTGACTCGGGTAACTGGAAAGTTCCCTTAACTGTGTATACCGCTCATGGCTAACAACTTATTTGGCGTATCCTAATCATTAGCTGTTCACAAAAGGATGTATGTAGCCTTAGTCAATACTAAATTTTTCCTCCAGTATAACTTCCCAAACAATCAGTCGAGAAGGCAAGAATTTAAGTTCATGAAATCCTACGTTAAGAGTAATTAAGTAATAAAGTACAGTGTTATCAAATAAGTGTTTTTAGTTTGGAGAAAAAGGACCCTCATATAAAATATGGGCGTGCTCAAATATAAAAACAAAGTATGCTATTACAAATGGGTACCTTATAAGCAAAGAAAGTATCGTAAACTAAAATGGACTCTCAAGTTTCCGTCTTCTGTATGCGCGATACGCGCTGACCTTAGAATGGACGCATAAAATTTTTCAGGTAAGTTCCTCCTCAATGTCATTCCCATTTTCATTCGTAGTCCGCGAGTGAGAATTAGTGTTGAAAAATAATCGAAACTTTACAAACCGGTTTTTAATTGATCTGTTTTTGAAAACCGGTTTTAACCGGTTATGACCGAAAAGTATAGTAATTTTTAAAAGCCACAATTGAAAGGTACTGACTTTAACTCTTAACAAGCATAGCTTATCGCCTATTTTTTGGTCAAAAGAATGCAAAAATGCAGCATCATATGTATGCATATGAATAAGAAAATGACAACTTTGACATATTTTATTTTAGCCAAAATAATACATTATTCAAACAATTTAGATTTGAAATAATTTTTTAAAATAAAACATCTATACTTAGAAAGAAATAAACTTCTTTTTGTAAAAAAATTATAAAGAATAAAAATAAAATTTATCTCTATTTTGGAAAAAACATTGAAATAAAAATTTTTAATAAAAAAAAAACTTTACCTAGAAAACAGAAAATTGACTCTTCGTGTAAGAAAAAATATATAAATTAATTTAGATTTTATCCCTATTTTGGAAATGACATCTTAAGAAACAAAGGGCATTAAGGGTCTTATACTGCGAATAAGGCTTTAGTCGACTGACTCTACACTACAGCCTACATCATGAGACAAACTGAAGATCGAGTTGCCAGATAGGCAAAAATTATACTGAAGAGCAGTTGCCAGTTTGTCACAATTTAACTTAATAGGTAATGTATTCGAAGTTATTTTTTGTGCGCTGTACCGCGTAGCTGCATGTTCGCGCAAGTTTGAGCCAAATAAAAATCAATCGATAAAACCGGTTTTTTCTTTCGGTTTTCGATTTTTAGGGGAATTTTGCAAACCGGTTGAAAACCGGTTTTTACAAACCGGTTTTCAACACTAGTGAGAATGCTCGAAGTGAGAATTTCACATGTGAGAAAAGAGTTTCCTGATTTGGGAAAGGGCAGGGCCGCCGAGAGCTGCCCCGGGCCCCGGGGAAAGAGTGGTATATGGGCCTCCCTGTTTACTCAGTATTTTATTATGAATGTTTTTAGTGTACATAACAAGCAAACTGATTATATGTCCAAGTAACTATTCAAAACATACAGTATGAATAAACAACTTAGAAGAAAATGACCATTTTATTTTTCGAATCAATTATATTAATTCTCTCACCATACAGTTTACAAATGCGGTACCAGTACATGCAGGCAAGACAATTGTTTACTGCAAGATTTTCATAATTAGAAGTGTACTTTCTTTGCCTTCTCTCTAGGAAAGTGGTAAATGATTCTGATGAAATTTAAAGTACGGGCTAACTGGCTTTCAATTGCAATGGTTCCCAGATCTGTCAGTCGGTCTTGGGCATTGGTGGACCGCGGATAATATTTTATCTGTTTCAGTTTGACTATGATAAGCTCTATAAAATGTATGTTCATTAATTATATTTCCTCTCTGTTATTTAATCAAGTGATTTATTAATATTTTTAGATTTTATCCTCCCTCTTTCCAGGCCCCCCTAGAGGTCCGGGCCCCGGAGTTTTATCCCGCTTCCCCGCCCTCTCGGCGGCCATGGGAAAGGGTAAAAAGAAACGGTGATTCAACTGTGAGCAAAAGGGGTATTTTTTTTTATGAAAAATCTAACTTAAAGTGAGAAATCCTACCGTGAGACTGGGGATGGATCGATTTGAAAATTGCTTCCTTTGAAATTGTTACTCACGAATTCTCATTCTCGAACAAAGAATGAAGTAGGAATGACATTGAGTGGGAAGAAACCAACTTTACACACTTCTGAACTATACACAAATCGACTTAAAAACTATAATACATTACTAAATTAGATGTCTTCCCGAAGTTAATTCAGCTAAGAATATACAGGGTGTCTCAAAAGTCACTATCTATTTTCAAAAATAATGGGAATTACGAAAAACTGGTTTAAGACATGAAAAATATATTTATTTCAAAGTAAGTGCCACAAAGAATTAGTGCTATTTATTTATCTGTCTCCACATGGCGACCATCAGTGTCTCTACAGAGCTCAAAGCGATAAGTTGTTTCCCGGAACACACTTTCCAGCATTTGAGGTGTTATTTTCTGAACTGCATCGGTAATACGATTTCGAAGTTCGGCTACATCACTAATTCTTCTACCAGTGTACACCTTAGACTTAATGAAACCCCAGGCGAAAAAATCTAATGGTGTTAAATCGGGTGAACGTGCTGCCCATGGTTGTGTTCCTCCACGACCAATCCAGCGACCGGGGAAGCGTCTGTCAAGATAATCACGTACAATTATTGCATAATGGCACGGTGCTCCATCCTGCTGAAAAACTACTGTGTCAAGAATGCCATCTGTAAGAAGTTGAGGTTCGAGGAATTGTTCAAGCATGTCAAGATAATAAACCAATTAACTTTTTTTAAACACACAAATTTGCACCAGAAGTACATATCTTTATGCCAGCATAGCATTTTTTTTAAAAACATCTAATGTCACCGAAATACTGTAGATAGTGACTTTTGAGACACCCTGTATTTAAATCAGAATTTGTCAATGTAATGAAATGGTTGACCACCAATAAACTCTTCCTAAATACCAGTAAAACAAATTTTATGATTTTTACTAATAAAAGAAATGTGTATCTTGAACTAAATGTTGATGAAATCGCTGTTAAGGAGCGTATCGTAACAAAATTTCATGATGTAATGTTAGACAAGAATTTGCAATGTTTAAATTTAGAAATGTAGTTCCTAAGCAGGTTTTATTAACTCTGTATCATACTATTGTTCTTCCTTAAATAACGTACTGCACCCTTGTTTGGAGAAACTCCACTAACAATCCTGACAATATTAATAATACAGTACAATGACAATTCACGTACTAATGATAGAAATATATACAATTAATGAGAAATAATACAGTAATGTCGAAGTTAAGTGGAGCTACAGACAGACGTTTACGCACCATGAATTTCATAGCTTAGAAAACAAGCGGCAGAACTCGTGGGTAGCTTGGATAATACTCCAATTCATAATTCTTATTCATGATTTGTATATTATCAATTAATAATAATAATAACTATTTGTTTTATCTATAATTAAGAACCCAGTAAAACCAAAAGCTTAAGGGCCAAATTAAATTAAATAAATAGTTCAATTTTACGCTTATTATGTTAAAACAAAAGCAAAAATTGTAAAAATTGTATTTATTTTATGAATAAAAGGTTATTCAATTCAGTTCAGTTCAAGTCTGAAGTTAGAGAAATTATTGAATGATATTGTTCAGAGGAAAATCTTTCCGGATTTTATGGATCATTAAAAAAAAAAATGTATATACACATTTTTCTTGATCATTTAATGCATCTTAAGCATGAGTGGAAATGCGTACAATGAAGTCAACAATCAGCCTGATCAAATTTGAACTTCAGTGATAATATCCGAACGTCCTTTTCCAGCAAAGCGTTGTTTATGCTGCAGTCAGAATATCGTAAACAAAGCCTCGTCGTTGCAGACTGAAGACTTACTTACCACTTAATTAACTCTCTATCTTGAATTTACCAAACAAATCCAAAGCTTCATTATAAATGTTCAAGAAACTGGAACAGAAATTGAAAATGTTCATAATTTGATCTCTGGCGATAGTTCAAAAAAGTTTAGACCTTTTTAATAAGTTGATATGACTCTACCTATACTACGGTTTCAAAAAGTAAAATCAACATATAGAGAACACTCAAAAAGACTGGTTATTTTAGGCTTTAATAACTATTTCTGTACGTCAGTTACAATAACCATTTTGTATGCCAATAAAGTATACACACATTAGAATTTGTTTTTAATGAAAAATATTTTCATTATGATCACCAGTAACTTCAGTAATTTGATTTAAACGTACTCTGAAATTTTGAACAGTTCGTGACTTCGTGTTAAAATAATTTCCAACCTTTACCCAGCAAGATTTGGTTATGCTGACTTTGGTCCCCATAGGGCCATACTCCCCGACCTTAATCGTTGCAATTATTTTTTTGTGGAATTATTTAAAAGAAATAATCCAAGAACAGTTGATCAGCTGCAAAATAAAATCACAACTCTAACAAATGCAATTGCAGAAGGTATTTTAGCACGAACATTTTTCAAGTACATACTTTATTAGCATAAAAAAATGGTTATTGTAACTCACATATGCAGACGCAGTGGTACTTAATAAAGAATAAAACTAATCCTTTCTTTTGTTGAACACTATAAATATATATATAATGCAAATCCACAAGGAAAAAGAAAAATGATTCCAAGGCCTTTCGTCTGTTCTAGTGTACTTCTGAATACACGAAAGGCCTTGGAATCATTTTTCTGTTTCCTTAAGGGTTTGCATCAATCATTCATTTCACGTGTTTAATTGTGAAATTCATCCCATATATATATATATATATATGGGAATGAACTATATATATATATATATATATATATATATATATATATATATATATATATATATATATATATATATATATATATATATATATATATATAAATACAGGGTGATTACAAAGTCCTTGTGCAACTTTTAACTTTAATAACTTTTGATGTGCACATAACAGATAGAAACAATGAAAGCATAATTATTAAACGTTTTCTTTATTTCATTTCAGGTCACATCATGTCAGGCGCAGACGCTGAAACTGATTGAAAATGACGACAGTAGAAGAAAGGGTTAACTGTGTTCTATGACTAACAGAACTGAAGTCCATAATACTCGTAGTTGTGAGAAGAAAGTTCACTGCTCATTACCAGGAAAATGCACCACATACGAACTCAATTAACAATAACAATTGAATGAAAAAGTTTAAAGAAACTGGAATGACAGACCTCGATCCGAGAAGCCTCAAATCAGTAAGGAAACTGTGGTCGTCGTGCAGGAAGCATTTGAGAAGTCCAGGTAATCGTTGCGACGCGCATCCGATGAGCTAAACAACTGGTAATCAATAGTGGGCAAAATTCTCAAAGTGAAATTGTATGAAATGCGTACAAGATTCAAGGGGTTCAAAATTCAAATGTTACTCGAAAATGGCTACCATGCAAAGTTAGATTTTTGTGAACAATTCCAATAAAAAAATTAGGAATTAGGAATGGACGAGTTGACATTTTCTGATCACGTAACATTCTACATCAGTGGCAAAGTCAATTGCCACAATTGCCGCACTTGGTGCGCTCTCAGAAAGTCATGCATAATTAATCCTTTCTTTATTGAAGAACTAACAGTCAATTGTGGACGTTACTTTGCAATGTTGCAGAATTTCTTTATCCCTGAACTAAGACAATTAAATATTTTGAATAGCTCCTTCGTTCAGCAAGACGATGCTCCTTGCCACTATGCAGTGGTGGGCACCGTTAACAAAAAAGTTAACTTCGATAACGATAATCCGTTAACCCCAATTTTTAACTCCGATAACGATAATCCCATAATTTTACTACAAAGTTAACTGAAGTTAACGATAATCCGTTAACGATAACTATTTCTTTACTAACATTTAAAAAAATCAAGGAAAAAAGCTTTAAAACCCATAGAAAATGTTTATTTATGCAAAATCCAACAATAAATAGGTATTTAACTGTATTTTTATCAAGTTTTGCAACTTTTTTGCTTAATAACTTTTTTTTTTATTTTTAATAAAAAATGTACTGATTACATATTTTGAAACCCTTGTAACCACTAACCATTAACTAAATTTTAATTTACCAGAGAATTATTATGGCGGGAACTGAAAGGTAAAATTAAATTTTAGGCACATTTATTAAAGACTATGACACAATGTGTTGGTTGCCCTTCAGAAAGACCAACTTCTCAAAGTTAGGCCCAACTGCCAGTCTTGACCTCTTGGGCCTCAGGATGTCCTTGCCGAGAGAGAAGAGCCGTTCCACTGCGGCAGAGGACGGAATTGGCAGACTGAAGTTATGGCGATTTGAATTCATTCGCGGAGCGGTGATCTTCCGTGAATGACTCCTCGCAGTTAACGTGTTAACGGACTTTAACGGACTAAATATCGAGTTATCGGAAGTTAACTGGTCCGATAACGATAAATGGAAATTAACTTCCGTTAATAGTCCGTTAAAAAAAGTTAACTTCGTTAATTAACTGTTATCGGATTAACGCTTTAGTGCCCAACACTGCCACTATGCTTTGAATGAATCGGATTGAACCATGTGTCGGGAAAGATGCCGGTTATGTTGGGGCCTTGAAATTTGTAGTGACGCGTGTTCAAAACTTTAATAGTTATGCTTTCATATGCCGTCCACAGTTTGTTTCTATCATGTCTACATCAAAAGTTATTAAAGTTTAAAGTTGTACAAAGACTTTGTAATCACCTGAGGCACTCCGCGCCAGATGTTCGTAAGCGCCACCCCGGGCTAAAACTCGTTTTTTGTACCAGCGTGAAGCTCAGTTCCCATACTATCCAATGTTCAGATAATTCGAAAGCTATAAATTTCATATAAACATCTTTGCGCTATCTCCAATGGTTCAAGAGATACAGTCCAATATTCATTCCCCAACTTTAACTGCGTTTTCTGGCGTTTTTTATTTTTGGCGCTTACGAACATCTGGCGCGGAGCGCCTCAATTATACAATATATAATATGCTACAACTCAAAAATGATAACTTCTATGTTACACACAGACCGTGCATGGAACAAGGAAATCTTCCGAGAAAATTAAATTCACTACAGTATAGTCCGAATAAGTAATGGTAAATGACAAATACTATAGTTTTTCGTTTTCATAATGGAAGCCCAACGTGGATAACGGGTCACTAGCAAACAGGCCTCAAAGTGGACGCTCAAATTTTCCGGTTGAGGTTCAAGTTTTTGTTTTTGGCTAAAAACACAGTAGTTACCCTTTTTTTATGTATTCGATCGACGTAAATGCAACGAGTTTCTTGCGTATATTGAGGTTCTGAATATAGCGGTTTTGGAAGCTTTAAACCATAGACCCTGTCCCAAAGCTGGGTCCTATTTGCTTAGCAGATAGCTGGTGAGGGAAGCTAAATTTTCGGGCGTCTTTGCTAGTGACTCGTTGCTCACGTTGGGCTTCCATATTAAAAAAGAAAAACTGTAGTATTTGTCATTTACCATTACTTATTCGAATTATAGTGGATTTAATTTTCCCAGAAGATTTCCTTGCTCCATGCACGGTCTGCGTGTAATATATATATATATATATATATATATATATATATATATATATATGAAAATTATTTCACGAAAGTAACACGTGAAAAATATTTATGATGAATAAAACCACGAAGGAAAGGAAACACAGAGTGCTGCTCAAGCGCTTTCGTCTAATGACATCCTCAGGAACACTGAGGTAAATAAAGAGTTCAAGACTATATATAGGTTACAAAAAAAAGTGTATATATATATATATAAATAATAAATATAGAAATAAAAATTGTGGGAGGAGCATAAAAATTTGGAAGGAAACTACCAATTTTAGCACTTTGCCCGAATTCAACAAAAGGTCAAATGGATTGTTTACAACCAATTTTATAGATAATGCCTGAATGATATATAGGTCACAAAAAAAATTAAAATAAATTGAAAAATAAAAATTGTAAGAGGAGCATACAAATTTATAAGGTAAAATTACCAAAGTTTTAGCACTCTGCCCTTCTTGTCTAAATCTGTTCTAAACGAATTCAAAACAACGGGATCGAGTTGAAAAAGACCTTTGCTCATGTTAAAGTTATTTGTAAGTTGGATAATAGCAGACTCAAGAATATTTCGATTAACAATGTTGCTAGAGTGAAACAAAACTGAAGCATTATTCCAATCAATACAATGGGATAACTCTGACAAATGGACAAAAAGGGCACTGGACGACTGTCCCGTTCTAAAAACGTAAAAACGTAAAACGGAAAAACGTAAAACGTAAAAACAAACAATTTGTCCTACGTACACTTTTACTCTGGACATGACACCCCCATTAAGAAGGCCATATTCTCTTCAATGTTTCTCCGCGCTCTTAGGATCGCCAGTCCGGAATACATCGATGCCGAATTGGAAAAAATCAACGGTATTGGAAGTGATCTGTGCTACCCACCTGCGTTTATGGAATCTTGTCTTAACAAGCCAAAACGAACCTTCTATCGTATCGTGTGAATAATAACACTCGCATTTTGTCAAAGAATATTTTAGTACTCCATTTTTCCCGGGCTTTTTAGGCATTGCTAATGTACTTAAACTTTTGGATATTAATGTAGTATTTTCATATAACAATATTGTGAAAAATATCATAGGGAAAATTACCAAAG
Source organism: Bathynomus jamesi (assembly GCA_023014485.1). Classification (NCBI taxonomy): domain Eukaryota; kingdom Metazoa; phylum Arthropoda; class Malacostraca; order Isopoda; family Cirolanidae; genus Bathynomus; species Bathynomus jamesi. The sequence goes on from JAJOZX010000684.1 coordinate 606,517, forward strand.
TTTTAGCACTCTGCCCTTCTTGTCTAAATCCGTTCTAAACGAATTCAAAACAACGGGATCGAGTTGAAAAAGACCTTTGCTCATGTTAAAGTTATTTGTAAGTTGGATAATAGCAGACTCAAGAATATTTCGATTAACAATGTTGCTAGAGTGAGACAAAACTGAAGCATTATTCCAATCAATACAATGGGATAACTCTGACAAATGGACAAAAAGGGCACTGAACGACTGTCCCGTTCTAAAAACGTAAAAACGTAAAACGGAAAAACGTAAAACGTAAAAGCAAACAATTTGTCCTACGTACACTTTTACTCTGGACATGACACCCCCATTAAGAAGACCATATTCTCTTCAATGTTTTTCCGCGCTCTTAGGATCGCCAGTCCGGAATACATCGATGCCGAATTGGAAAAAATCAACGGTATTGGAAGTGATCTGTGCTACCCACCTACGTTTATGGAATCTTGTCTTAACAAGGCAAAACGAACCTTCTATCGTGTGAATAATAACACTCGCACTTTGTCAAAGAATATTTTAGTACTTCCATTTTTCCCGGGCTTTTTAGGCATTGCTAATGTACTTAAACTTTTGGATATTAATGTAGTATTTTCATATAACAATATTGTGAAAAATATCATAGTAAAAAATAGCCCCACCAATAATTCAGGCATTATCTATAAAATTGGTTGTAAACAACGTGATTCCTTTTACATTGGTCAGACGGGAAAGGATTTGCACACCCGTGTAAAACAGCATCAATATTCCGTTAGAACGGGACAGTCGTCCAGTGCCCTTTTTGTCCATTTGTCAGAGTTATCCCATTGTATTGATTGGAATAATGCTTCAGTTTTGTTTCACTCTAGCAACACTGTTAATAGAAATATTCTTGAGTCTGCTATTATCCAACTTACAAATAACTTTAACATGAGCAAAGGTCTTTTCCAACTCGATCCCGTTGTTTTGAATTCGTTCAGAATGGATTTAGACAAGAAGGGCAGAGTGCTAAAACTTTGGTAAATTTCTCATAAATTTGTATGCTCTAAAAAATTTTTATTTTTCATTTTTTAAAATTTTTTTGTGACCTATATATCATTCAGGCATTATCTATAAAATTGGTTGTAACAATCCATTTGATCTTTTGTTGAATTATCTTAACAGGTATACTTCTTCGAATTATCCAACGTAACGATTTCTACAGCAAGGCGACCTATATTAACAACAACCTAAAGTCTCTTTGCCAACAGGAAGGAGTGCATTTTCCGAATTTTTGGAACAGTTTCTACGGCAGGAGGGACTTGTTCCTCGAAGATGGACTTCATCTTAATGACGTTGGAGCTGCGCGTTTAGGAAGACTATTTCATAATACTCTCTCTTCTTTTCAGGCTGCCGTAACTCGAACGGTCCCAGCGTAAATTCCACAAATTTCCCTTGCGCTCGCGAAGGTTTCGCAGTTACAAACAATTTGAAGGTTCTATCCCTAAATGCTCGTAGCCTACGAAATAAAATAAACGATTTTTTTTCTTTAATTGCTTGTAAAGACTATGATGTAATTGCGATAAGTGAATCGTGGCTTAGCACTGAAACACGTGACTTTGTAGGGGAGTATCAAATTAAAGGTTATAGACTTTTTGTTAAAAACAGAATAGGTAGGCGAGAAGGCGGTGTTATGTTGTATATCAAAGATAATATTGCGAACGTTATAGAAGTAAAACACACAATTCCAGAACCGATAGATTCGACTATAGCAGAACTTAAATTGAACGATTTCAAACTTCTTGTTGCGGTTATATATAGGCCCCCTAATCAAACAGCTGATACGGACGAAGCGTTATATCGTGAACTAAAGAGAATAATCGGTAGTGAGCAGGCTTTAGTTATGAGTGACTTTAATTGCGCCAAAGTGAATTACGATACAATGCAGGGAGACGCGGAAGGTAATCATTTAGTTAATTTTCTCGAGGATAGCTTTCTTATTCAAAAGGTTGGGGAACCTACGAGGTTGGACAGTATTTTACATTTAGTAATAACTACGGATGATAGGCTAATTACTGATCTTCAAATAATAGAACCGTTAAGCAATAGCGATCACAATATGGTAGAGTTTGTCCTCTCAGTAAGTCAATCGAAACCAACTAACTCGACTAAAATTCCTAACTTCCAGCACGCAGACTTATATAAATTTCGAAATAAATTGTCACACGTCAATTGGGAAAACATAATAGGGAATTCCAACGCAAAACTAATGTGGGAATCGTTCGAAACAGTATTTAGGACTATAAATGAGGAATGTGTACCGTACAAAATTAAGCGTGCGAAAGTAAACAACAAGCCCTTGTGGTTTACTTCTAGAGTAGAAGACATTATAAAGAGTAGGGATAGGGCTTATAGGCTACATAAGCGCGATAAACACAATTTGTGGTTACGAAACAACTACATATCTCTAAGGCGTGAAGCGAAAAGTGTAATAAAAAAGTCCAAGCGCGAATTTGCAATCTCCATAGCTCGTGATGGTAAAGAAAACCCCAAGCGATTCTTTCAATACGTCAATAATAGAAATCCAGTAAAAAGTGTCTTGGGGCCTTTGAAAAATGTAAACGGAGATCTAGTTTCTGAAAACAAGGAAATGGCTACCTTGCTACACGAATTTTTTACGTCAGTTTTTACTATAGAAGATGTAACGAATATCCCTTCGGTCAAAGATATAATACCTTTTGATAATGGTAATATTTTGGATAATATTGTGGTTAGTGAAGGGGAAGTAATGCGCTATATTGATAAAATGAAAACGCGTAAATCACCGGGGCCGGATTCCATATATCCCATACAACTAAAAGAATTAAAAGATAGCATTGTTGTGCCGCTAACAAAGATTTTTAATGCGTCTATTTCTGAGGGGTGCGTACCAGATAATTTCAAGTTAGCAAACGTAACACCTATCTTTAAGAAAGGCGATAAAGGTGCGGCGGGAAATTATAGGCCAATCAGTTTAACGTCTGTTGTAGGTAAGCTACTGGAATCAATAATTAGGGATCGTATAGTCGAACACTTAGAATTGCATAAACTAGTTAGAAATACGCAGCACGGTTTTAGGCGAAACAAATCTTGCTTAACTAATCTTTAAGAATTTTTCCAAAGCGTGGTTGACGTTTACGATAGACATCGGGCGATTGATGTAGTGTATTTAGATTTTCAAAAAGCGTTTGACACCGTGCCGCACAAAAGATTCATTGAAAAAACTAAAGCTCATGGAATCAGGGGTGTAGTAATAAATTTGATAGAAGAGTGGTTGCGAGGTAGGAAACAGAGGGTGGTCGTTGATGGAGCGGAGTCGTGTTGGGCTAATGTAGCGAGTGGCATTCCTCAGGGTTCTGCATTGGGCCCCTTGCTTTTTCTTATATATATTAACGATTTAGATGTCAGCCTAGTCAGTACAGTTTCAAAGTTTGCGGATGACACGAAGCTGGGTGGTAGGGCGATTAATGACGAAGATAGAGGTCAAATCCAGGAAGATCTGAATAAAATCGTTGATTGGTTAGTCACATGGTAAATGAGATTTAACGTCGATAAGTGCAAAATTTTGCATATAGGTTCGCGTAACAGTAATTTTGCGTATAGTATGTCAGGGAAAGAGTTAACAAGCGAAGAGCAGGAAAAAGATTTAGGAGTTATAGTCACTGGTGATTTAAAAGTAGTGAAACAAAGTACAGCAGCGGTCAATAAGGCAAACAAAGTGTTAGGTTTTATAGCTCGGAATTTTGAGTACAAATCGCGCGATATTATAGTTCCTCTTTATAAATCATTAGTTAGAGTCCAGTGTTTCCCAACCGGGGGCCATATGGCCCCCTGTGGGCCATGGCACATTTGAAGGGGGCCACAGGAAAATGTTAAGATTTAGAGGGGCCACAGACTCCATGAAGGGGGCCACAGGACTCAACCTATTGAAGCCTAAATTATAGTTAGGCCAATAGATAATTTTAATTTATGTAGTTGAATTACATTTTAAAAAATTATTAATACATATATTTTCCTTTTTTTTAGATATTTTATAATAGAATTTGAATTTATCTATAAACAAATATTTTGCATCTTACAAGCTTATTGTGCGGCGCACTCCATTGTGCGCTTGATCGTTATGCGCCTGGCAGCGGCCTCTCAAAGTAGTATAGTCTTCAATATGGACAACTTCATGGTAAATATTGACCGTGTATTCCGTGTTGCGGGTCATAATGCCACACCTTATACTTGTAACTTCAATTCTCAGGCTATTTATAGACGGCATATAAACGCCGATCGTGGTTGCGGCTTTATAGCAGTAGTCTTGGCTCGTATGTTTACTGTACTAAATACACGGGTCAAAAACATTTGGTTGCCTACGGTAGTGGAGCGTGCCCGTAAACTAGCTGTAGACTGTAAACGTGAATTTGAGTGTAATATGGGTCCTGAAGAGTTGAGAAGGTCAGAACAGGAAATGTATGTTCGTATAGTTGTATTTGGATTGGATGATCGTCGTAGAACTGTGTATGTTTTTAAAAGCTGTGTGAGAGATCGTACAAGACCCCTACTTATTTTAGGATCGTCAGGGACAACGTATCTACCCATCCGTAATATAAGGAACCTTTACGCGAGTTATGATAAAAGTCGAAAATATGGGCGACATCATGATTTGTGTAAGGGGTGTATCGAGTTTGCGGATGATATAGTGAAACATTGTAAAGATTGCCACATGGTATGTAAGCAGTGTAAAAGCTCCAAATGTGAAAGCAGTGTAGTTGAAGCTGAGAAGAGGGATTGTGATGTGTGTAGATGCACATTTTTCAATAATAACTGTTTTGAGCTCCATAAATCAATTGGCACGTGCAGGAAAATGAGAATCTGTGAATGTGGTATGTTTCATATGATAGATAATTGGGGGAATTTCAAGCATAAATGTGATAAAATTCACTGTTCTACATGCCATGAGAAATATAAGGCGGTTGTAGTCAAGCATGTATGTTATATGAAAGACGCTATGCCTAAAAACAGCCCTTGTATAACTGTGTACTACGATATAGAAACATATACGAATGCTGAAACCAAAGAGGTTATTCCACATTTACTTGTAAGCCAGACTATCTGTGAAGAGTGTATGGAGAGCGAGTGTGATGAGTGTCACAAGTGTGGTAAACGGACAAACGTTTTTAAAACGAATGGCCACGATAGCCCTGTGAAAAAACGTTTTTAAAACGAATGGCCACGATAGCCCTGTGAAACTCTTTGTGCCCTATATTGTCAAGTTAGCGGATAAGTTAAAAAAAAATCACTGTGTATATTCTTGCCTATAACGGGGCGAAATTTGACAAACAGTTCCTTTATAAGGAGTTGCTTGAGCACGAGTCATCTGAGATATTTACAGGTGATCCCTTGAAAAGAGGCAACAAACTAATACAGATGCAAATAAGAGGTAATGTACAGTTTAAAGGCACTTTATTACTCACATCTTGTAAATTAGTAAAGCTACCCAAGGTGATGGGCGTAGCCGCTGAAGTTTCAAAAGGATATTTCCCTTACACATTCCTCACTAGCGAAACTTTAAATTACGTAGGACTACCTCCACCCAAACATTACTTTAACTATGAATGTATGAGTACAGATGAACGTGAAGATTTTGACCGATACTACAACAGTTTTAATGAATGTAATCCTTATAATATAGCTGATGAATGTGAGCGTTATTGCGTGAATGATGTGCGCGTGCTTAGAGTATGTTTCCAGGCCTTTAGAAGGATGTACATACTGTATGTCGTTTCAAATGCGATCCGTTGCAAGTCGCAACCACCATCGCCTCATTATGTTTTACGGTGTTCAAGAATAACTTCATGCCTAAAGACACCTTAGCCGTTATCCACAGAAACAATCCCCGCAGTTATGGGCACAAGGCTATTTACTGGCTCATACACCTACAGCAGCAGACAGGTGTATACATAAAGCATGCCCGCAACACGGGTGAAGTACCCATTAAGGTTAATGGTCGTGTTTTTTGGGTTGATGGTCTAAGTGAAAACCGTGCCACTGGTGAGAAGACTGTGTACTCCTTTAACGGTTGCTGGTGGCAAGGATGCCCCCGTCCTGAGTGTGGAATCGTAGGAGATATCCACGGTAGATCTCCTGCCGACTGTCTTGCGTGGACCCGCACCCGCGATCAACTTATAGGCTCCCAGTTCACTCACAAAGTCTTGTGGGAGCATGAGTATGATGCACGGATGGAGACAGATGGACAGTACCGTGAAGAAATAAACACGATCAAACGTTCAATGGTGCTGGATCCTCTCAAATGCGGTGATAGCTTGTTCGGAGGGCGTACAAATCCCTTCAAGCTATACTTTCCGCCTACGGAGGGTGTGAAACTCCATTACTACGACTTCTGTTCTTTATACCCCTACGTGATGAAGAACAATCCGTACCCGTAGGTGCACCTGAAAAAATGGTGGGTCCCACCATACCAACCATGAGGAGTTTTCAGCTAACTTGAATGAGCGCTACTTTGGACTCTCTTTCGTAGACGTGCTCCCCCTCGCGATTTATGGATGCCGATCTTACCCGTCGTTATAGATCACAAGCTCATGTTTCCCTGTGCGTGCGTGAAGTGCGCAGAAGAGAACAACGGTGATTGTGACCATACAACCCACCAGCGTAAGATCAGAGGTGTATATACAAGCCCTGAGCTGGCCCTAGCCGTTCGCCATGGGTATAGAATAATGAAGATACATGAGGTGTGGAGGTTTCAGAAGCTACCCAACCTTTTCACACCATATATAAACGCTTTTTTGAAGGATAAGGTTGAGGCGTCAGGATATCCGCGAGGGGTTGTACACGAAGATGAAAAAACGGCTTATATTCAGCGTTACCGTGCCCATGAAGTATACAGCTTGACCAATCCCAAATTGTTAAGAATCCTGGCAAGCGCTTTAGTGCAAAGTTGTGTCTAAACAGTCTTTGGGGAAAGTTTGCGCAGAATACCGGCAAAGGGAACGTCCATTTGGCACAAAGTTATAGTGAAGTCTGGATTATGCCAACGCCCCGATAAAGAGGTTATGGAGATCGTGAATGTAGGTAATACTTACATAATAAAGTACAATACCGAATTGGCCACAGATACCTCACGGGTTACAAACATACCTGTAGCCAGTTTCACGAGGGCCTACGCCCGCATCAAACTTTGGGACGTATTGCACTCTCTTCGACGGAGGGTGTTGTACGCTAACACAGATAGCGTGATATTCACAGCGATGGAAGGTGAATACATGCCCGCTATTGGGGAGTTCCTCGGGGAGTTAACTGACGAGATCAAGGATGAGTATAGTGATGGTGCATACGGAGACTCGTTTGTGTCAACAGGGCCAAAAACCTATGGGGTACGGGTGAGGGTAGGGGATGATACGAAGTATATCGTGAAGGCTAAGGGTATCACGCTTAACCATGCGAACCGTCGAGTCGTTAACTTTGACTCGTTGAAGGAACTAGTGTGCTTGGAAGATGAGGGTGACCAGCTCCCAACTGACTGTGGGGACGCACAATTTTCGGGCGCAGAAACTGGGGTGTGTGAAGGAACTTAGGGGCACGAAGGTATGCCGTAACACCTATAGGAAACGTTACCAGGTGCCTGGTACCTATGATACCGTACCCTTTGGCTACCTTAATCCTTGATTGTATTTATATATATGTGTATTGATATGTTTATTTATCACGTATATTTGCTCCAATTAAGGTTTCATTTTCTCCTTTGCGTGCGTGTGTGTGTGTGTGTGTGTACAGTAAAAAGCTAAGCTCCGCCCACTGTAAGATCGGCAACGTGAGTCCTGCCGCTACCTGAGCATATCTCTATCCCTGCGTGCTCAGTTGACCTCTGCATACCCTTGAGCTCAGACGTGTATTCTCCCGCGTAGAAGAAAAATAGTAATGGCTACCTTTAATATTGCGTGTTCAACATTTATGAAGTGGTATTCGGCAAAGTGCCAAGATGTGGTGGATACTGAAAAACTCCCTATTCCCCCTCCTTTGACACTTTTAAGGTACATTGAGCCGTGCGAAGGACCAAGATGTTCAAATACTCTACGGGTATTCTGGCGAGGGCATTGTAGGATTTCGTAGTACAGACGATGTATTGAAGTATGTTATAGACCTAACCTTTATAAAGGCTCACATATACCGCGAAGTAGAAGAAGCAACACGTTCAGAAGATAAGCAACGGTTATGGATAGTGAGTCTTGTTGATGAGTGATGTGACAAGCGATATTATGTCATGTTACACCATACCGACTACTCGTACCCTACGGTTGAGAATGTAAATCTTGTCATCATGGAGAATCTTAAGTATTTTTACCACTATATTAATATATATCATGACGAGGTTTGTAGTGAGGTTGTGGCTAATGGGCTGTGTGAGTTTTTAACAGACATTAGAGAAGAGTATCGTTTTTAAACAATAAGTTTAAATATGGGCATATGTTTCTCTCAAATAGTGCACCGGATTGTGAAGATGTTTAGTTTGTGGAAATGAACGTCTGGTGAGTGATAAAACATTAAAGCCGGTATTGTTTCATGTAGTGGAAAATTCTGTTTGTCCAAGAGCAAAATTATTCGAACAAGCCTGTACACGCTTTAGCAGTGTGACTCTCTCCCCCGAGCGAGCCGCCCACCCGTGTACCTCACGAAACACACGAGTTCGAACAAACCCGTACACGTTTCACCAGCGTGACTCACTCCGCCCGTTGAGCCGATCCGTTAACCTGTGGCTCATAGTCATCTAGGAGCTTGAACCGTGTGGACGTGCGAATACGATGGAACTTCCTTTGAGAAGCATTCTCAAAGCCTCTACGATGTGTCTGTGACGAAGTCATTGCGCGTGTTCAGGCATGAAACCGGCACCATTAACTATGCACTTCAAACGATTTGCAGGCAAGCAAACTCTGATAAACGTAATGTTATTTATTTAAGTGTTGCGGAGATGAAGAGTCTTCGTGGTAGTTGAGAAGTGGGGAGAGGACCGTTATAAAATACCTGCAGGTGTAGGTACAAGAAGAGAGCAGATTAGTGACACCCCCTCATATGCCGTTCTTTGCACGTTGTGTATAAATAACGAGCAGCCATGCATTCATATACGACTGATGTGGAAGAATGCTTCTGATAACAACGTTCTTGTCCCTACGCGAAACCGTTTCATCCTCGACAGAATGTTTGAAATCGTCGATTCCGCAAGCTGAAGCCTATATTAGACGCCCGTGTTACGGATATGGTTTATTTTGACACGGTTCTTGAATACGCATACACCGCTCTGCTCGACGGATTTATCGAGTGGAATGAACAAGGCGAGAATGGTCTAGAGCTGGATGCATATTTAAAAGTTTAGATTCTTCGAAATATCCTGAACTTTGGTACAAAGCACTTGAGCGGCAGGGCAGAGCTTGCCTACACTGTTCACCCTGAAGAGCTGTACCTCTATATAATGAATAGCTGTCGTTACGACTTGGAAGATTATTTCAATTGCCGCTATGCAGAGTGAAGAAGAGTTCACGATTGAAAAGCTCGGGACGGTAAGAAAAAACCTCGATTGGAAAGGCGTGTTTATAAACTTGTATTTAATAATGATGTGGTTAACGATGACCTCTTTGTGCGTGCTTTTGATTGTATTCTAGCCGTGTTTAAAGATAACTTGCCAACCGAATGTAAAGTGGGCACAAAAATAGTATTGAACGATATGAAAGCCATTTATGTTGATATATGCATCCGTATCAGTTAAACGGTGAAGTGTTGCTTGACGGTTTTACCACGTAGTACAAAGTAATGTCGATGTGAATGTAGACTCATTTCGTGTGAGTTTAGCGTTTTGAATAGTAGAACATAAAGATTATATTTAATTATTTAATTGTGTATATATATTATTATTTTTAATTATTTAATATACCCCGTACATCATAAAGGATATATTTATTTATTTAATTGTGTATATATATATATATACAGGGCGTCCCAAAAAAATGTATACACACTTTAAATACTTATAAAGGCAGTGTTTATTAAAATACATTTCATTTTCAAAATGTAATAGAATCTACAGACATTATTTAATTGTTTTGTCAATGCCTGTTTTCAAACTGACGTCCGTTCTGGTCCAGGCACTGCTGATAATGCGAAGCAATGGAATCGCAAACATCACGAAACATTTCGTTTGGTATTTGTGTGCATTCTCGTTCAATGGCTGCTCTCAATTCAGCGACTGTTGCAGGTTTTATAGCGTAGACTTTGTCTTTTAAGTATCCCCATAAAAAAAAGTCTAGTGGTGTGAGGTCTGGTGAACGCGGAGGGTATTCTACGAAACCCCTTCGTCCAATCCACATCCACATCGTGCCAAGTACCACTCGCAATACTCCACTCTTCGGTCCGGATCATCTTCATTAATAGCATGGACTAATCTTGGAATGTAACTTTTCCATTGACAGCGCTTCAAAATGCGTTGGACAGACGATTCTGAAATTCCTACCTCACGACTCGCTTGCCGCACAGATTTTCTTGGACTTTGGTGATACGTTTCCAGTACTCTTTCTTGCTTTGTGGGGCTTGTCGATGTCGTGGTCTTCCGGAACGCTTCTTGTGGACATTCTGAACAGTTCCATCGGCTTCAAACTTATCTCTAATTCGAGTGATGGTAAGTCGCGTTGGTGGATCTGTTTGAAACTCCCTCCTAAACTCTCTTTGCACTTCAACTGCGTTTTCACACTTCCAGTAGCATTTTAGAATGAATTTCCTTTGTTCAAAGCTTAGTCTGACTACCATTATTAATTCTAATGGGTTTAACTTGGAAAGAAAGAAACATCAATTGAGCTATCAGCTGTTAAAGTGTGTATACATTTTTTTGGGACGCCCTGTATATATATATATATATATATATATATATATATATATATATATATATATATATATATATATATATTTCCTGTACTAATATGCATTTGATTATACGTTTCGTATATTATTATTTTCCAATGGCTAATAATAATGAACAGTTAGTTTGCAGGTGGTGCTCAAGCATGGAAGTCCTGAGGAACGAGTTAGAACGTGAGAGGGAGGCCAGAGTGAGGCTTGAAGAAAGCGTGTTGCTCCTGACGGCAAAATTAGAATCCCTTGAGACTCCAGTTACGACCCCTCCTGCTTCAGTTTCTACTAATAATATAAATAGTACTAATAGCCCTCTTTCTTCCCCTAGTTTCCAACCCTTCGTTCGAGTGCATAATGGAGCCCCATTGAGGAAACCTAAGACTTGTCTACCAGTAATAACAAACAATAAGTTTTCTGTTTTAGGTTTCGAGGATGATGATGAACCGGAAATACGACTCGTTGGCGATTCCATTGTTCGAGGGCAGCTCGAGGAATTCTGTGGGAGAAACCCTCGTCGTAAGCGCCGTTACTGCTACCCTGGTCCAAGGGTGGAGGATATAACTAATAGTGTTGACCATTTTACAAACGGTAACTCTGAGGACACAACGTATGTTATTCATGTCGGTAATAATAACGTTTTAAATTCTAGATCAGAAGAACTGCTGGCTACGTACAGGGACTTACTACAGCGACTAAAGAAAAAAACAATTACAAACAATTTGAAGGTTCTATCCTTAAATGCTCGTAGCCTACGAAATAAAATAGACGAATTTTTTTCTTAAATTGCTGTAATGACTATGATTTAATTGCGATAAATGAATCGCAGCTTTGCACTGAAACACGTGACTTTTTAGGGGAGTATCAAATTAGAGGTTATAGACTTTTTGTTAAAAACAGAATAGGTAGGCGAGGAGGCGGTGTTATGTTGTATATCAAAGATAATATTGCGAACGTGAAGAAGTAAAGCACACAATTCCAGAACCAATAGATTCGACTATAGCAGAACTTAAATTGAACGATTTCAAACTTGTTGTTGCGGTTATATATAAGCCCCCTAATCAAACAGCTGATACGGAGGAAGTGTTATATGTTATAATGTTATAATGTTTCAGACCAACAAAGACCCTATGATCCACTCATGGTTGGTCTACCTAACTGCGTTCGTAATTGTGTATTGCGCATGTCCTCCGTGGTGGCGGAGGGGACCTACAATTTTACGTGGGTTCCGAACCACAAGAACATAAGGACATGAGAAATTTTTATAGTGGGCACACTAGGGGCCACTTCGGCCCATCGAGGTGGCTCCACTATGTAAAAACTGCCTATACATTGGCAACAACCAATTTTTACAAAAGTAAATAATTATCAATTTAAAACTAATTAATTATCAATTAAAAACTAAAGATAGAATCTCTCGATCCAGAGGATCAAGTCATAATAGACTACTATCCACAAATATGTTACACTCTATATCTATTTATAACCGACATGCAAATATATCAGATCCAAAGAATCCAGTCAATTTCATTACGGTATGAAATAATAGGTCGTGAGTAGGCTTTAGTTAGTTATGGGTGACTTTAATTGCGCCAACGTGAATTACGATACAATGCAGGGAGACGCGGAAGGTAATCGTTTAGTTAATTTTCTCGAGGATAGCTTTCTTATTCAAAAGGTTGGGGAACCTACGAGGTTGGACAGTATTTTAGATTTAGTAATAACTACGGATGATAGGCTAATCACTGATCTTTAAGTAATAGAACCGTTAAGCAATAGCGATCACAATATGGTAGAGTTTGTCCTCTCAGTAAGTCACTCAAAACCAGTTAACTCGACTAAAATTCCTAACTTCCCGCACGCAGACTTTTGTAAATTTCGAAATAAATTGTCACACGTCAATTGGGAAAACGTAATGGGGATCTCCAACGCAAAACTAATGTGGGAATCGTTTGAAACAGTATTTAAGACTATAAATGAGGAATGTGTACCGTACAAAATTAAGCGTGCGAAAATAAACAACAAGCCCTTGTGGTTTACTTCTAGAGTAGAAGACATTATAAAGAGTAGGGATAGAGCTTATAGGCTACATAAGTGCGATAAAGACAATTTGTGGTTACGAAACAACTACATATCTCTAAGGCGTGAAGCGAAAAGTGTAATAAAAAGTCCAAGCGCGAATTTGAAATCTCCATAGCTCGTGACGGTAAAGAAAACCCCAAGCGATTCTTTCAATACGTCAACAATAGAAATCCAGTAAAAAGTGTCTTGGGGCCGTTGAAAAATGTTAACGGAGATCTAGTTTCTGAAAACAAGGAAATGGCTACCTTGTTAAACGAATTTTTTATGTCAGTTTTTACTATAGAAGATGTAACGAATATCCCTATGGTCATAGATATAATACCTTTTGATAATGGTAATATTTCGGATAATATTGTGGTTAGTGAAGGGGAGTGAATGCGTTATATTGATAAAATGAAAATGCGTAAATCACCGGGACCGGATTCCATATATCCCATACAACTAAAAGAATTAAAAGATAGCATTGTTGTGCCGCTAACAACGATTTTTAATGCGTCTATTTCTGAGGGGTGCGTACCAGGTAATTTCAAGTTAGGAAACGTAACACCTATCTTTAAGAAAGGTGATAAAGGTGCGGCGGGAAATTATAGGCTAATCAGTTTAACGTCTGTTGTAGGTATATTTATTATATATTCATCATCCGTATGCTATTATTATTGTTGATCATATATATTCCATTGTATATATATTTATTTTCTAAATATTTCCATTAATTCGCCTAAATAAACAGGATGATGTAATGGTTTTATTTAATTCTTTTTGGTTGTACACGGTATTTAATTATATCAATTGGATGTCTTCTAAAGCGGATTTGTAAACCAGAATATATGCATTAATTATATAAATAGCGCTATCTGGCAACTCAACCTGTACACCTGAACGAGCCATTTATGCCTTCTAAGCCAACTGGCGGATTAAGCCAGAATATATGCTTTAATTAAATAAATAGCGCGATCTAGCAACTCAGCCAGATACTCCAACTGTCGGATTAAGTCAGAATATATGCTTTAATTAAATAAATAGTGCAAACTGGTAACTCATCCTGATACGCGAACCAGCGGATTAAACCAGAATATATGCTTTAATTAAATAAATAACGCAAACTGGCAACTCAGCCTTCTAAGCCAACTGTCGGATTAAGCCGGAATAAATGCTTTAATTAAATAAATAGCGCAATCTGGCAACTCAGCCAGATAATCCAACTGGCTGATTAGGAACATATTAAGACAAGGGCCGCTCGGCTGAAGTCTTAATATGCGCTTAGCTCCTGCCAGGCGAACACCTCTCCTCTTCCTTTCTCTCCTTCTCCTCTCTCTTTCTCTTGGGGGATAACTCCGCCTCCAAGTTGCATAACCCCTTGTTACTCTTGCAACATTCTCCCCTCCCCCTTTATTGCATAACAACTTGCAACACCCCCTCCCCTTTGTTGCATAACCCTTTGCAACATTGATAAACATTTGCAATTGCATTGCACTCGTCCATTTTGCGCCCATGCTACTAACCTTTCGTGTCAACATCTGTCATCACGAGTAGATGAATTATTGTCTAGCAAGAAACGAGTCTTTTATCTATTGAAGATATCAAAAGCTATACGTCTTGCGGCATGTATACTCTAATAATAATAATGAGGATTTTATATACCTATAATCTATAATTATTTTAGCTTTCAATTCAATTTATTTTCTGGTGTGTTAACAAATGAAACTCAGAAAACCCAGATTTGCCATGCCTGGGTACAGAATGTTAGCAGTAATAGTAAGATTCCTTATATATATATATATATATATTATATATATATATAGTAAGGAATAGGAGGATTAGAAGGTGGTACATGTTTATTAGTCAGACGTTTCGGAAATTCGGAAATTCGATTTCCATCATCATTGCTAAGAAGTAAAAAATAAAAAGTGTACAAATATAGTAAGAGATTTTATACCAAAATATTTGTACAGTCCTATTATAATAATTTAAAGTTAAAATTATATAAAATGTATAGAGGTAAGAACTGTAGTCGTCAAGAGTAGGTTTTGTACTGATTGATTGATTGATTGATTATGTTTAATGGTGCAATTGGTGCACCAATCCAGTGTGTTATTAACCCCAGGGTTTTGTACTAAGGATATTTAGGGATTCGAGGGTATATATATATATATATATATATATATATATATAAACAATGAATAATTCGTATATTCATATATTTTTATATTCATTCATATAATTCTCAGATTCATTCGTATAATTCTTATATTTATTTATATAATTCGTATATTTGTATAAATCCATAAATCCGTATCTTTAATGTATACAGTAAATCCTCGATTTAACGAACTAATTCCAGCCACCCCATTCCCTTACATCGAAAATTCCCTTAAATTGTACAAAATTTCAGGCATTGAAAAAAATTATGCATAGTGCTTAGGAAGAATTCCCTAGACAAAAAAGTAGACATGGCTTACCTTAAAATTTGGGGTTATGGTGTTTGTTGTAGGTGGCCTGACGCAGGTATGACCACCAAACCTGTGCCAGGCTTGAAGGGGTGAATTACTCTGTCTCAACATCACCCTCCAGAAGCACGGCAGGTACCTCTGGGGTGACTGGCTCTGGGGTAGTGGAAGCACTGCGAGCAAAGCTGAGGGTTGGAGCTGGTGAAGATGAAGGGGTTGATGACAATCCTGATGTTGAGGGTAGTGGAACATCAAGAGAAGAATGGCTGTCAGATCTTCGTCTTTGAGGGGCAGGAGGCTTGAAGAAATCGTCAATTTTAGTCTGGATCGGGGCACACATGGCTTGTTGTTTCTTGACGACCCTGGTTCTCATCTCCCTCAGATGGTCATAGAAGGGCTGCAGGCCAAAGAAACTTCTGCAGCAATCTCGTCTTCAGATTGGATGTGGTACCCTGGGTCTCCACCATCAATCTCCAGCCACTCCTCGATGTCCTCTTTCTGTACATCGTCCTCTCCAGTATTGCGGAAGAGCGTTCTGCATTCCTCTACCGTCAATCCCTCGAAGTCTGCTGTCTTCTCTTGCAGCTGGGTTTGATGGTTGTGGCCAAACAAGGCATTCCAGCCAAGGACCAGAGTTCGAACACACACCGTATTCTATGCTTTTTTTACATTGTGCACTACATCATAAAAGTTGTAGTTCTTGTAGGCCTGCAGACTTCTTTCTCCTCGTGTATCTGGCACGTCTTCTGCCGGGGGAAGCTCCACAACAAGAAGATCGTCAAGCATGAGCCGACGGTAATACCTTTTGAAAGCGTTGATTACCCCCTGGTCCATAGGTTGGATTAGTGAAGTGGTGTTCGGCAGCAAATACTTGACCTTTATCTTCCCATCACTGGAGCACAACACATCAGTAGAAGGATGCGCAGGAGCATTGTCCAAGAGCAACAGGGCCTTAACTTCTCTATAATTCACTCCCTTTTCCTTCACCTGGAAAGACCAGACAGCTGGGACAAAGCAGTTGTCGAACCAGTGCTTGGTAATCTCCCTCGTGAACCAAGCTTTCTTGTTACCCTCATAGGACTCAGGGAGACTGTTCATTAGGGTGGCCCACTTTTCAATTTTTTTCTAAAAGTATAGGTTATCGTAGTTTTTCCCATTATTTGGCACTATACTAGCACATTGGTACCATTTTTACAAAAATTGATCAATATTTAGGGGTCTCGCATCGACTTTGAAATTACAAGTTTTTTTTTAAAATGCGTACTTTTTAACTTTTTACTGAATCAAGATAAATCATTAAGTAGGGAGTTTTCTGAATCCTCTTGATGAGAGAAGTCGTTTGGTGTGCCTTCCAATGTCATACGACTGACGGTTTAAAAGTTGTGCCTGTATACAGGTAATACCAATGTGCTAGTATAGTGCCAAATAATGGGAAAAACCACGATCACCTATACTTTTCAAAAAATCAGCAAATAGCAGACAAATAAGGAAGAAAGAAACAATAACTTAAACAATCACTTTTGCATTGTATTGACCACTATCACACGTCACTGGCTGCAACGTTGTCCCTCTGTGCTACGTCATCGTGGCGAGTGATGACTTCTTGAAGTCGCCGAGCTCTTTCCGGTTCTTTTCCACCACTTGCAGAAGATCCTGCAGCTGTGCCTCGTCCTTTGTGACCGTGTTTGCATAGTCTTGTATCAGTTGGACTCCTCTTTCAGCGACGTCATTGGTGACCTGGAGATTAGAGATCACATCCTTCAGACGACAAAAGTCCTCGTTCTCGTCCCACTTATCAGTTGGCAGGGTGAGCCACGAAGACCCATACATCTTCAGACCTGTAAATAAGAACCAGGAGGACTCGTCGATCAGGTCGGGGAGTAGCGTCATCTCGTCGACTGAGACGATCTCGTATGTGAAGTCTTTGGGTACAGGGAGGTGGGACAGCTTCTCTGCCATCTGTTGCTTCACAGTGCCATCCACCTTGTTGCTGCATAGAGCGAAGATGACGGTCTGAGGCCTCAGATACCAGAAGTGCCACCTCATCACTGCCAGTGACGCTTCTGCCACCTCGCGGTCCACTGCCCTATACCTCAGAAAACGCTGGTATAGTACCAGGTCATTCAACGGCGCATCAGCTGCTACAGGGGCCGCCAACCAAGCTGGTACGTACCGAAGAGCGATGAACACCACGATCCTGTGCAGTTTGTCGACCAGCTCGGCGTCGAGCTCCAGCTGCCTACTGAACATCAGCAGTTTTGTGTAGTAGATGACCTGAAACAGAATAGGCACCATTGTAAGTAAGACAGGTTTATTGTTACCAATTACTTTGTTTGCGTTATAATGAAATGTTTATCTTTGAATAACATTTAAACTTGAGAAAGGAGCGTTAGTGGCTGCTGTGATGGCAGAGTATAACATTAAAAAAACACAAGTTTACCAACTGAAAGGTGATAAGCAGCACTTTAAGAGCTATAGGCTGCAGCATGAGACGAATGTTAGTGCTAGTGACAAAAATAAGGCTCTCGAAAAAAAAGTCATTAAAGAAGCCATCACATCAAGACTTGGACGACGCAGTGTACAACTGGTACAAACAGCAAAGGGCTCAAGGGCTGCCGGTCCGAGGTCCAGAGCTCCAGTCAGCTGGATTAAGGTTTTCAGAAAAATTAAATACTGAAAATTTTCATGCTAGTACTGGCTGGGTGACTAGGTTTTGTGCCCGGCACAATATCACGGACCGTAAGATTGTCGGCGAGAGATGCAGTGCTGATACCGCCAGTGTTGCTCCCTTCGTAGAAGAGATGAAGGTGCTGAAGAGAGAAACGAATCTGCAGGACTTCCAAATCTACAATGGCGATGAGACGAGCCTCTTTTGGAAGGCATTGCCGAGCAACACGCGGGCAGCGAGAGCAGAGGCAAGTGTCCCCGGGCACAAAATGAGCAAGAGTCGTGTATCTGTCCTGCTGTGTGTCAATGCCGATGGTTGTTGGAACTGCGAAGAGGCCAATGGCATTACGCCCCTTCATGAAGAGTAGGGTGGCCCACTTTTCAATTTTTTTTTTAAAGTATAGGTGATCGTGGTTTTTCCCATTATTTGGCACTATACTAGCACATTGGTACCATTTTTACAAAAATTGATCAATATTTAGGGGTCTCGCATCGACCTTGAAATTACTAGTTTTTTTTTTTGCGTACTTTTTAACTTTTTACTGAATCAAGATAAATCATTAAGTAGGGATGTTTTCTGAATCCTCTTAATGAGAGAAGTCGTTTGGTTTGCCTGCCAATGTCATACGACTAACGGTTTAAAGGTTGTGCCTGTATACAGGTAATACCAATGTGCTAGTATAGTGACAAATAATGGGAAAAACCACGATCACCTATACTTTTCAAAAAAATGAGTCACCATACCCGGGCGGAATGTGTAATGTATATAGGTAATTAGAAAATGCACTATGCCTGTGCCAGGTACCTAACCTATTTCTTTTTTTGCAGATCATAACATTTTTAAATTCTGTCTGAGTTCCTCATCCTTTGTCATGGACAAATCGATGGCAACCATAACTGGAAGAACTCTTGAAGCTACAAATAGAGTCATCAAAAGGAAAAGCGAAAATAACATCGCTACCTTCTCTAAGATCGGCCTCGGAAATTTTTTTAGTTGGCCAACCGTCGTCCTCCATCAGTGGTAGCAAATTGCCAACAACACGGCAGGTTTTGCAATACTTCTTCAGTGTTATCCAGTACACTGCTAACAGGAAAGACGCATTCAAAGAAACCGTAAACAACGTCTTAAAGTTTTGGAACATGGCCCGCATTAAAACAATCACAAAGCTCAACTGCGAACGGAAGCTAGAGGCATTGTGGAAAGAGTGGCACTTACTCCAAAAGAGCAGAAAACGAGAAACTGATCCTTTGTTTCAGCAGTTGAAGAGAAGGTTAATTCATTTTTTGTGCAAGGTAAAGTTAGGACACATATGATATTCCACTAGTTTATAAAACAGCAAGCCAAACCGGAACTTCAGAGTTTTCTCACACAATTTTCTTGTTCATTATTTTTGAAGATGGGACGAGCTCGATCTCTCGACCTACTGCAAGCTGCAGGTCGAGAATCTGGCGGAGAGTACGTGGCTAATAGAACTCCGGGACGCGGCGGTCAGCTTCCTGAGCACAGCTTCTGGTTTCGTCAGAGACGATTACCGGGAAGTGGCAGAGATCACGCTCCTGGTACTCGGGACACAACCACGCCGTGGCATTCACCTCATGCGCCCAGGAGCCTACCACCACGCAAGATGGATGGCTAAAGTTAGTATTTTCAAACAAAAATAATCTAGAGATAAGTTTAAATGTTATTCAAAGATAAACATTTCATTATAACGCAAACAAAGTAATTGGTAACAATAAACCTGTCTTACTTACAATGGTGCCTATTCTGTTTCAGGTCATCTACTACACAAAACTGCTGATGTTCAGTAGGCAGCTGGAGCTCGACGCCGAGCTGGTCGACAAACTGCACAGGATCGTGGTGTTCATCGCTCTTCGGTACGTACCAGCTTGGTTGGCGGCCCCTGTAGCAGCTGATGCGCCGTTGAATGACCTGGTACTATACCAGCGTTTTCTGAGGTATAGGGCAGTGGACCGCGAGGTGGCAGAAGCGTCACTGGCAGTGATGAGGTGGCACTTCTGGTATCTGAGGCCTCAGACCGTCATCTTCGCTCTATGCAGCAACAAGGTGGATGGCACTGTGAAGCAACAGATGGCAGAGAAGCTGTCCCACCTCCCTGTACCCAAAGACTTCACATACGAGATCGTCTCAGTCGACGAGATGACGCTACTCCCCGACCTGATCGACGAGTCCTCCTGGTTCTTATTTACAGGTCTGAAGATGTATGGGTCTTCGTGGCTCACCCTGCCAACTGATAAGTGGGACGAGAACGAGGACTTTTGTCGTCTGAAGGATGTGATCTCTAATCTCCAGGTCACCAATGACGTCGCTGAAAGAGGAGTCCAACTGATACAAGACTATGCAAACACGGTCACAAAGGACGAGGCACAGCTGCAGGATCTTCTGCAAGTGGTGGAAAAGAACCGGAAAGAGCTCGGCGACTTCAAGAAGTCATCACTCGCCACGATGACGTAGCACAGAGGGACAACGTTGCAGCCAGTGACGTGTGATAGTGGTCAATACAATGCAAAAGTGATTGTTTAAGTTATTGTTTCTTTCTTCCTTATTTGTCTGCTATTTGCTGATTTTTTGAAAAGTATAGGTGATCGTGGTTTTTCCCATTATTTGGCACTATACTAGCACATTGGTATTACCTGTATACAGGCACAACTTTTAAACCGTCAGTCGTATGACATTGGAAGGCACACCAAACGACTTCTCTCATCAAGAGGATTCAGAAAACTCCCTACTTAATGATTTATCTTGATTCAGTAAAAAGTTAAAAAGTACGCATTTTTAAAAAAAAACTTGTAATTTCAAAGTCGATGCGAGACCCCTAAATATTGATCAATTTTTGTAAAAATGGTACCAATGTGCTAGTATAGTGCCAAATAATGGGAAAAACTACGATAACCTATACTTTTAGAAAAAAATTGAAAAGTGGGCCACCCTAATGAACAGTCTCCCTGAGTCCTATGAGGGTAACAAGAAAGCTTGGTTCACGAGGGAGATTACCAAGCACTGGTTCGACAACTGCTTTGTCCCAGCTGTCTGGTCTTTCCAGGTGAAGGAAAAGGGAGTGAATTATAGAGAAGTTAAGGCCCTGTTGCTCTTGGACAATGCTCCTGCGCATCCTTCTACTGATGTGTTGTGCTCCAGTGATGGGAAGATAAAGGTCAAGTATTTGCTGCCGAACACCACTTCACTAATCCAACCTATGGACCAGGGGGTAATCAACGCTTTCAAAAGGTATTACCGTCGGCTCATGCTTGACGATCTTCTTGTTGTGGAGCTTCCCCCGGCAGAAGACGTGCCAGATACACGAGGAGAAAGAAGTCTGCAGGCCTACAAGAACTACAACTTTTATGATGTAGTGCACAATGTAAAAAAAGCATAGAATACGGTGTGTGTTCGAACTCTGGTCCTTGGCTGGAATGCCTTGTTTGGCCACAACCATCAAACCCAGCTGCAAGAGAAGACAGCAGACTTCGAGGGATTGACGGTAGAGGAATGCAGAACGCTCTTCCGCAATACTGGAGAGGACGATGTACAGAAAGAGGACATCGAGGAGTGGCTGGAGATTGATGGTGGAGACCCAGGGTACCACATCCAATCTGAAGACGAGATTGCTGCAGAAGTTTCTTTGGCCTGCAGCCCTTCTATGACCATCTGAGGGAGATGAGAACCAGGGTCGTCAAGAAACAACAAGCCATGTGTGCCCCGATCCAGACTAAAATTGACGATTTCTTCAAGCCTCCTGCCCCTCAAAGACGAAGATCTGACAGCCATTCTTCTCTTGATGTTCCACTACCCTCAACATCAGGATTGTCATCAACCCCTTCATCTTCACCAGCTCCAACCCTCAGCTTTGCTCGCAGTGCTTCCACTACCCCAGAGCCAGTCACCCCAGAGGTACCTGCCGTGCTTCTGGAGGGTGATGTTGAGACAGAGTAATTCACCCCTTCAAGCCTGGCACAGGTTTGGTGGTCATACCTGCGTCAGGCCACCTACAACAAACACCATAACCCCCAAATTTTAAGGTAAGCCATGTCTACTTTTTTGTCTAGGGAATTCTTCCTAAGCACTATGCATAATTTTTTTCAATGCCTGAAATTTTGTACAATTTAAGGGAATTTTCGATGTAAGGGAATGGGGTGGCTGGAATTAGTTCGTTAAATCGAGGATTTACTGTATACATTAAAGATACGGATTTATGGATTTATACAAATATACGAATTATATAAATAAATATAAGAATTATACGAATGAATCTGAGAATTATATGAATGAATATAAAATATATGAATATACGAATTATTCATTGTTTATATATATATATAATATATAATTATATATATATATACCCTCGAATCCCTAAATATCCTTAGTACAAAACCCTGGGGTTAATAACACACTGGATTGGTGCACCAATTGCACCATTAAACATAATCAATCAATCAATCAATCAGTACAAAACCTACTCTTGACGACTACAGTTCTTACCTCTATACATTTTATATAATTTTAACTTTAAATTATTATAATAGGACTGTACAAATATTTTGGTATAAAATCTCTTACTATATTTGTACACTTTTTATTTTTTACTTCTTAGCAATGATGATGGAAATCGAATTTCCGAATTTCCGAAACGTCTGACTAATAAACATGTACCACCTTCTAATCCTCCTATTCCTTACTATATATATATATATATATATATATATATATATATAAGGAATCTTACTATTACTGCTAACATTCTGTACCCAGGCATGGCAAATCTGGGTTTTCTGAGTTTCATTTGTTAACACACCAGAAAATAAATTGAATTGAAAGCTAAAATAATTATAGATTATAGGTATATAAAATCCTCATTATTATTATTAGAGTATACATGCCGCAAGACGTATAGCTTTTGATATCTTCAATAGATAAAAGACTCGTTTCTTGCTAGACAATAATTCATCTACTCGTGATGACAGATGTTGACACGAAAGGTTAGTAGCATGGGCGCAAAATGGACGAGTGCAATGCAATTGCAAATGTTTATCAATGTTGCAAAGGGTTATGCAACAAAGGGGAGGGGGTGTTGCAAGTTGTTATGCAATAAAGGGGGAGGGGAGAATGTTGCAAGAGTAACAAGGGGTTATGCAACTTGGAGGCGGAGTTATCCCCCAAGAGAAAGAGAGAGGAGAAGGAGAGAAAGGAAGAGGAGAGGTGTTCGCCTGGCAGGAGCTAAGCGCATATTAAGACTTCAGCCGAGCGGCCCTTGTCTTAATATGTTCCTAATCAGCCAGTTGGATTATCTGGCTGAGTTGCCAGATTGCGCTATTTATTTAATTAAAGCATTTATTCCGGCTTAATCCGACAGTTGGCTTAGAAGGCTGAGTTGCCAGTTTGCGTTATTTATTTAATTAAAGCATATATTCTGGTTTAATCCGCTGGTTCGCGTATCAGGATGAGTTACCAGTTTGCACTATTTATTTAATTAAAGCATATATTCTGACTTAATCCGACAGTTGGAGTATCTGGCTGAGTTGCTAGATCGCGCTATTTATTTAATTAAAGCATATATTCTGGCTTAATCCGCCAGTTGGCTTAGAAGGCATAAATGGCTCGTTCAGGTGTACAGGTTGAGTTGCCAGATAGCGCTATTTATATAATTAATGCATATATTCTGGTTTACAAATCCGCTTTAGAAGACATCCAATTGATATAATTAAATACCGTGTACAACCAAAAAGAATTAAATAAAACCATTACATCATCCTGTTTATTTAGGCGAATTAATGGAAATATTTAGAAAATAAATATATATACAATGGAATATATATGATCAACAATAATAATAGCATACGGATGATGAATATATAATAAATATACCTACAACAGACGTTAAACTGATTAGCCTATAATTTCCCGCCGCACCTTTATCACCTTTCTTAAAGATAGGTGTTACGTTTCCTAACTTGAAATTACCTGGTACGCACCCCTCAGAAATAGACGCATTAAAAATCGTTGTTAGCGGCACAACAATGCTATCTTTTAATTCTTTTAGTTGTATGGGATATATGGAATCCGGTCCCGGTGATTTACGCATTTTCATTTTATCAATATAACGCATTCACTCCCCTTCACTAACCACAATATTATCCGAAATATTACCATTATCAAAAGGTATTATATCTATGACCATAGGGATATTCGTTACATCTTCTATAGTAAAAACTGACATAAAAAATTCGTTTAACAAGGTAGCCATTTCCTTGTTTTCAGAAACTAGATCTCCGTTAACATTTTTCAACGGCCCCAAGACACTTTTTACTGGATTTCTATTGTTGACGTATTGAAAGAATCGCTTGGGGTTTTCTTTACCGTCACGAGCTATGGAGATTTCAAATTCGCGCTTGGACTTTTTTATTACACTTTTCGCTTCACGCCTTAGAGATATGTAGTTGTTTCGTAACCACAAATTGTCTTTATCGCACTTATGTAGCCTATAAGCTCTATCCCTACTCTTTATAATGTCTTCTACTCTAGAAGTAAACCACAAGGGCTTGTTGTTTATTTTCGCACGCTTAATTTTGTACGGTACACATTCCTCATTTATAGTCTTAAATACTGTTTCAAACGATTCCCACATTAGTTTTGCGTTGGAGATCCCCATTACGTTTTCCCAATTGACGTGTGACAATTTATTTCGAAATTTACAAAAGTCTGCGTGCGGGAAGTTAGGAATTTTAGTCGAGTTAACTGGTTTTGAGTGACTTACTGAGAGGACAAACTCTACCATATTGTGATCGCTATTGCTTAACGGTTCTATTACTTAAAGATCAGTGATTAGCCTATCATCCGTAGTTATTACTAAATCTAAAATACTGTCCAACCTCGTAGGTTCCCCAACCTTTTGAATAAGAAAGCTATCCTCGAGAAAATTAACTAAACGATTACCTTCCGCGTCTCCCTGCATTGTATCGTAATTCACGTTGGCGCAATTAAAGTCACCCATAACTAACTAAAGCCTACTCACGACCTATTATTTCATACCGTAATGAAATTGACTGGATTCTTTGGATCTGATATATTTGCATGTCGGTTATAAATAGATATAGAGTGTAACATATTTGTGGATAGTAGTCTATTATGACTTGATCCTCTGGATCGAGAGATTCTATCTTTAGTTTTTAATTGATAATTAATTAGTTTTAAATTGATAATTATTTACTTTTGTAAAAATTGGTTGTTGCCAATGTATAGGCAGTTTTTACATAGTGGAGCCACCTCGATGGGCCGAAGTGGCCCCTAGTGTGCCCACTATAAAAATTTCTCATGTCCTTATGTTCTTGTGGTTCGGAACCCACGTAAAATTGTAGGTCCCCTCCGCCACCACGGAGGACATGCGCAATACACAATTACGAACGCAGTTAGGTAGACCAACCATGAGTGGATCATAGGGTCTTTGTTGGTCTGAAACATTATAACATTATAACATATAACACTTCCTCCGTATCAGCTGTTTGATTAGGGGGCTTATATATAACCGCAACAACAAGTTTGAAATCGTTCAATTTAAGTTCTGCTATAGTCGAATCTATTGGTTCTGGAATTGTGTGCTTTACTTCTTCACGTTCGCAATATTATCTTTGATATACAACATAACACCGCCTCCTCGCCTACCTATTCTGTTTTTAACAAAAAGTCTATAACCTCTAATTTGATACTCCCCTAAAAAGTCACGTGTTTCAGTGCAAAGCTGCGATTCATTTATCGCAATTAAATCATAGTCATTACAGCAATTTAAGAAAAAAATTCGTCTATTTTATTTCGTAGGCTACGAGCATTTAAGGATAGAACCTTCAAATTGTTTGTAATTGTTTTTTTCTTTAGTCGCTGTAGTAAGTCCCTGTACGTAGCCAGCAGTTCTTCTGATCTAGAATTTAAAACGTTATTATTACCGACATGAATAACATACGTTGTGTCCTCAGAGTTACCGTTTGTAAAATGGTCAACACTATTAGTTATATCCTCCACCCTTGGACCAGGGTAGCAGTAACGGCGCTTACGACGAGGGTTTCTCCCACAGAATTCCTCGAGCTGCCCTCGAACAATGGAATCGCCAACGAGTCGTATTTCCGGTTCATCATCATCCTCGAAACCTAAAACAGAAAACTTATTGTTTGTTATTACTGGTAGACAAGTCTTAGGTTTCCTCAATGGGGCTCCATTATGCACTCGAACGAAGGGTTGGAAACTAGGGGAAGAAAGAGGGCTATTAGTACTATTTATATTATTAGTAGAAACTGAAGCAGGAGGGGTCGTAACTGGAGTCTCAAGGGATTCTAATTTTGCCGTCAGGAGCAACACGCTTTCTTCAAGCCTCACTCTGGCCTCCCTCTCACGTTCTAACTCGTTCCTCAGGACTTCCATGCTTGAGCACCACCTGCAAACTAACTGTTCATTATTATTAGCCATTGGAAAATAATAATATACGAAACGTATAATCAAATGCATATTAGTACAGGAAATATATATATATATATATATATATATATCTATAATATATATATATATATATATATATATATATACAGGGCGTCCCAAAAAAATGTATACACACTTTAACAGCTGATAGCTCAATTGATGTTTCTTTCTTTCCAAGTTAAACCCATTAGAATTAATAATGGTAGTCAGACTAAGCTTTGAACAAAGGAAATTCATTCTAAAATGCTACTGGAAGTGTGAAAACGCAGTTGAAGTGCAAAGAGAGTTTAGGAGGGAGTTTCAAACAGATCCACCAACGCGACTTACCATCACTCGAATTAGAGATAAGTTTGAAGCCGATGGAACTGTTCAGAATGTCCACAAGAAGCGTTCCGGAAGACCACGACATCGACAAGCCCCACAAAGCAAGAAAGAGTACTGGAAACGTATCACCAAAGTCCAAGAAAATCTGTGCGGCAAGCGAGTCGTGAGGTAGGAATTTCAGAATCGTCTGTCCAACGCATTTTGAAGCGCTGTCAATGGAAAAGTTACATTCCAAGATTAGTCCATGCTATTAATGAAGATGATCCGGACCGAAGAGTGGAGTATTGCGAGTGGTACTTGGCACGATGTGGATGTGGATTGGACGAAGGGGTTTCGTAGAATACCCTCCGCGTTCACCAGACCTCACACCACTAGACTTTTTTTTATGGGGATACTTAAAAGACAAAGTCTACGCTATAAAACCTGCAACAGTCGCTGAATTGAGAGCAGCCATTGAACGAGAATGCACACAAATACCAAACGAAATGTTTCGTGATGTTTGCGATTCCATTGCTTCGCATTATCAGCAGTGCCTGGACCAGAACGGACGTCAGTTTGAAAACAGGCATTGACAAAACAATTAAATAATGTCTGTAGATTCTATTACATTTTGAAAATGAAATGTATTTTAATAAACACTGCCTTTATAAGTATTTAAAGTGTGTATACATTTTTTTGGGACGCCCTGTATATATATATATATACACAATTAAATAAATAAATATATATCCTTTATGATGTACGGGGTATATTAAATAATTAAAAATAATAATATATATACACAATTAAATAATTAAATATAAATCTTTTATGTTCTACTATTCAAAACGCTAAACTCACACGAAATTGAGTCTACATTCACATCGACATTACTTTGTACTACGTGGTAAAACCGTCGAAGCAACACTTCACCGTTTAACTGATACGGTTGCATATAATCAACATAAATGGCTTTCATATCGTTCAATACTATTTTTGTGCCCACTTTACATTCGGTTGGCAAGTTATCTTTAAACACGGCTAGAATACAATCAAAAGCACGCACAAAGAGGTCATCGTTAACCACATCATTATTAAATACAAGTTTATAAACACTCCTTTCCAATCGAGAGTTTTTTCTTACCGTCCCGAGCTTTTCAATCGTGAACTCTTCTTCACTCTACATAGGGCAGTTGAAATAATGTTCCAAGTCGTAACGACAGCTATTCATTGTGTAGAGGTACAGCTCTTCAGGGTGAACAGTGTAGGAAAGCTCTGCCCTCTGCCGCTCAAGTGCTTTGTACCAAAGTTCAAGATATTTCGAAGAATCTAAAACTTTTAAATATGCATCCAGCTCTAGACCATTCTCGCCGTGTTAATTCCTACACTCAATAAATCCGTCGAGCAGGGCGGTGTATGCGTATTCAAGAACCGTGTCAAAATAAACCATATCCGTAACACGGGTGTCTAATATAGGCTTCAGCTTGCGGAATCAGACGATTTCAAACATTCTGTCGAGGATGAAACGGTTTCGCGTAGGGACAAGAACGTTATTATCAGAAGCATTCTTCCACATCAGTCGTATATCAATGCATAGCTGTTCGTTATTTATACACAACGTGCAAACAACGGCATATGAGGGGGCGTCACTAATCTGCTCTCTTCTTGTACCTACATCTGCAGGTATTTTATAACGATCCTCACTCCACTTCTCAACTATCACGAAGACTATTCATCTCCTCAACACTTAAATAAATAACATTATGTTTACCAGAGTTTGCTTGCCTGCAAATCGTTTCAAGTGCAGAGTTAATGGTGCCGGTTTCACGCCTGAACACGCGCAATGGCTTCGTCATGGAGACATCGTACGAGGCTTTGAGAATGCTTCTCAAAGGAAGTTCCATCGTATTCGCACGTCCACACGGTTCAAGCTCTGAGATGACTATGAGCCACAGGTGGACGGATCGGCTCGACGGAAGGAGTGAGTCACGCTGGTGAAACGTGTACGGGTTTGTTCGAACTCGTGTGTTTCGTGAGATACACGGGTGGGCGGCTCGCTGGGGGGAACGCGTCACACTGCTAAAGCGTGTACAGGCTTGTTCGAACACTTCTGCTCTTGGACAAACAGAATTTTCCACTACATGAAACGATACCGGCTTTAATGTTTTATCACTCACCAGACCTTCATTTCCACAAACTAAACATCTTCACAATCCGGTGCACTATTTGAGAGAAACATATGCCCATATTTATCCTTTTTGTTTAACAAGCGATACTCGTCTCTGAAGTCTGTTAAAAACTCATACACCCATTAGCCACAACCTCACTACAAACTTCGTTATGATATATATTAATATAGTGGTAAAAACACCTAAGATTATCCATGATGACAAGATTTACATTCTCATCCGTAGGGTACCAGTAGTCGGTATGGTGTAACATGACATAATATCGCTTGTCACATCACTCATGAACAAGACTCACTATCCATAACCGTTGCTTATCTTCTGAACGTGTTGCTTCTTCTACTTCGCGGTATATGTGAGCTTTTATGAAGGTTAGGTCTATAACATACTTCAATACATCGTCTGTACTACGAAATCCTACAATGCCCTCGCCAGAATACCCGTAGAGTATTTGAACATCTTGGTCCTTCGCACGGCTCAATGTAACCTTAAAAGTGTCAAAAGAGGGGGGAATAGGGAGTTTTTTAGTATCCACCACATCTTGGCACTTTGCCGAATGCCACTTCATAAATGTTGAACACGCAATATTAAAGGTAGCCATTACTATTTTTCTTCTACGCGGGAGAATACACGTCTGAGCTCAAGGGTATGCAGAGGTCAACTGAGCACGCAGGGATAGAGATATGCTCAGGTAGCGGCAGGACTCACGGTGCCGATCTTACAGTGGGCGGAGCTTAGCTTTTTACTGTACACACACACACACACACACGTACGCAAAGGAGAAAATGAAACCTTAATTGGAGCAAATATACGTGATAAATAAACATATCAATACACATATATATAAACACAATCAAGGATTAAGGTAGCCAAAGGGTACGGGATCATAGGTACCAGGCACCTGGTAACGTTTCCTATAGGTGTTACGGCATACCTTCGTGCCCCTAAGTTCCTTCACACACCCCAGTTTCTGCGCCCGAAAATTGTGCGTCCCCACAGTCAGTTGAGGGAGCTGGTCACCCTCATCTTCCAAGCACACTAGTTCCTTCAACGAGTCAAAATTAACGACTCGACGGTTCGCATGGTTAAGCGTGATACCCTTAGCCTTCACGATATACTTCGTATCATCCCCTACCCTCACCCGTACCCCATAGGTTTTTGGCCCTGTTGACACAAACGAGTCTGCGTATGCACCATCACCATACTCATCCTTAATCTCGTCAGTTAGCTCCCCGA
The DNA here is from genome assembly GCA_023014485.1 of Bathynomus jamesi. NCBI lineage: Eukaryota > Metazoa > Arthropoda > Malacostraca > Isopoda > Cirolanidae > Bathynomus > Bathynomus jamesi. Next base: position 636,828 of record JAJOZX010000684.1, read on the forward strand.
GGAACTCCCCAATAGCGGGCATGTATTCACCTTCCCTCGCTGTGATTATCACGCTATCTGTGTCAGCGTACAACACCCTCCGTCCAAGAGAGTGCAGTAGGCCCCAAAGTTTGATGCGGGCGTAGGCCGTCGTGAAACTGGCTACAGGTATGTTTGTAACCCGTGAGGTATCTGTGGCCAATTCGGTATTGTACTTTATTATGTAAGTATTACCTACATTCACGATCTCCATAACCTCTTTATCGGGGGCGTTGGCATAATCTCAGACTTCACTATAACTTTGTGCTAAATGGACGTTCCCTTTGCCGGTATTCTGCGCAAACTTTCCCCAAAGACTGTTTAGACACAACTTTGCACTAAAGCGCTTGCCAGGATTCTTAATAATTTGGAATTGGTCAAGCTGTATACTTTCATGGGCACGGTAACGCTGAATATAAGCCGTTTTTTCATTTTCGGTGTACACCCCTCGCGGATATCCTGACGCCTCAACCTTATCCTTCAAAAAAGCGTTTATATATGGCGTGAAAAGGTTGGGTAGCTCCTGAAACCTCCACACCTCATGTATCTTCATTATTCTATACCCATGGCGAACGGCTAGGGCCAGCTCAGGGCTTGTATATACACCTCTGATCTTACGCTGGTGGGTTGTATGGTCACAATCACCGTTGTTCTCTTCTGCGCACTTCACGCACGCACAAGGGAAACATGAGCTTGTGATCTATAACGACGGGTAAGATCGGCGTCCATAAATCGCGAGGAGGGAACACGTCTACGAAAGAGAGTCCAAAGTAGCGCTCATTTAAGTTAGCTGAAAACTCCTCCATGGTTGGTATGGTGGGACCCACCATTTTTTCAGGTGCACCTACGGGATACGGATTGTTCTTCATTACGTAGGGGTATAAAGAACAGAAGTCGTAGTAATGGAGTTTCACACCCTCCATAGGCGGAAAGTATAGCTTGAAGGGATTTGTACGCCCTCCGAACAAGCTATCACCGCATTTGAGAGAATCCAGCACCATTGAACGTTTGATCGTGTTTATTTCTTCACGGTACTGTCCATCTGTCTCCATCCGTGCATCATACTCATGCTCCCACAAGACTTTGTGAGTGAACTGGGAGCCTATAAGTTGATCGGGGGTGCGGGTCCACGCAATACAGTCGGCAGGAGATCTAACGTGGATATCTCCTACGATTCCACACTCAGGACGGGGGCATCCTTGCCACCAGCAACCGTTAAAGGAGTACACAGTCTTCTCACCAGTGGCACGGTTTTCACTTAGACCACCAACCCAAAAAACACGACCATTAACCTTAATGGGTACTTCACCCGTGTTGCGGGCATGCTTTATGTATACACCTGTCTGCTGCTGTAGGTGTATGAGCCAGTAAATAGCCTTGTGCCCATAACTGCGGGGATTGTTTCTGTGGATAACGACTAAGGTGTCTTTAGGCATGAAGTTATTCTTGAACACCGTAAAACATAATGAGGCGATGGTGGTTGCGACTTGCAACGGATCGCATTTGAAACGACATACAGTATGTACATCCTTCTAAAGGCCTGGAAACATACTTTAAGCACGCGTACATCATTCACGTAATAACGCTCACATTCATCAGCTATATTATGAGGATTACATTCATTAAAACTGTTGTAGTATCGGTCAAAATCTTCACGTTCATCTATACTCATCCATTCATAGTTAAAGTAATGTTTGGGTGGAGGTAGTCCTACGTAATTTAAAGTTTCGCTAGTGAGGAATGTGTAAGGGAAATATCCTTTTGAAACTTCAGCGGCTACGCCCATCACCTTGGGTAGCTTTGCTAATTTACAAGGTGTGTAATAAAGTGTCTTTAAACTGTACATTACCTCTTATTTGCATCTGTATTAGTTTGTTGCCTCTTTTCAAGGGATCACCTGTAAATATCTCAGATGACTCGTGCTCAAGCAACTCCTTATAAAGGAACTGTGTGTCAAATTTGCCCCGTTATGGGCAGAATATACACAGTTTTTTTTAACTTGTCCGCTAACTTGACAATATAGGCACAAAGAGTTTCACAGGGCTATCGTGGCATCGTTTTACGTTTCAGGGCTATCGTGGCATTCGTTTTAAAAACGTTTGTCCGTTTACCACATTTGTGACACTCATCACACTCGCTCTCCATACACTCATCACAGATAGTCTGGCTTACAAGTAAATGTGGAATAACCTCTTTGGTTTCAGCATTCGTATATGTTTCTATATCGTAGTACACAGTTATACAAGGGCTGTTTTTAGGCTTGGCGTCTTTCATATAACATACATGCTTTACTCCAACCGCCTTATATTTCTCATGGCATGTAGAACAGTGAATTTCATCACATTTATGCTTGAAATTCCCCAATTATCATCATATGAAACATACCACATTCACAGATTCTCATTTTCCTGCACGTGCCAATTGATTTATGGAGCTCAAAACAGTTATTATTGAAAAATGTGTCTACACACATCACAATCCCTCTTCTCAGCTTCAACTACACGGCTTTCACATTTGGAGCTTTTACACTGCTCACATACCATGTGGCAATCTTTACAATGTTTCACTATATCATCCGCAAACTCGATACACCCTTACACAAATCATGATGTCGCCCATATTTTCGACTTTTATCATAACTCGCGTAAAGGTCCTTATATTACGGATGGGTAGATACGTTGTCCTGACATCCTAAAATAAGTAGGGGTCTTGTACGATCTCTCACACTGCTTTTAAAAACATACACAGTTCTACGACGATCATCCATTCCAAATACAACTATACGACATCATTTCCTGTTCTACCTTCTCACTCTTCAGGACCCATATTACACTCAAATTCAAGTTTACAGTCTACAGCTAGTTTACGGGCACGCTCCACTACCGTAGGCAACCAAATGTTTTTGACCCGTGTATTTAGTACAGTAAACATACGGGCCAAGACTACTGCTATAAAGCCGCAACCACGATCGGCGTTTATATGCCGTCTATAAATAGCCTGAGAATTGAAGTTAAAGTATAAGGTGTGGCATTATGACCCGCAACACGGAATACACGGTCAATATTTACCGTGAAGTTGTCCATATTGAAGACTATACTACTTTGAGAGGCCTGCATTATACGGCCTAATATATACTCTATCTTCAGCTGCCAAGCGTCTGAACGGTATTATTACCCAAAAATCATCTACATCTCCATCATCTGACCCGAATCCGAAGGACAGCCTCGTCCTGACTTCACGTTCGTCCCGGTTCTGAAGGGCAAACTCTACAATACGCTCAACTATGCGCCGTAGTCCGTGTTCAACACCATTGCTATACATGGATCTAGGATCAACCCTGACTTTATACCGATTTCTAGTCAAGGCCGGGGTGGGGGTTGCGGTGCGCACCAACTTGAATGTTATGCCATCCTCAACAGAACGAGAAGCTGCTGTGGAGGATGTACTCGGAATTGAATAAGGGGATATATTTGAGGAAAGTACTATTGTGGGGATTGTGTCGTAAGATGTAGAAGGTTGGAGCTCTATTACTGGTGGTCTAGCAACAGGCTCAACCCTGGCGCGCTTTATACCTGACGTGGTGGGCTCTTCATCATGCCTCCGTTTTGAACTGGCGCGTGCTACAGATATCGCTGGTGAGGATTCGTCATCGGGGATGGATTCTGTAGCTGCACGGTCAAAGGGGTCGTCTGTGATATCGATGATGGGATGCTGTATCTCGTCGTCATTCACGGTTCTGTGGAAGAAGAAAACAAAATATAAGGAGCAGCACTCAAAATTTGTAATATTTTCTAAATGGCCCACTTAGGAGTGTGACGTGTTAGAAATGGCTCCTGTAGAAAAATTCAGGTTCACGAGACGATCCACATGTATTATATCTGGACCTACAGGATGTGGTAAAACTGTGTTTATGCTTAAAATCATTAAAGAAAAGGGAGAGATGTTCTCAAAATTTGTGCATAAAGTTATTGGTGCTATTCGACGTATCAATCAGTGTTCAACGAGTACCAAGATGAAAGGGGGTTTATGACGTTAATTCGTTAAAGGGAAATGAAAATACAGTCATTGTAATTGACGATCTCGTGTTGGAGATGGATAAAACATTTTCCGAGACATTTACAGTGTTCTTCCACCATCTTAACATAAGCATGTTCTTCATCAATCAGAATCTATTTTTCAAAAATAGATACATGCGCGATGTGTCGCTAAATACACAATATCTAGTCTTATTCGCGCAACGTAGAGATGTATCACAAATTGGGGTATTGCCAATCAAATGTTCTCGAATCAGCGTAAGGAGTTTTTGGAGGTTTGTAAAGAGGTCACAAACCAGCGTTATGGATATTTGCTTTGTGACCTTCACTTGCGAAACACGTTTAGGGTGCTTCTAAGAACGAATATATTCCCAAGCGAACCTGAAACGGTGTATATTCCAGAATGACAAATAGGCTAAAGAAATACCGTGAATTAATAAAAATCTATCAACCATCGCCTCGGGCACTGCAACAGATGTTTGTTAAAAATATCGACTCTGACTTTTTAAAATGCATCTGTGAAATCTGTCTTAATGTTATAAAATGTAATGTGCCAATGAAACCCTCTCAGAAGGATCGCTTACATCGTTACAAGAACATAATACGAGCGCTCGCTCATAAAAGTTAAACTGTGGGTAAGAAAAAGCGCATTATTGTACAAAGAGGAGGATCATTTCTACCCATCTTATTTTCAGTTTTGGGTCCTTTACTGACGAGAAAAGGAACTTGTACCAAGAGGCTTTGCAGAAATTTCTTCATGAGTACGAGGATTATAAGAATTCGACAGAGCTCCTCGTGGTTATTAGGCACAGCGCGAGTATTGCTCAGCATGGCTCCGACGTTAGAGATGACCAACCAAAGAACAACGGAACACAACACATCGAACATGTGCTAAAAAACAGCCTCCCACATATATTGGGGAATAAAGGCTTAAGTCTTTATAATCTATTGAGTGAGGACCCCATCATGCAGTGGACCGATACAGGCGAGGTCATTGTTGAAGGAACAAAGGTACAAGGATCCAATATCGTTGATGTTATTCATGATCTGGTGAGAAAGTGGGACAGACCCTCGCCAACAGGATGGAAGCATATTAAAGCAAGACCACAACAAATAAATGTCCCCAAAATATTGATAGGTAATATGAATAGGTTAAAAGACTTGGATCAAGTCTCGCATGTGTCACAACTGAGTACGCCATCGCCCACAGCAGCAGCGTCTCTGAAGAGGAGAAAGAAGAGAACAAACGGCCAGCCTCATCCACGTGTCTCTAAAATACGCAAATGGCTAACATTAAGTAAACGCTATTATGACATTTCTAACCACGCCTCCTATGGTGGCGTTAATAGACTGTATAGAGGTGTTTACGGTGTAAGGAAAAAAGATGTTGAGAGATTTTTGCGGGAACAGGATGCTTACGCACTTCATAAACCGGTGAGAAAAAGATTTAAAACGGCCAAGGCAACAGCTGCTTCGATTGACTCTATTTGGCAGGCGGATTTAATAGACATGCAAAGATATTCAGTGTATAACGATGGTTACCGCTACATTCTATTCATAATAGATGTATTCTCTAGATATCTGTGGCTAATTCCCCTGAAAAATGAATAGCCTGAAACAGTTGCTAAAGCCACCAAAACGCTGATGTTGAAAGAAAAAGGGTTCCTGGCTATTTTTGTACGGATATGGGGAAAGAATTTATAGGTCGCGCTTTTCAGAACATGCTAACAGAGTTTAATATCAGTTACTACACTAACAGTTCTATACATAAGGCATCTTTAGCTGAAAGAGTTTATCGTACCATAAAGGAGCGCATGCATCGCTATTTTACACATAAAAACACATACAGATATATAAATGTTCTCGGTTCATTGGCTTCATCATACAACCGTTCACACCATCTTATGATTGGCACAACGCCTAACGAAGTTTTAGAAAGAGGTGCGCTGCCAGAGGTGAGAAGAGATGGAACACCACCACCACCACCACACTCTACACATTTCAAAATCAATGATTATATAAAGCTATCACGTTCGGGAAATAAATTCGCGAAGGGATTTGAGCAAGGATGGACACGTGAGACTTTTAAAGTTCGTGCTATGAGACCCAAAGGTGAGATAATGATGTATTACGTTGAAGATTTGAATGGGGAAGAGATCGTTGGAGGCTTTTACCGCGAGGAGTTGCAGAAAGTCACATTTAATTTAGGAAAAAGTGTGTTTAAAATTGAAAAACTTTTAGGCAGCAAAGGTTCAGGAAAGAGAAAAATGTCCCTGGTGAAATGGCTGGGTCACCCAAAAAGCTTCAACACCTATATAAAAGCTGCTGCAATAATGAAGCTTAATTAGTATGCAACATAGCGCCTAGCCACTTCTATGTCACACTCCCGTCCTCTTCTTCTCTGTCTGTACATCCTAACAACACCCTCGCCAACTTTGTGACAGAACTCCACGGACCCATTGAATTGGAGCGTGATTCGTATGAGGTGGGGTTATGTGAACTCCAGTTAGCCACCAAATTTTTAACTCCTGAAAATTAGCAAATCATATTTCTGATCATTAGAAGATTCGATGAGTGCGAAAAATTAGGCATAACCTTAGACAATACTATGCGTTCAGTCCTGTTCGGTGAGGAACGGTACTATAGCACAAATGTATCGCTAGGAATCGGGCATTATGATAAAGTCATGGACATTGTGACGGGGTTAAACAAGAGTCTTGAAAGGTCGTACCTGACATACGATTTACTTTTTGAAGTCTTAAACATAGACACGCCTGCATGCACATTGAAGTTAAAGTCAACGCTTAGTAGAAATATTAAAGATAAAGAGCTGTTCACAATTGTGGCTGAAAGCCGATATAGCGCAGCTCTCCAAAGAGATGCCTTTCACGAGGCACAGCATGACTTGTCCAGCTTAATGTATCAATTGAAGATGGAGAAATTGGGTGAAAGCTCTCCGCCCCCAGATGTGCTATATTTACAGCAATATCGTACAGCACCAATTTGTTGGGGACACCCAGGCGCGCCTGCTGCGCATTGCACACATCCCCAACCATAGAGGGAAAAGTTTGAGCATTACATATGACAAGCCCCATTATGTGAATGTTGCGACTAATCTGTTAACCAACATCTCGATATATATAAGAACGATTGAGGGAAAAAATTTCCCATTCGGTGATGGGAGCTTAACAGTGAAACTACACTTTCGCCGTTTATAATGACTCGAAGACCATTCACAGTCTACCGAGGAGTGAGATACCAGCGTGGGAGTGGCCTTGGATCCGTTTTTTCATCCATACTACGCACCGCTGTCCCACTGTTTAAGAGGGGTGCCAGGTATCTAGGGCGGAAGGCGTTACAAACAGGTTTTAACGCTTCAGAAGACATAATGGGTGGAACTAAGCCTAAAGAAGCTCTAAAAAAACATTTAAAACGTACACGGGACGAAATCATCAAAGCTGCAAAGAGAAAAATGCGTGGTGGCGGAAAGAAGAGATCTACCAGGAAGAAGGGGTTACCATTACGTGGCGCTAAACGTAAAAGGAAATAAAAAATGAAGTGCTCTAAGCGTATGAAACCTATGGCTGATCATTTTTTTAACTGATATAAGCTGAGGACACTACTCTCACGAATCATAGGCTGACTAATACTTGTCGAGGGAAGTGGCACTATTTCTGACTCGTCATGGCGCATTTCATCCATCCGTGTAGTTCACAATGCTGTAAATCGGAACTGTCCCTCTTTGATATGCCCCCACTCAGGTCTCTATTGAGCATAGCGACTTTATTACAATTAACTCATTAAACTACAATCCTTACTTTTTTTACCCGAGCGCATGCACATGTACGCTAAACTGCGTATAGCCCATTCTGATGGAACGGACTGCGATGATAGTTACTCCGCCTACCCTGAAACCAACTTTTTACACTCCATATTCAGCCAGTGTGAAGTGTATTTAAACCAGGTTAACATCTCGGCAGGAACGAGGTACTACCACCTACGAGCCTATCTGGAAAATGTCCTCAACTTTTTAAAAGAAGCGAAGGACACCTTTTAAACCGCCGAGGGGTATTAGCATACTAAAGATGAAAATGGAATAAAGGATAAATTTAAAAATTCTAAAAAAAAGATATATGAATGTTTTGGACGTCTTCATACAGATTTCACATTCCAGGAGAAACTGCTTAGGAACGGGGTGGATATGAAGTTGAAGCTTACCTGCACGATTCCTGAGATCTGCATAAATCTGGGGTCTGATCAAGAAGAGGGCGCGAAACCCGTTGTGATTCACATCATGGAGACGTATTTGCGTATACGCCGAGTGAAATTAAGTTCTCCGAAACAAATAGAAATTGAGAAAGACTTAATACACGCCACAGTAAAATACCCAATTAACAGAGTACAGATCAAACTATACACAGTCCCCGCCGGGTTGGCCTCGAAACAACTAGAAAACGTGACCCTTGGAGTTCTACCTAAAAGGATATTAATTGGAATGCAGGACCACGCCTCGACGAATGGAAAATATAAAAAGAGTGCCTTTAAATTCGAGAATTTCGGCCTTAAAAATATTACTCTATACGTAAATGGCATCGCTTTGGGAGGGACCATGATTACGGACTACTCATCAGACGCTGTGTTCCAGCTCTGCGCGAGGGCATATAGTAGTCTGGCTCATAATACAGGCGCCTGTGACGAACTTGGGTTTGGTGTAACGCAGAAAGAATTTGTCGAAGAATTTAACATTTATTCATTTGATATTACGCCTGACTTGTCTGCTGGCGCAAATATGCATTTAAGTCCACAGCAGAGTGGGAATACCTCAGTCAGGTTGGAATTTGCCAAGCCTATAGACGCGCCTATAAGTGTACTCGTGTACCTCGAATCACAGGCACTAATAGAAGTTGATCGTTTCAGGAACGTGGTCATAGACTTTTAAAATGGACGCGAATACACTCCAGAGAGTAATGAAAAGTGACCGTTTCACACGCTCAAAATTTATCGGTGTGTTTGCGAAGAATGAAATATTGAAGCTGCCAAGTACGAGAAACTGGTACGGGATTATCGTTAACACCGACATTGTGGGGGGTGAAGGGATTCATTGGTTTGCAATCTATTTTAAAAATAGGGAAAGAATGTACTATTTTGATTCACTCGGATTTCAGCCCTGGAATGATTCAGTAATTGTACAGTTTATTGCGCAATTACATGTACCTGAGATTTTTTGGAACCCATATCGTTTTCAAGGATATTATACTGAAACGTGCGGCATGTATTTCATTTCATTTGTCCTGCACATGTCACGTGGGAAGGGATTTATAAATTTTTAAAAATTATTCGATTTGTGCGACACAGAGATGAACGATAAAAGTGTATGCAGACAGATAAAAAAAAGGTTCCCATATGTTAGCACCCACTGTAATGTGTAAAGGTGTATATCTATATTGTGTAAAGTCGTATATACATTTGTAACCGTAAAATGTAGCCATTAAGGCTTATTTAACGGACACTGGTTCCGCTTTGTACATGTTTTCTGCCATTTAATAAATGAAAATACAATGTGTTTTGTTCTTAACCTCAAAAATACTTACATTATTTCCTCGATAATCTGACACTCGCTTGACCGGATGTGAGCCAATACCTCGACTTCTGCATTCAGGTCACTGGGTTAGCTTTGCAGAGAAGGATCCATATCATTTATTCCCCTTTCATCAAAAGTAGCTGTAACACGACCGAGTTCCGCATCGGTCCTATAAGGTTAAGTAAAAATAAAGAGCTACAACAAGAGAAATGCTACGAATTTAAATGCAGATAATTCTTAGAAGTTTTGGTAATTTAAAAATCCTAGTGCGGTGCTGAATTATCGAGAAAAATATTATTAAAGCTCCACCATATATATATATATATATATATATATATATGCCGAAATAATCACGATGGAAACAGACAATAATTAAAAATATGTTGGGATTAATTTTTACGTTAGACTAACAACAAATTGTAACCATAAGCAGATATCCTGACAGTTTTCAAAAGTAAGATTAGCTGGGTGTGCTATGCTCCATCTGCCTGCAACGGCTCTCGAACCCGCAGCAAAATCTTAATAGTTTTTAATATTTCTATTGTAAGTTTTTAATATTTCTAAAATCGTACCTGTACAAGAAATGTACAAATAAAAACACACCATATATATATATATATATATATATATATATATATATATATATATATACCGAAATAACCCGAAGGAAACAGGGAATTAAAAATATTTTTGAAAACGCGTTTATTGCGCTAGGCTATATTGTTATAAACGAGAAAGAGTCCTGGGGTTAATTTTTCTTTGTATGAAAACTCAGAATAAAACTAGGTTAGACACTTATAAGTTACTTACATTTCAACAGCCTCTTCATTGATCGGACCCTGCATTTCGTCACAATTTTCCGTCACACTCTGGGTAGATAAAAACTCCCCCCGATCTATAGCTCTGCAAATTAGAAGCGTTGCGTGAGCATAAAAGTCTTTATCGTTAATCAATTCCGGAGAATTGTACAACGATAACTGACTCATAGTGTATATTTGAAAAGCACTAAGCGGAAAACATACGAACTGAGGCTCTGAGATGAAATGCTCCCTTTTATAAAGAGGGCTTGTGACCAACCCACAAAACACAATCGTTAGCTTCCTATTGGCTAGCGGTGAATTTTTGGCGGGGCTTGACGCGTAGGCCTGCATAGCGGCCAAACAGAGGTCCTGGGATCCGCCCACAGGGTTGTGGTTGGTGGCCCCGTGAAATCTGGGCCGTGTCAGATATCCCCATTCGTGGAGAGACGAGAAACGCTTTGTTTTTTGATCTCGTATTCGACCGAGCGAGAGAGAGAGAGAGAGAGAGAGAGCGAGCAAGTCGAGGTTGGAATGTGAAACGTTTTATGGTACATGATGCTCGCCTGTACAACCTCGTTTGTCGGGAAAGGAAGGGTTTTCGTGATGTTGGAAGATATATTCGGAACAATTCGTATATGCTTGAGAGAAACGCTAACCACGGTTTATGGTGCCTTGAAACATAAAAGTGGAAGATATTTAATTATCTATGCCCTGTAAAATTTGAGCGATAGAATAGATAAAATTAAAAAAACAAAGACGTGTGATGTAGTGTTTCAATAAACACGATCTCGAGCGAACTGAAATACGATTGACCCGACGCTGTGTAGTATAATTTAAAATGTGTATCTTATCTCAAATCTTGGAACTCAGAGAACCGCCAATAAAGAAATAAACAATATATGTATATATATATATATATATATATATATATATATATATATATGAGAAAAGTTCAGAATGGAAGGGCTTTATTGCCCCGTAATTAATTTTTTTTTTTTTTTTAAAAAGACAAGACAAACTATTATTAGCAGAGATATATTTGGTACAATTCGCTTATGTTTGAGAGATACACTGAACGACGAATCAATTGCTGATGAAGTTTTAATTTTTATGATCTCGAAATAAACTCCTGCGGAAAGAAGTTTATTTATTGGATTTTTAAGTCGAAATTATCTATCGCTTCCGCCAAACTCCGCAATTTTCAGAACGATGTTTAATATATATATATATTATTTTCCATAAATATTTATGTCCTTCTATTGTTCAGCTAATTACATCGTTTAACCCTCTAACGCCGACTTGGTCGATACGTACCGTTTTAAATACACGCATTTAGACTTAACCCTACAAAAACGTTCGGCGTTAACGGGTTAATTAGATGTTTGCTTATATCGCTTTCACCTTTCTTCATTTCCTTCCTTTATATAAGAACGCCTTTGCTTTCTGCTTTCCGTCCGAATTGTTCATTCTGGTGAAGATCAAGCTTTACACTTCACCTTAGACCTACTTTTAAAAGGGGATGTATATATATATATATATGTGTGTGTGTGAGAGAGAGGGAAATAAACAAACAGATAAACAACATGATCGAGTGTTGCAATAACGGAATCTCCTGGTTGCCCCTACGAACCGTGGAAGGGTGTTTACACTCCACCTTAGACCTACGGTTTAACACGGATCATTAGGTCACCCTGGCTAGCAACCGCGGAAGGACGCGCCGCCGCAGGGTCTCGAGCCCGCCTCCACTCCACCTTAGACTTACAGTTTAAAGCGGTCGCCCGACGCATATAAACTTAATGGGCGTATAGACGGGTGTGTACGTGCCAACTGGCTCATGATGCCTGGAGGCACTGGCTGATTAAGCCGACTGGCTGATTAGGGACCATATTAGGCAACAGCGGCTCGGCTGAAGTCTTAACATGCGCTTGGCTTCTGTCATACGAACACCTCTCCCTCTCTCTCCTCTCTCTTAGGTTAGGTATACCCCTTTGGGGGTTGAGGCCGTCCCATCTTATCCCCCAAAGAGGTCTCCCCCAGCGGGGGTTCATTGCAACTTGAGGGATAACTCCGCCTCCAAGTTGCATAACCCCTTGATGCTCTTGCAGCAACCCCCTCCCCCATTTAGGGGGTGCCTCGCAACAAGGGGGAGGGGGGTTGGCACTATGGGTGCCTTGCAACAAAAGGGGGAGGGGTGGCACTATGGGTGCCTTGCAACAAAGGGGGTGGCACTCTTGCAGCATCTTTCAATATTTGCAATTGCATTGCACTCGTCCATTTTGCGCCCATACTACTAAGGTTTCTATTCACGTGTCCGGAGTGTTATGTGGAACAAACACTTTCACAAAATCAGTTGAGAAAATAAGTAGATGTTAACAAATTTTACCACACACACACACACGCACACACACACACACACACATCGCATATTTAGTTATTTATTCAACTATCATTAGCCTTCAGTTCTATAGGTAAAGCAACTTTCAGGGTTTCTGGCCACTGGATAATGTTTGAGTCTAAGGCTCTGATTGGATTACAGTCCTTCAAAAAGGTTTTTCATAATTTTGAAGTTGTACACATTAGGTCTACCCCACTAATTAAATTATTAAACGCTCAGTTTAGAGTTAAAGTTTTGTATTGCGAATATAATCTACGAATAGCCTTTTGTTTAGATTAATGTATCTAGAGATAGTTTAGATACTAATTATTGAATAGGGCCAGTAGCCTTAGATCATGCTGGCCTGAAAACTTATCTTATACTGTATAATCTATTTTTAATAGGATAAAAATAATTTTTCTATACACATGGGTATTAAAGTTCACGAGGTCTAACATTTCTTAAGCCTATCAACGGTTGTAAATCCCCTTCAGTAGGCTTGGATTGCGACGTCTATGTAAACTGGCCTAGGTTTTCGGTAAAGCAATAGTCTGTTACTCCAATAATTAAGTTTTTAACTACACACACACACACACACACACACACACACACATATATATATATATATATATATATATAACGTCTACGGGGCATAGATGAAATAGACGAGCTGTTCATTCGAGATCACCTGTAAATTTTGATTCTGTGCACTCAGATGAATATGATATGTTGCACTCAGATGAAGGGACAAGATGTTCTCTTACACTCTCTGCAGCACATAACCATGTACACCCCGGCTCATCTGGTATTGTACTGAGACAAGCATCTAATCTTCTTTTTGAAGACTTCAACTTTGACTGCAACAACGACCCTGAGAAACACACATTTAAGTCTCTCAAAAATTATATGATCAAAATAAAATTTCAGAGGATGATTACGACCAAATACACTCTACCGTCACCTCCCCAGACACTCTTTACGGACTCCCTAAAATACACATACCAAGTTTACCCATTAGACCTATCCTTTTTGCCTACATCACCCATAATTTCCACCTAGCAAAATTCCTAATTCCCCCCACCTCCACCCTAGCCCCTAATGCAGAATGAATATTCCATCCCCATTTCCTACGAATTCGTCAAAGAAATACTGACGTTGAACAATTCAAACACAACCTCCATACGCACAGCTTTGACGTAGTTTTCCTCTACAACAACGTGCCAAATAGAGAAGCCATCGACATCTGCATCAACAATTTATTTTCCATAATCAGAACACAGACCTCAACCTAACGAAACAAGAATTTACCAAACTGCTAACCCTTGCCACTTCAGACACCTACTTCTTTTCAACTTTACCAACAAACCTATTCACTAGCTAGGGGATTCCCCTAAGAGCTACACTAGCTATGTTATCACGAAAATAATGGCTACTCCATTGCCCCACCCTTTACAAACACACTTATATAAAAGATATGTCGCCGACACCTTTCTACTCTTTCACATTGCTAACCACGACCCTCTTTTTATTAACTATCTCAATTCACAGCATCATAGCATCAAATTCACTAAAGAAAACGAACCTAACAACACCCTACCCCTTTTGGATATAACAATAACAAAACAAAATAAATTCAGCACTTCCATATATCAGAAACCTACATATACAGACCTAGATACAAACTACTTAAGCCACACCCTCCTACTATATAAAATTAACAGCATTAAAATCTTAATCCATCGTGCTTATCAACTTTGTTCCTCCTACTTATCCTTCCACAACAAAATAGAATTCGTTCACAGTTTCTGCATTAGTAATTCTTTCCCAAAACATTTACTACTTTCTCTAACTAGAAATTTTCTCAACAACGTTTATCAGCCCCCCTTAAAGTCCCCAATGTTAAAAAAGATATACATTACTTTTCTTCTCCCTACTACGACTACATTAGTTACAAAATACAATCAGAACTTCGCCATCTACTCAACCCACTTTACCCTCAATTTAGTCATCAATTTGTAGTCACCAATAATAATAGCATTAATTCGTATCTCAACCATAAAGAAAAAAAAACCCAGCCCCTTGTCTCATCAATATCTACTGTTTCATTTGTACCCACCGCAATACGAGTTATATGAGCAGCACCATTCGCCAACATCAAACAAGAGTGGACGAACATCGTGTCATTTCAACCCAACGAAATCATGAATAAGAGATCATTGACACCTCCACAATCACCGACTGCTCCCCACTAATTTCAAAATCATCAATTCAGCACCCCAATCAACCGACCTCAGCACCCTCGAATCCCGATATATCCTTAGTACAAAACCATGGGGTTAATAATACACTGGATTGGTGCACCATTAAACATAATCAATCAGTACAAAACCTACTCTCGACGACTACAGTTCTTACCTCTATACATTTCATATAATTTTAAATTTAAATTATTATCATAGAACTGTACAAATATTTTGGTATAAAATCTCTTACTATATTTGTAAACTTTTTATTTTTTCACTTCTATAGCTTCCCTCACCAGCTATCTGCAAAGCAGACAGGATCCAGCTTTGGGACATGGATCTAGGGTTTAAAGCAGCCTAGCCCTGCTACATTTAGAACCTCAATATAAGCAAAAGACTCGCTGCCTTCACGTCAGATTGAATACATCAAAGAAAAAGGGGTAACTATTATATTTTTAGCCAAAAACCAAAACTTAAACCTCAACTGGCAGAATTGAGCGTCCACGTTTCAAGGCACATAACATGTCCGTTTCAAGATGGGAATGAACTCAGAATGGTCCCCTGAGGTTTTCTATGATACACACAGACCGTGCATGGAACAAGGTCTATAGTGGATTTAATTATCCCAGAAGAGTTCCTTGTTCCATGCACGGTCTGTGTGTGTCATAGGAAACCTCAGGGGACCATTCTCAGGGGACCAAGTGTCATTGTGGTTAGGTTAGGTTAGGTTAGGTTAGGAACTAGAAGGTTCTACAGTATTAGAACAAGAGATTTTGAAAATACACCGACAAAATTATTGGTGATTTTACAAATTGACCGATTTTTGTGTGTTTTTGCAAAATTATCAAACAATTAAGGTCATTTTGTAAAATTACTATTGTTTTGGTTTCTTTGCAAACTGACCGGAGAATTTGCAAAAAGACCGATTTCGCAAAAAAAACGTAACATATATAGGGTGTCCCAAAAAAATTTATATACTCTTTATAGCATCATATATTTTATAATTTAAAGAAACCCAAACAATATATTATTATAGCAATTGCCATTGAAAGGTAAATTAGTAATCTAAGTGATCAAAATGTTTTAGCGAGTTGTTTGCATATAAAATTTAATTAACTACGCCAAGTGCTCAAAATGTTCTCCGGCGGCATGAATGCACTTTCAATACAACAAAATCGTGTGGTCTGATGAAGCTACCTTCAAGCTGAATGGCACAGTAAATCGACACAACTGCAGGTACTGGTCACTTGATAATCCACACGTTTATGTGGATAAACATGTTAATTTACCAGGATTAACAGCATGGTGTGGTTTATCATCCAGGGGTTTGGTTGGACCATTTTTCTTTAATGGGACAGTTACCGGTGCCGCATATCTCGACATGCTGAGGACAGAAATTATACCTGCAGTTCGGAAGTTGTTTGGAAACGACGACTTTTACTTTCAACAAGATGGAGCCCCCCCCACCTCATTATCATTGTGATGTCAGAAGGTACCTCGATGAAACGTTGCCTAACCGTTGGATAGGACGAAGAGGAAGCGTTGAGTATCCTCCACGTTCACCGGACTTGACTCCACTTGATTTTTACTTGTGGGGCTACCTGAAGGATGCAGTTTATGGTACAAGACCTGCAACACTCGAACACCTTAAGGATGCAATTAGGGAAAAGTGCGGGACCATCACAGCATCCACATTAGTCCATGTCTGCGAATCAGTTAGTCGACGCATTCAAAAGTGCATTCATGCCGCTGGAGAACATTTTGATCACTTAGATTACTAATTTACCTTTCATTGGCAATTGCTATAACAATATATTGTTTGGTTTTTTTAAATTATAAAATATATGATGCTATAAAGAGTATATAGTTTTTTTTGGGACACCCTGTACATATATATATATATATATATATATATATATATATATATATGTGTGTGTGTGTGTGTGTGTGAGGGGGGGAGAGAGAGAGAGAGAGAGAGAGAGAGAGAGAGAGAGAGAGAGAGAGAGAGAGCTAGGCATAATAGAATAGGACAGAAAGAGAAATGGTTACTAACTTTTTTAATTTATTTTAAAGAATATGCCTATAACTAGCATTGCACGCGATAAGCCAAATTTGCATTGCCAAAATGAAAATGTTCATTTTGGCAAGTTAGTGCTTCTTTTGTTGTAATTTTTAAACATAATTAACACTGCACATTTTGAACAAAAACATTTTTGCATTTTTAAAAACATTTCACTCGATAAATACAAAGATTGTTTCGAATTCAATCCCTATCGTATCCTTCAGAAATTTTGCCTCCTACACTTTTTTGAGCGGGTCCCTAGGCAGTCGCCTATTTCGCCTATTGGAGAAACGGCCCTGTATCCAGTAAATCCATAGCTACATTCAGGGTTATTCTTGCTTGAGAGATGGAATGTTATTATAAAAACTACAGAAGGTTCTAACAAAAAATCATCTAACGAAAATTTGCTGATCCCATTGACTGTTTGAAAGCTTTTTCATCATTAAGTAAACATCTAAGAAATGAGATTCAAGTAATTTCCATTTCACCAGATGTGCTTAACTGATTTAAGACTGACCATCCGTATACTCCTTCGAAACTGACCATACAGCGTTTAATATCATCTTCACGATATCTTCGGGCGGTAGATGTAGTGTATTTAGATTTTGACACCGTACCACACAAAAGACCAAAGGTGGGCAGGACCGAGTTCCAAAAGGACCGAATTCCAGGAACTCGGTCCTTTTTAAGGACCGTGAGCGGGAAATTGGGTCCTTTTCTCAGTGAGGACCGAAATGAGGAGCGACGGTCCATTTTTAAGCAATTTCGGACGGTCTTTTTTAGTGATTTTAGTGTGTTTAGTGATTATTTGAAGTTCTAAAGAAGATGGATCGTTTCCTCCAGAAGACTCAGAAAGAGACTGAGACTGACCTGAAACTTGTTTCAACACCTGGCACCATCCAGTGCCGCCGTGGAGAGGCTCTTCTCTTTGGGGAAGGACGTCCTCAAGCCGAAAAGGTCAGGGCTCAGTGACAGCCATTTTGAAATGCTAGTCTTCTTGAAGGGAAACTCAAGCATTTAACTTAATAACTTTTTTTCATCATTTATGTATTGTATTAATTATAATTTACGTTAATGAAATTAAAGATTTCCGGTGTCTTTAATTTCATTTTTCATTTTAATACAATTTTTCACTTATATTATATATAAGGACCGAGGACCGAGTCGTTCCTAGGTCCTATCTTCAGAAAGGACCGTGACCGGGACCGTCGGTCCAGTTTGAGGCAAGGACCGGGACCGGGACCGTCGGTCCTTTTTGAGGCCCGGGTGCCCACCTTTGCAAAAGACTCATTGAAAAAACTAAGGCTCATGGAATCAGGGGTGTAGTAATAAATTGGATAGAAGAGTGGTTGCGAGGTAGGAAACAGAGGGTGGTCGTTGATGGAGCGAAGTCGACTTGGGCTAATGTAGCGAGTGGCGTTCCTCAGGGTTCTGTATTGGGCCCCTTGCTTTTTCTTATATATATTAACGATCTAGATGTCGGCCTAGTCAGTACAGTTTCAAAGTTTGCAGATGACACGAAGCTCGGTGGTAGGGCAATTAATGATGAAGATGGAGGTAAAATCCAGGAAGATCTGAACAAAATCGTTGATTGGTCAGTCACATGGCAAATGAGATTTAATGTCGGAAAGTGCAAAATTTTACATATACTGTAGGTTCGCGTACCAGTAATTTTGCGTATAGTATGTCAGGGAAGGAGTTGGCAAGCGTAGAACAGGAAAAAGATTTAGGAGTTATAGTCACTGGTGATTTAAAAGTGGCGAAACAAAGTACAGCAGCGGTCAATAAGGCGAACAAAGTGCTAGGTTTTATAGCTCGAAATTTTGAGTACAAATCGCGTGATATTATTGTTCCTCTTTATAAATCATTAGTTAGACCCACTTGGAGTACGCGATCCAAGTTTGGAATCCGCATATGCGAAAAGATATAGACAAAATCGAAA
Source organism: Bathynomus jamesi (assembly GCA_023014485.1). Taxonomy (NCBI): domain Eukaryota; kingdom Metazoa; phylum Arthropoda; class Malacostraca; order Isopoda; family Cirolanidae; genus Bathynomus; species Bathynomus jamesi. The sequence continues at coordinate 655,882 of JAJOZX010000684.1, forward strand.
GAGTTCAAAGACAAGCAACTAAGATGATTCCGTTGCTAAGATCGAAGTCGTACGAGGATAGGCTGAAGGAGTTAAAATTGACTACACTCGAGACTAGGAGGCTAAGGGGTGATCTAATCCAGTTTTTCAAAATTATGAATGGGTTCGATAACGTAGATAGAGATAGCTTTTTCGAAATATCTCAATATAATAGGACAAGAAATAACGGGTATAAGTTGACAAGTAGAAGGTTCGAGACAGCAGTTGCCAAAAACTTTTTTACGCATAGAATAGTAAATAGCTGGAATAGATTGCCAGTAGAAGTAATTAGTAGCACGTCTATAAACATGTTTAAAAATCGATTAGACGCATATGTTCTACAAATCTACAGAAGCTAAGGCTAACAAAGACCCTAAGATCCACTCTAAGGTTAGCCCGACAGAAAGGAAAGAGTAGGAGGTTAAAAGAGGAGAATTGGGGGTTAAGTAAGTAGCAAAACCTATCATTCGCAGTTAACATCCATTCAGAAAAAGAGAAAAAGACTCACCATCGTCATCCGCCGGCCACTGCCGACAAGTCGGAAAAATAGTCGAAGAGAATAGGAAAGGGGTGAAAGATGAAAAGTAATAAAATAAGAACGCTTACAAACCATGGAAACAGTTTTAACTCAGACACTGTCATACCATGCAAACTACAGACATGCAAGTAAAGAGAGGATAAGAAAAGGGGGAAAAAAAAGGAGGAAGAGTATAATAAAAGTGGGTTAGTTTACGCTACAATCTACATCTACGTTCGCGTTATTCCAATTTTTATTTTATTGCTGACATATCACAAGCTGGCATGTCACAAGCTGGCATTAATCGTCAACAGACTCATCCTCGACCATTACTCCGAGAGCTCCTGTTGCTAATTGTTTTATTATTTTAAACAACGTTAATATTTTGAAAATGCCTATCTAAACGGTTCTTAAACATATTAACGCTGGTAGAGTTCATGACGGACGCGGGAAAATTATTCCATTTATCAATTACTTTGAACGTAAAAAAGTTTTTAGCAATGTTAATAATGAATCGTTTGCCACGCAAATTAAATCCGTTATTACAAGTATTGCTATTATCGAAAGTGAACAGTTTGTCAAAATTTACGTTATCGATTTTATTAACGATTTTGAAAACTTCAATAAGCTCCTCCCTAGTTTCGAGTGAATGCAAGTCTAACTCTTTTAATCCTATCTTCGTAAGACTTGTTGCGCAATGACGGAATCAGTTTCGTGGCGCGACGCTGAACCCTTTCCAACCTATCAATATCCTCACGCAAATACGGCCACCAAAACTGAACGGCATATTCTAAATGAGGCCTGAGTAGGGACTTGTAAAGGGGCAACATAATATTCTTCGATTTAAATTCGAAATTACGTGCCATGAAGCCTAACATCCTATTAGCTTTTGCGCAAGACTCCAAGCACTGGTTCCTAACTTTTAAATCCTTAGATACGCGTACGCCTAAATCTACTTCCTCGTCAACGTTCGCTAACCGTCTATTATCCATCGTGTACGTGTAATTATTGTTACGAGAACCTATATGCAAAACTTTACATTTGTCTACGTTAAATTGCATCTGCCACTTATCCGTCTACTCCATAATCCTATTTACATCGTCTTGGAGCCTATTTCTATCGTCCACGTTAACAACTTTCCCGCTTATTTTCAGGGCTGTGGAGTCGGAGTCGGAGTCGTGGAGTCGGAGTCGGAAGCAATTTTGGTGGTGCTGGAGTCGGAGTCGGAGTCGGTAAAAATGTACCGACTCCGACTCCGACTCCGACCTCAATATAAATTTTAATAAAATATGTTTTTGTGTGTGATATCACTGGCAGCTATGGTGGTTAAACCACTTAAATAATAAACACAATGTTTTCCATTTCAGACACTAATGCCATTAATTCATTTTTTCTTTTCAGATAATATTTTTTATTTTTAATGCTTATTTAATTTCGAGTTCTTTCTAAATTTCATAAGTTTTTAACTTTCAAGTCTAAAACCCCTTTCACAATGGCAAAGACACTTCCAACAAAATCTGCAGTTTTTTAATATTTTACAATAACCACAGATGGGAAACATTTCGTGTGTCAGTGTATGATAGAAGATGATGATGATGAAAAATTATGTGAAGCAAAAATCAGTGGTTTTACTGGCTCTGATAAAAATGCACCAACCAGAGCATCAAATTTGAAAAGACATTTGCAGTGTTTCCATCCCAAAATTTTAGAAGTTGTCATTGAGAAAGATAGTAATAAAAACCTTCCAACTACTTCAAAGTTAACAAAAGATCAGAAATCTACTGAACGACAAGCACCACTTACAAGATTCTTTACTACAGACAAAGTTACCGTAACAATGACCACAGATGATGATGCTTCACGTGGTGGTGATGAAATGCCTCTTGTGTAATTATCATCATAGCAGATTTAGAATTAATATACCTTCGGAGTCGGAGTCGGAGTCGGATAGACAAAAAATTGAGGAGTCGGAGTCGGAGTCGGTTTTTTATGTGCCGACTCCACAGCCCTGCTTATTTTAGTATCGTCGGCGAATTTTAACACATTAATGGTCAAACCTACATTAATGTCATTAATGTAGATTACGAATAGCAATGGGCCTAACACTGAACCCTGTGAGACACCGCTATCTACATCCAACCACCCCGATTCACTACCATTAACAACGACCCTCTGTTTCCTAGCACGAAGCCATTCCTCTAACATATTAGCTACATGACCGCGTATACCGTGCGCTTTAACCTTCGCAATTAATCTTCTGTGCGGAACTGTATCGAATGCTTGTTTAGAGTCTAAATAAATAACGTCAGCCGCTCTATGCCTATCGTATTCGCGCACTATTTCATTATAAAACTAACAAATTAGTTAAACAAGATTTATGGCGTCGAAACCCATGCTGACTACTATTAATCAAATCGCGACTTCCTAAGTGATCGACGATACGATCCCTAACTACGGATTCCAAACGTTTACCGACAATTGACATTAAGCTAATAAGCCTATAATTGCTAGCTACTGTGCAGTCGCCTTTTTTAAAAATAGGCGTAATGTTGGCTAATTTGAAGTCTTCAGGAATAATTCCCGCTTCCAGTGACTTATTGAAAAATTTTGTTAAGGGGCCTACGATAACGTCTTTCAAATCTTTCAAATGTCTGGGATAAAGCGCGTCAAGGCTTGGAGCCTTGCTCACTTTTAGCTTATCAATATAATGCGCAATCTCACCGTCGTAAACAGTTATTTCATTCAAAATAATCTCGCTACTAAATGGAACGATATCGTCCACGTAGGGGACATTATTTACATCTTCTACGGTAAAAACTGTCGCAAAAAGTTAAAAATACCCGCCATCACCTGAGCGTCGGAAGCCAAAGCACAGTTAACGTCCACTAGAGGGCCTATGTTATCTTTTATCGGTTTACGATAATTCACGTAGTCAAACTTTTTTGAATATGTTTACTATCCGCAGCTATAAGTATCTCTAAATTACGCTTAGCATTCCTAACAGATCTTTTAACCTGACGTCTAAGCTCGATATATCAATTAAAGTTAGCTACCGTGCCATTGCGCTTATTAAGTCTATAAGCTCTGTTACGCTCGTTTGTGAACTCGCCTATTTCCCTAGTCCACCACTTGGCCCTACCATGATTTCTAGCGCGCTTGGGCCTACGAGGAATAAACTCCCTTTCGATATTCAAAAAACTTTCTTTGAACGCCTCCCAATGAAAATTTGCGTCATTACCCATAAGTAAGTTATCCCAGTCCACTACTCTCATCCTGTCCGCAAAACTATCAAGGTTGGCCCTACGAAAATCAGGGACTTCTATTACGTTACTATCCTTAGTATTTTCTATCAATAACTTAAATCTAATAATTTGGTGATCACTACATCTCAAACTCTCCCCTACTTCTAAACCTTGGACTATATTTTCGCCGTTCGTCATCACCACGTCTAAAATATTGTCACTGCGCGTTGGTTCGGTAACCATCTGTCGTAAAAAATTATCTTCCATGAACTCAATCACTTTCAAACCCTCATCATTACCAGTAAAAGTCTCGTAATTAACGTTAGGGCAGTTAAAGTCTCCGACAATTATACTATCCCGATTATTAATAAAGTTACCAAGAAGTGTGTAAAATCTAGTAGCGGTATCGAGGGGTTGAACGGGTGGTCTATAAACAACAAAATTGAAGCTAATACTACGCGCCTTAACTTCAACGCATATCGCATTAATTGCTGCCGGAAAATCTGTCTTAACCTCGATAGCCCTAAGGGAATTACGAATGTTCAGCAAAACGCCGCCACCAATCCTATGTAACCTATTATTAGTAACAAGTTTAAAACCTGCTATATCAAGTTCCCCCAACAAGTCCCGAGTCACGGTATTTAACCACGTTTCGGTTATAGCAACTACATCGTAGTTCCCGGAATAAATTATCGCCTTAAATTCGTTTAATTTATTTCTAATACCACGCGCGTTACAGTAAAAGACATCTAAATTATTTTTTACCACGGATCAGCGTTTTAAACTATTTTTCACGTCGGACCGGCGTTTCCCAGACCCACAACGTTTAAAGAAGGCTTCGACCTATACAGCTTTCGAACGTTCTCATCGAGTAACCTACCTAGCCTAGCATTCCCTATTTCATTGAAATGCACCCCATCTTTTATAAAAGGCTAGGATCACTAAATTCTGACCGCAGCTTTACAAAGGGTACATTTTCCTCAGCACAAATTTCTTCTAGTTTAGTAGTCAAAAATGTTGTTTTTGACGTAATCCTAAGACCCAAACCGTGCCTAGGGATAATACCTAGAACTAAAGACCTATCTGACCTCGCCTTTAGGGACCTAATTAACCCCCTATATCTCTCCAAAAGGTCAGGCACTCTCGTATCGGGCCTATACGAGTCGTTGCCTCCTACCATCGTCACCAACATAAAGTGACGGGAGGCAACATCAATCCTATCTAATTCGTCTCTAATTCTGTCAACCCTGGCCCCTGGTAGACTGACCCTCCTTCTCTTGGTTGGATTCCGTTCAACGAACTCTTTATCCATATGGCGCACTAAGGAGTCCCCAGTTAAAATAGTTTCCCCCTCGTTCACATCCCTATCCAACAGGGCGAAAGGGTTCGAAACTTCGATAGGGGGGGGGGGAATCCTATCACCTAACGTACGTGGCCTAGTTCCACACTTAACTTCTCTAAATCCCTCTCCGTCTACTAATCTCGGACCAACCTTAACCCCTTCCTCAACTCTGTCTAACCTTCCCGATAAGCTACCTATACTAGAAACTAGGTTCCTCACCTCACCCTTCAAATTACTAACGTCTTCAACGTTAGTATAGGTTCGGCCTTCATCAACTGTAACCCTACCCTTGCCCTTATCAAGCGCTGCAAGTCTTTCCGTCACCTCGCGTACACTACGTTTTATATCAACTATTTCTTCCCTTATATCACAAAAGAAACAAACCGATCTCTCGGTAATTGCTATAGAATCGCCGTTGTAATCCTTAAAATCCATATACCACCGATTAACCCCACGCCTAGCACACGACGCTTTCTACGACGGCATCGCGCAAGTTAAAGTAATTAACGTTTATAACCGTCACACAAGTTTAAGTTAAATTAAGCCGGCACGCTATGAAAACTTCTAAATCGCTAAAAACCACAAATATTCAGTTACTTAACTATAACAATGTGAATATAAAAGCAAGTATATAAAATTCAGAACTTTCCAAAAGTAAAGCTATCGGCAATATCCAAAAGTAGAAACAATATCAGAGAGCCCAGGGAATGCCTCCGCTCAGTAAGGAGTCTGGCAGACGAATAGATTGATAGATTGGGTATAGTTTAAGGTAGTAAAATTAGGCTTTTTGAGGTTCGGAACCCACGTAAAATTGTAGGTCCTCTCCGCCACCACGGAGGACATGCGCAATACACAACTACAACCACAGTTAGGTAGACCAGCCATGAGTGGATCCTAGGGTCTTTGTTGGTCTGAAACATTATAACATTATAACATCTCCTTAACTGCTGATATGAATATCTGGCAGGAATCCTTATTCGCAGTTTACTTCGAAAGTTGCCTATTTAAATACTTCGACCATTCTCCTCCGGACGAGATACGAGTTGTCGAGTTCATTGTTTCTGGGTTAACCACATTTTCCCAACGTGACATTTTATTGAGAAGATCTTCTAAAGTTAGATTAAGTTGTTTTAGGTTAAGTCAAGTTAGTTTATTAGAGTGTTGATAAAATAATTCATTCATGTAAATGTGTATAGTCCATTGTTTCTGTATCATACGCCAAGATTACTCTGATACTCTCAAAAAGCTGAATCTGACGATTCCAAAGACCATCGCAATTAATTGCATGATAATCAACGCTCCTTTGATTTCGTACACTATACTGTGTGTGTATATATATATATATATATATATATATATATATATATATATATACACACACACACACACACACACACACACACACACATATATATATATATATATATATATATATATATACACACACACACACACACACACACACACATATATATATATATATATATATATATATATATGCCAAGGTTATAGTAGAAAACTTGTACAGAGAGAATGTGGACAGTCGTTAAGCTTACACTGACGTCATTCCAACATAGCGCGCGTGTGTAATATCATTTGCATTATACAGAACTTAAAATAGTTATGTAGAGGTCAGACAAAGAAATAGACAAAGAAATTCCTTTTTCCTCGCCGTTCACAGACATCTTGGAATCATCAGGAATCGAAAAACACACGTGGTTCGTCAAGGAGAGGGAAACAAAAGGACGTTTGTGTTTTTCCCAAAAAGGCCCGCGAAAAAGTTAGCGTCTTACGAGCCTATAAAAGTCAGAGTTCACTGAAACTCGCTCAAGTCACATTTCAACCATAAAAGAAACGAAGTAACACTTGAGGCGACTCTACAGTTCCATCCTGCAAGAAACAGCATCACCGCTGTAGGCGTTTTCCGCTGGCCCCTCTTCAACAAAATCTCCACCGGCTGTCAACACTCATCCTCTCGCCGGAAAGGCCAGTCTGACTACAGAAGCACCCTTCGAGGCCCAGGTCTGTAAACCTCCTATTAAGCTACAAGCCACAAACCCATTTCGCTCTTCACTCATCCTTCACCACAATTCGATTGGCGCCCGTTCAACAAGTATTTCAACGGGCCCCCTACAGTCTTCAAGGTCATCTTCGACAGGCGAAACGCAATACAGTCAAACCTCACCTAGCCTACAGCTCCAAGGTCATTACTGCCCAAATACGGTCAACCCTTCACGTAGGTTTTCAATCTCCAAAGTTATTCATCATCTCGGTAAGCTTCTGCGGCCCTCACCAGGCCTACAGTGTTTTGTTACGTCGTGCTTCCACAAGCTCTGCCTAATCATGTAGTCCCTAAAAGTGTTTTCATTACCGTTCAAACTAACTAGTCTTTCCATTATCGTCCGAGCTAACTCTCGCGTTAAGACCGCAGTACGCCTATTCAAGTGTTGTACCAATACCGTAGTTGTATCACCCTGTTATTGTGTTCATTCGTATGATTTACTTATCTTGCATCTTATTGTTTATGTTCTCTTTTATGCATTTCATTCTTGACGACCTAATCCATTTACTGTACCAACCGTACGTGCATTATTTCCGTTATCAATAGGCTTCATTATTTATTCTGTGTTCACCTCTGCATATTCTCATTAGCCTATCTGAATTAGTGTATTTACTTAACAATTAGTCTGTATAACCATTCCTTATTGCTAAGAATCAGTCACATTAGCATAGTATAAATGAATTGTTAATCATTATAAATACCTTTATTGAGCTGTTAATCGCTGTGAACAAATAATGTATTTATTTTCCTAATTAAACACAAAAAACAAAGTAATTTCTCTCTCCTTATTAAATATTGTTATTTGGGAGTAGGCCCAAATTGGTGACCCTAATTTCATATCATTTTATTCAGTAATGATAGTAAGCCTACTTCCTTATCCACATCAAATCGGTGATCCATAGGCCACTATAAATTGGTAACCCTGGAGTGACTATAAATTGGTGACTCCAGCCTTATCATTAACAATTAATCATTAACGATCAATTAACCATTATCATTATTATAGCGCCAACTTTACGCTATAAACCGATAACTATAGGTATACTCTTACGTAACACTTCAGTAAAATTGCTTCTGAAAGTGAAAAATTTGTTAGTCAGAATGAATATTGAAGAAATTTTATGAGCTTTTATACTGAAAGTCCTACTGACGTCATTATTATTTAATGCTGATCTGTTTTTGTTTTTGCTTCTTTTTGTTTTTTATTATTCTCAATAGGCTGATTTACTTTACAAAACATTTAAAGACAAAACAAGCCATATTTTTATTTTAAACCGCATATTGACAGATCTGATGTTATCATGATCCACCGAGTTAACTAAAAATGGAAATTGAAATAAGCCTTCCCATCACGAATTACAAACAAACATGCACATGGGCAAAAATGATAGGCTTAAGGTTAAAAATTAAACGTTAAGCACGACATGACTTCATCTTTTACAACGAAGAGAGAATGTATACAGGAAATGAACAAGATTACATTATTAAGCTAAGTCTACGAAAATGACCAAGTTGTTTAAAGAGAAATAATTCACCAATTGTAAAATAAAAGCAAATCAAAAATGTATCCAAACTCGTGTCAGCGTGATACGATTTTGGGCTTGATATGTAAAAATGAATATATGAACAAGAATATAAGGATTATATAAATATATGAAGTATACGAATGAACATAAGAATTATATGAATGAATATAAGAATTATATGGATGTAAGAGTTAGTCATTGTTATATGAATTATATGAATGTATATAAGAATTATATGGATGTAGGAGTTATTCATTGTTCATTTTTACACACACACACACACACACACATACACACACACACACATATATATATATATATATATATATATATATATATATATATATATATATATATATATATACAGGCCCGGATTTAGCTATAGGCGAACTAGGCGATCGCCTAGGGCCTCGCGCCAAAGGGGGCCTCGCTGAAGCCGTTTTGCGCGTTCTGTTCAAGTGATATTAATGATTTAGAACTCTATGAAGAACTTAAAGTACTTTGCAGGTTTATACCTGAGAAAACAGATCTCGGAAATGCCCTTGTTTATATAGTGCAAAAACAACTAAGTGAGATTTATCCTAATGTTTATGTTGCACTTCGAATAGTATTAACCATCCCAGTTACTGTTGCTTCGGCTGAAAGAAGTTTCTCGCGTCTCAAACTTATTAAAACATATTTGCGTTCCACCATGTCTCAAGCGAGATTGCAATCATTAGCTATGTTATCAATAGAAAACGATATAACAAATTCATTAGATTATTCTCAATTAATTGAAGAGTTTAGCTCGAAGAAAAGTAGAAAAGCATTGCTGTGATATTCAAGGAGCATCTGAACCAAATATTAAAGCATTAATATTTAGCCTGATAAGTCGATCGCTCACTATTATAAAAAATGAAATGTCAACATCTCTTATACATCACATATGAAAAACGTTTGTATACTATGGAAAGTCATTACCTATAATATTATATAAATCTTAGAAATCATTGTCTTATATTTTCGATACAAATCTTGATTCATATTATAATTTATACTTATTTGTATGGTTTATTTATATTTCTTATACAATTTCCATGCATTATTATTTTGGTTTGGTTTAATTTTTAAGTGCTGGCATAGTTCTGTCTATGCGGGATTCTAATAATGCTGGTATAGTACCGATAATTAAGTCCATATTTTCATATATATAGGCCTAGGGCCTCGCAATTTCTAGATCTGCCTAGGGCCTCGCAACTTCTAGATCCGGCCCTGTATATATATATATATATATATATATATATATATATATATATATATATATATATATATATAATATATATATATATAATTACCTTTATTGAACTGTTAATCGATGTGAACAAATAACGGATTTATTTTCCTAATTAAACACTAAAAACAAAGTAATTTCTCTCTCCTTATTAAATATTATTTATTTGGGAGTAGGCCCAAATTGGCGACCCTAATTTCATATCATTTTATTCAGTAATTATAGTAAGCCTACTTCCTTATATATAGATACACTGACCTCTGTATCTATGTACTTAAAGAAACAATATCTAAATACATTGACAGTAATTCAACCATTTATAGCTGTTTCCTTGATATAAGTAAGGCATATGATAGGGTGAACCACAATATTTTATTTGCAAAACTAGAAGACAGGAAGGTTCCCATGTACATATTAAATTTATTGAAGTTTTGGTATTCCACCAATCTTTCACTGTTAGGTGGGGCAATGTACTATCCGAGTGTTTTGGCTCCTCTTGCGGGGTGAGACAAGGCTCCTTGCTCTCCCTATGCTGTTTAATGTGTATATTGACGGATTAATTGCTTCACTTAATGAGGCAACAGTGGGATGTTGTATAAATAACACAAGGATAAATAACTTAGTTTATGCCGATGATATGGTGTTAATAAGTCCCTCTGTTAAAGGTCTGGATCGGCTACTAAACGTCTGCGAAGTGTATTCGCAGAAACATTATATTCTTTTTAATGTTACAAAAACTAAGGTTATGCAATTTTATCCTAAAAGCTGTAATCAGCCACCTGATATAAGGTTTAAAATGAATGGTGAAGTAATTGAGGAAGTACAAGAGTTTAAGTATTTGGGTCAAACTATTACCAGCTCCTTGAGTCATGACTCGGATATAAGAAAACAATCTCGAAGCCTGTGTGCTAAAGCGAATATGACCATAAGGAACTTTCGTTTCTGTACAAGTGAAGCTAAAGACACACTCTTTCGTACTTTCTGCAGTAATATATACGGTCAGCAACTCTGGGTGAATTATAAAAAAGGTTCTGGCAGAACCCTAAATTTGCTGTACAACAGGTCTTTTAGACTCTTACATAAATTACCCCCGAGATGCTCAGCTACGCAAATGTTTGCTACCCGCAATGTCCCGAGCTTCCCGGAGGTAACAAGACGTGCTCAACACAGTCTAATGCAAAGAATTAAAAAATCAACCAACCCGATCATCCAAGCTATCCATGAGTCCTGCCATTTATCCTCTAAGCTATGGACTTCTTGGTACGAAAACGTCTGTCTGTAGCTCCACTTAACTTCGACAGTGCAGTATTATTTCTAATCAATTGTATATATTTCTAGCCTTAGTATATGAACTGTCATTGTATTAATAATATTTGTCATATGGACTATAGTCTGCCAATAAACCTTTTCATTTCATTTCATTTCATATATATATATATATATATATATATATATATATATATATATACGGGTGAGTCAAAAGTAGCGCCCGATTTCTGTTTTTTCGGCTGTCAGATTCTTTCTGGGAAGTCATGTTGTTAATAATTGTCTTGCAGATTATTAATTTTCTTAGTTTATTTATTTTTGTTTTTGTTTTGCAGGTTATTGCTGAGAGTTTGGAAAGTTACTGAATTTGCACCAAATTGAACCATGAATTACCTTTCAATGAATCAATGCATTGCGGCCGTGAAACATTACTACAAATGTAATGAACAACCAACGATGGCGGCACGCCGTTTGGCACAGGAATTCGATATTAACCCACCCCAGGGAAGAAACATACGATTGATTGCCGAGAAATTTGAAGCAACAGGGTCGGTAGCCACTGCAAAGAAGTCCGGTCGTCCGAAAATGGCAACGAATGTAGCTAAGGCTGAAGAAGCCATCAGGAGACTGGAACAAAGTCCGCAAAAGTCAACTCGCCGTTTATCTGCAGAGTTGGAAGTGAGCCAATCAAGTGTTATCCGTATCTTTCACCAGAAAAAATGGAAACCATACATTCCACGCTTACTGCATGCCCTTCATGATGGAGATGACGACCGCCGTCTTCAATTTTGCGAAGAGTTCTTAGCTAAACTTGACAAAGAGGACACAATGCTAGACAACATCTGGTGGTCAGATGAGGCATGTTTTAAGCTTAACGGCACAATTAACACACAATTGTGTCTACTGGGCTGCGGAGAACCCAAGAGTGACAGTTGAGGAGGTAAATTTACCTGGCGTGACAGTTTGGGCAGCCATATCTCCATTAGGGATAATTGGACCCTTTTTCTTTGAGAGATCTGTCACTGCAGAAATTTACCTGGATATGCTGCAAACCTTCTGTTGGCCCAGGGTACAAGATCAGGACTGTTATTTCCAGCAAGATGGAGCTCCACCTCATTATGGACGTCATGTTCGTCAGTGGCTTGATGAAAACTTTCCCAGAAAGTGGATCGGCCGCCGCGGTCCGATCGAGTGGCCGGCACGCTCCCCAGACCTTACACCTCCAGATTTCTTTCTTTGGGGGCTCATGAAAGACCTTGTTTATCGTGAAAAGCCTCGTACCATTCAGGAATTGAAGGCTCAAATCACTGCAAAGTTTGAGGAAATTGATATCGAACTCTGCAGGCGTGTGTGCCACTCTGTGCCTGCTCGGCTGCAATTGTGCATCGATCACGAGGGAGGGCACTTTGAAAATTGCAAGTAAAACAGCTTGGTACAGTTCCGTAATAATTTTCCCCCGAATAAATGGTTAGATAAACATGTCATTCATTTATTTCTACCTTCTTGTACACTGTAATACAAATGGCAAACAAACAATCAACTGACAGAAATCGGGCGCTACTTTTGACTCACCCTGTATATATATATATATATATATATATTATATAATATATATATATATATATATATATAACTGCAAACAACACAGTATAATTAACGTAAAGAACGACGCTTGTATAGAAGAACGTTCCGCACAAGATGAGGAGAAAGAACGAACAAATGTATATATGTGCGACATGCGGAAGGTGCCCCCTCAGGGCATTGGTTTCTGCCCGTATGTAGGAGAATTACGACTTCTGATTAAGCGAGGCCCATGGTGTAGTGGTTAGCATATCTGACCGGCGGTGTCCGGCGAATTTGTCTACAACAATTTGTCTAAAGATACAATTCATCTACAACAATTTGTCTACAACAATTTATCTACAGCAATTAGTCTACAGATACAATTTATCTACAATAATTTGTCTACAGATACAATTTGTCTAGAGAGGAAAAATGAAAACTATTTGATGTTAATTATTATTAATTTTGTCAAAGAAAATGAAAAATTTGTTTCTGCAATCGGTTTTCTTGAGAAATGATAAAGAAAAATGTAATTGGATATTGAATAAATTTATTTACTGAAACGGCGCAATACACTCCAACATCTTTTTGAATAAGTCCGAGTGGCTGTGGCGCTTACGCCATACAAATTCACAAAAAATAACAAGAATTAGTGCTATATCTTGCAAAAAACAATAGTATAAGAAACTCGATTAGGTCAGGTTAGGTTAGGTTATGTTAGGTCAGGTTAGGTTAGGTTAGGTTTCTCAAGAAAACCGATTGCAGAAACAAAATCAGGGTCATCGACTGCCGTTGTTTGCAATTTCGTAGGAAAATCGAGAGCAGTCCATGAAACATACTAGGTCCAATCAATATTAGTAAGAGTTTCTCTAAACAAATTGTATTTGTAGACAAATTATTGTAGATAAATTGTATCTGTAGACTAATTGTTGTAGATAAATTGTTCTAGACAAATTGTTGTAGATGAATTGTATCTTTAGACAAATTGTTGTAGACAAATTCGCCTAAAACCCTGACCGGCAATCGGAAGATCCCGGGTTCGATTCCCGGGTGGTTACCTCATTTTTCATTTGTTCGTTCTTTCTCCTCATCTTGTGCGAAACGTTCTTCTATACAAGCGTCGTTCTTTACGTTATATATATATATATATATATATATATATATATATATATATACAGTACTGGCCAAATTATTAGGAATTTTTTAAAAATTTCATTTTTTGGTATAAAATGTTAAATTAAACCAATTTTAAACGTTGAAAAGTTATTTATTTCTACACAAGAATACATGGTCATTATTTAGCAATAGTTTAGTACTTAGTTTGACCCCCTTAGCTGCCTTAAGGGCTGCGACACGCTTCGGCATGCCATGAATCAATTTTTTGCATAATTCCTTAATACGTGTAGAGTGAAACCAGACTTGAATAAGTCGCTCTATGAGTTGGTGTTTTGTTGTTATCAGCGTTTCATGGATTACGTCCTTTAAAATACACCATAAACTTTCGATTGGGTTCATGTCTGGAGAATTTCCAGCCCATGGGAGCAACCGAACACTATTTTCATGACCATTTTTTAACCGACTTTGCCGTGTGGCATGGAGCTGAGTCTTGTTGAAAAATCCAACGTCTATTACCATACCATTCCCTTATTTGAGGCAGTAGACGTCTTCTTAGTACTTCTATATACTTGACTTGGTTCATATTCCCCTCAACAATGCTCAAACGACTAGTTCCATGCACAGAAATTGCTCCCCAAACCATGATCTTTTGTGGAAATTTCACCGTTTTCATCAGACACTCAGGCAAAAATTCTTCTCCAGGCCTCCTTCTTACACTTTGAACACGATCGTCAAGCACGGCAATCGTTGACTCATCGGAGAACACCACCTGCAATCAAAGAAAGCCCTGTGAAAGAGTCAGTGCATAGCGTATGAAGTACAGCTAAAACGAAGTACAGTATGACTTGCTGCTTTACAGATATTTTTACTGCAGTTTTATCACGTACTGTAAATACACTTCTATGCATACTGTATTTACTGTATTAACATTCTATTTAATGTTAAATATTATTCTTACCTGTTCCCAATCCTCACAAGTCCAGTTAATGTGTTCCTTTGCCCATGCAAAACGTGCCTTCTTCATAGCCTCAGTGAGCCTGGGCTTCTTCCTTGGGCGGTAGGCTTTGAAGCCGGCAGCTAGAAGCCTCCTGTTGACTGTTCTACGACTAATATTGATGCCATCAGCCGCTAGACTACTGGAAATGTTTTTGCAAGTAGCTCTTCTATTTCTAAGAGACAAAATTGCAATCTGTCTATCAGTTCCTGGAGTCGTTACCCTTTTTCTGCCGCATCTTCCAACCCTTTTGGGGCCTACATTTTCTCCAAATACCATTTTTTTCTTAATACGAAGTACTGACTGTGGTGAAACATGGAGTTTGGCAGCGATTTCCTTTGTTTAAATGTAGAAGAAGTTAATAAAACCTGTATTTGCCCAATTTTCCGTGGACTCAAGTCATTCTTTCGCCCCATTTTCAAATTCACTTAAAAACTAACAAATAATTGCCGAAATTGGGTAAATACACTATTTAAATTAAACGGTAGTTACAATGACACGTAAAAGAAAGAGAAACACACCCGCATCGCACGACAACCAAACGACAACTGACGAACAAACACGCTTCGTTCGACTAAAGAATTATGCAAAAAATTGATTCATGGCATGCCGAAGCGTGTCGCAGCCATTATGGCAGCTAAGGTGGGTCAAACTAAGTACTAAACTATTGCTAAATAATGACCATGTATTCTTGTGTAGAAATAAATAACTTTTCAACGTTTAAAATTGGTTTAATTTAACATTTTATACCAAAAAATGAAATTTTAAAAAAATTCCTAATAATTTGGCCAGTACTGTATATATACACAGTGGTGTAGTGCTGTGGGAACGCATGGGAGCGGCGTTCCCTTACTTTTTTTGGTAGACGGAACGGCGTTCCCTCACTATTTCAAATAAATCCGAACTTACAAATCTCTAACGTCATGAAATTTTAATTCCCACCCCTAAAAGAAATATGAGAAAGAATCATTAACTGCTTCATTTCTTTTAGTTCGACTGAAGCAATGCTAGCCTATAAAGATCTGGTGAAACAGTCACCACGGCGTACCAGTTGTTAACTTTTTTTTAGTTAATCATTCCAGTTGTTAGCTATTTTTATTGATCGTACTGGATGTCGTATATCTAATGACACTGGAAATACTGCATCTTCAACCTTGGAATATATCCTAATATCCAGTGCATATGACCTCAAAATATCCCTGAAATTGGTCAGATTTCAAAA
Organism: Bathynomus jamesi; assembly: GCA_023014485.1. Taxonomy (NCBI): domain Eukaryota; kingdom Metazoa; phylum Arthropoda; class Malacostraca; order Isopoda; family Cirolanidae; genus Bathynomus; species Bathynomus jamesi. The sequence continues at coordinate 672,020 of JAJOZX010000684.1, forward strand.
GATTCCCCGGGGGCTTACAGTGCCCCCGGACCCCCAGCTGTATGGGCTCGCCGCGCTCGCCATTGTCCCCCCCCGCATCTGAGTAACACTTTCAAAATGCGTTCCCTCACTTCTTTATTTAACACTACACCACTGTGTGTGTGTATATATATATATATATATATATATATATATATATATAATATTTAGGAGAAATCCAATGACAAGGAGGAATGTAAATGCCATGAAAAGTCTTCTTTAATGCGCAACGTTTCGAGCAATACGCTCATCATCAGGCTAGATAATAACAATATGAAATTAGAATCAATAAATAAATGTGAACAAGACAAAATAATTTCTATAAAACCTATTCATTAAAAGCAAATTTTAAAAAGACTAAAAGAAGATGGTTAAATTCAAAGTTATAAAAATTTACATATAAAATTACAAGAAATTTAAAAGCTATTTTTAAATTACATATAGTAAATTTGAAATTAGTACACTGGAATAATTAACACTAATACAATGGAATAATTAACACTACGAACCTTTCAATGCTGGTTCCGAGGCACGAGTAATTTAAAACAAAACAAAACAGGAAACAAGCTATGGGTTGGGTGGTTGGAGTTATAAGATAGGGGAGGGAGGATTATAAAAAATTGGGGAGGGGGGAGGGGGGATTATAAAAAATTTAGAGGGACAGCTGAGGAATCCACGTTTAGAGAAGGGGTCAATGTTTTAATATAAAGAGATTCCAAAATTCTAAGTGAGTTAGGACAAGAATTACAACCGAGAATTTTAAAATTATCTAAAGTGACATCAGTTTTGCATTTTATACTGTGTTCCCGAATACTGGAGGCTTCTTTTTTATTTAAAATTTTACCTGTTCGGCAACTTATTCCCATATGCGAATAAAATCTAGTCCTGAGGGAGCGCACGGTGCTGCCAATGTAAGTACCAAGGAGACACCTTGGGCAGGTAAATAAATATACAACACCGCTACGCAACGAATCAGGAGTTCGATCCTTCGCTGAGAAAAAGCTACCTAAAGACATTTTGTTAATAAATATAATGCGAAAATCAGTATGATAAAAAAATTTTCTTAACAACTTTGTAAATTTAAGTTTAAATTCTTTATTCATGGGACCCATTTCAGGTACCAGGAAATATTTTATATCTTTAGGCACTGAAATACAGGAAAGTTGAGGGCTATAAACATTATTTAAGAAAGATCTTATTAGTTTATCTACATATTGAACAGGAAAACTATTATTGGTAAAATATGATCTTAAATTATTAAATTCATCGTTTAATAAGGTAAAACTAGAGGTCAAATTATATCCTCTGAACAAGAGAGTTTTAATACACGACATCTTATAGTTAAAATCAGTAAAACTAAAGAAATTCATGCCCAAACCAGTAAAAGTGGGTTTCCTGTAAACTGATGTAGTAATAGAATCACCTTTTTTCGAAATTAAAAGATCTAAAAAGGGAAGGGAGCCATTTTTCTCAGTTTCCATTGTATAAGTTATATTGGGGTGCAGAGAATTTAAGAAGTTAAAAAATTGTTGCGCTTGTACAGCATTATCAAAAACAGCTATCGAGTCATCAACGAATTTTTTATAATCCCCCCTCCCCTAACTTATAACTCCAACCGCCCAACCCATAGCTTGTTTCCTGTTTTGTTTTGTTTTAAATTACTCGTGCCTCGGAACCAGCATTGAAAGGTTCGTAGTGTTAATTATTCCATTGTATTAGTGTTAATTATTCCAGTGTACTAATTTCAAATTTACTATATGTAATTTAAAAATAGCTTTTAAATTTCTTGTAATTTTATATGTAAATTTTTATAACTGAATTTAACCCTCTTCTTTTAGTCTTTTTAAAATTTGCTTTTAATGAATAGGTTTTATAGAAATTATTTTGTCTTGTTCACATTTATTTATTGATTCTAATTTCATATTGTTATTATCTAGCCTGATGATGAGCGTATTGCTCGAAACGTTGCGCATTAAAGAAGACTTTTCATGGCATTTACATTCCTCCTTGTCATTGGATTTCTCCTAAATATTAAATTGAAGCTTTGTAGAAGCAAACCGCATGACTATATATATATATATATATTTCCAAATTTTCAGTAGCAAAAACATTGAAATCACATGGGAGGGATCACGATTACAAACCCATTTACTTTCAACTCATATACGACGATGATTCTGATAGATGGAGTTCAACAGTGATCCAGATTTCCATGGAAAGATCAGATTCTCAGGTGAATGTGTCTTCGGTTTAACGAGTAAAGGAAACAAACACGACATTCACTACTGGGCGAAAAAAAATCTCGAAATACGATTGGGTAAACCCGTTAAAACGGCTACACTGACAGTTTGGGCGTGCATTGATTACACAGGCCTGCGATGGTTTTGTTGTCCGAAATATTTTATCACTTACATAATAACTTTTGCACGCTAATTCCGAAAATAATATTCATTTTTCGCCATCACGTACAGATTTTTCACAAAATGTCATATTTCATATTACATATGTAAGTAGTTTTCATTAAAATTGACTCAATTAAATTTTGTTTAAAAACTGCTTCCTATAACTGCTTCCAGGTCAGAAGTGACGTCATAGCGCCTTCTAGAACATTCGAGAAACGCACCGCTAGTATATAAGTGATTGACAAGCCACGAGATGAGTCAGTCTGTCTAGTGCGTGCGAGGTTATAGTTCTTTATTATTCAAAGGTGTGCGGTGACTATATTTCTCTTTGAAATTTGTTTATTTGTCGCTATGGCAACCAGAGGGTATGTAAATAGCCCAAACATTTTCTGTTATATTTGTTGAAAATTTACTGTGAAAAAACAAAGGCGAGATGTTACAGACTTCGTCAAGAAAGCATACTATGCGTACTTCGGAATGAAACTTGGGGATCAAGACAAATCATGGGCTCCACATAAAGTTTGCAGTGTTTGTGTTGAACAACTTAGACTGTGGAGTAAAGGTAAAAAGGATTCTTTACCTTTTGGGATTCCAATGGTCTGGCGTGAGCTTAGAAATCACAGTAATGACTGCTATTTTTGTTCATGTAACGTGCAAGGCTACAATACTAAAAATAAAAAGGACATTTCTTATCCAAACTTTCAATCTGCTATAAGACCTGTTGCTCATGGACCTGGTATACCTGTACCTACTAAACCAAATACTCTTGATATAACTTCATCTGATTCGGTGTCTGATGACGATGGAAACGATGATATTGATTGTTTTCAAACCAAAACATCTGGTGAACCCCAATTGTTTACACAAAGTGAACGTAATGATTTGGTAAGAGATTTGTGTCTCCCGAAGGATTCTTCAGAGAGTTTGGGATCCAGACTTCGTGCAAAGAACTTGCTTTCTCCCAAGTCGTCATTTTACTGGTACAGAAATCGAGTAAAAGAATTCATCCAATATTTTTCTCAATAAAATTCGCCGGTATATTGCAACAATGTTTCGGAACTAATACTTAAACTAGGCGCTGCAGTCTATGACCTAAATGAGTGGAGACCTTTCATTGATTCCTCCAAAAGAAATCTAAAAGGCTTCCTCCTTCACAACGGTAACTTGTATGCATCCGTTCCTGTGGCTCATTCGTCATTCGGTTCACTTGAAGGAAACGTACGAAAATTTTGAGCTTCTTCTAGCTAAGGTTAAATACAAAGAACATGGTTGACTACTTTGTGGAGACTTGAAAGTGATTTGTATGTTGTTAGGTCAACAACCAGGTTATACGAAGTTTCCATGTTTTTTGTGTGAATGGGATAGCCGAGCAAGAACTCAGCACTGGATAAAAAAGGAATGGCCACGCAGAGTCAACCTGACACTTGGTTCTAAAAACATTCAACGTGAAAGTTTGGTTAACACGAAGAAAGTCCTTTTACCTCCGCTTCACATAAAATTGGGCTTGATGAAGCAATTTGTTAAGGCCTTGGACGAAGATGGAGATTGTTTTAAGTATCTGTGCGGCAAATTCTCAACTCTTTCGGAAGCAAAATTGAAAAATTTTTGTTGGTCCCCAGATTAGAAAACTGACTTTGGATGAACATTTTGAAAGAACAATGAACAATCTTGAAAAAGAAGCGTGGATTGCTTTTAAGGATGTTATCAGCAAATTTTTGGGGAACAACAAGAACCCAACTTACCAAAACATTGTGAACAACATGCTAAATAAGTTCAAAGAGTGGGTTATAATATGAATAAAATTACATTGCTTACATTCACACTTGGATTACTTCCCTGAGAATCTCGGAGTACTCAGCGAAGAACAAGAACGGTTTCACCAGGACATCAAAGAAATGGAAAAGAGATATCAAGGAAGGTGGAACATCAGCATGATGGCTGATTACACAAGGCAACAAATTTAAACTTTTTTTTTGTTACAGACACGTGAACTACTGATTCCTACTAAAGCGCTGATGCTGATTTCAGATCTGATATCAAAATTTCTCTATCACGTCCAGATTTTGTGTAACCGAAAACCCCTATTTTTCATTTTTTTTTCTCACCCGCTTCTATTACGAAAGCCGTCTAAGCTACTTTTCCGTGCCACGTTTTATGTTAAGCATACTTAAATAATTAGTGAACAGGGATGTCTTTCCTCCTTTATTCTGGCTTAAGACAGACAGCGGAATTCCGCTGGCGGAGTTACCACCCCTGCGCCCAACCATCCACCCAAAGCGCGTTAGTATTTTGTTGTTACTACTGAAAGGCAAATTCCTGTTCTTAAGTGAAACTTTGGTGTGTCCTCTTCCTTTGTCGCTTGTAGGATGACGAGCTCTCCTTCTGCAGGAACCAACAATAATCTCCCATCATATTTGGGTTGAAATTACCTTGGTATCTGTTTTCCATAACTGAGATCTGTTGGTGGAAGCGCTCACCATGCTCGTCACTTACAGCCCCAAGGTTGGCCGGGAAGAAGTCAAGATGAGAATGTAAAAAATGAATTTTCAAAGACATTCTGCATCCCATTATTTCATAAGATTTAAGCATGTTTTCTACGAGTTTACGGTGGTTTTCAGCTTTGTGGTTTCCAAGAAAATTTTTGACATCTTCAACGAAAGATGTCCATGCTCCTAGTTCATTCTCATTTAGGTTAGATGGAAACGATGAGTCGTGGATGACACTGCGGATCTGTGGTCCAGTGAAAACTCCAGCTTCTAGCTTAGCATCTGTCAATATTCCTTTGAATTTATCCTTTAAATATTGGAAACCACTACCTTGATGATCCATACCCTTCACGAAATTTTTCATAAGGCCAAGTTTAATGTGAAGTGGTGGAAGATGTACTTTCTGAGGGTCAATAAGTGCTGGGTGTTTCACATTGTATTTACCAACAACATGTTCAGTTCTAGATGGCCAATCATGTTTTTTGTAGTGGTTCTTGTCATCTCTGCTGTTCCATAGACACAAAAAGCACATATGCTTTGTGTAGCCCAACTGTAACCCAAGAAGTAATGATACAACTTTAAGGTCGCCACAAATATTCCATGTGTGGTCCTTATATTTGATGAGTCTTAGCAGCAGTTTCATCGATTCATAAGTCTCATTAAGGCCAGTGGCATGTGCTACAGGTATTGAAGGTTTTTCATTGCCGTTGTGCAGTAATACAGCTTTAAGGCTAGCTTTACTAGAGTCAATGAACAGTCTCCATTCTTTTGGATCATAGCGACAGCCAATCCCTTGCATCAGACCACTGATATCGTGGCAGAAACAAACGTTTTCTTCCTGTAAGTAAAATGATGAAAACTGCAAATGGCGATGGCGGAAATGGGAAACTTTGGTGTTTGGTTGGAGAAGATTAAATTCTTGAAGTCTTGAACCAAGCAACTCTGCCTTTTCTTTTGGTAATTCCAAATCGCGCACTAAGTCATTTAACTCCGCTTGACTTAACAAATGTGGGGAAATATTTGCATCTGGAACATATATGCCATCTTTCCCTGTTTCTATATCACTAGCAGAATCTTCAGATGAACTGCTGTCTGTTATCGTTGCTGGTGGAACTGGTGGTGGATTTGTTTCATCATGTGGTACTGGTTTCATTGCTGATTCGCAGTTTGGGTACGTGATCTTTGATTTGTTTTTCTTTGTGAAACCAGCAATCTTTGTCAAACAAAAATAACAATCATTGAAGTGATTTTTCGGCTCACGCCAAACCATGGGGACTGAGAACGGCATAGCTTTTCTTTTACCATTCATCCAAGCTATTAACATTGCATTGCACTGTGCACAGCAAATATGTGGTGCCCAGTCCCTCTGTTGGTCTCCTAACTTAGTCAAAATAACACTTGTAGGCAAGTTTAATCTTTGTTGTTATGTTTCTACGTTGTGGCTTAGGTGTATATTGTCCACAGACAAAGCAGAAGTTGTCTGGGTGATTTACACAAGCACGTCTATTTGATGCCATTTTGAATTACCATACAATATCTGAAAAAACGTAGAAAGTAATTATTACGATGTGCAAAATAAAAAGAAATACACACCGTAGTACAAAACAAATGCTATAAAAACACACAAGTCACCACAACCTGTCACTTGCTCATCAGCAGAGAGCTTCAACAACCGTTCTGCTTGACTGTCACGTAGCGACTGACCGTTGGGCCGTTGCCCGTTACTATGCTCTTGACTCAGTGTTGCCAACTCGGGATAAATTTTATTTATCAAAATTGTTCGAATTTGTATATAGTTGGCAAAAAAAATTGCTTTAACCTTGAAAAGCAAGTTTCATATTACTGGCATTAAGCCGATTAAAACCAAAATCTGGACGTGGTAGAAAATTTTACTAAAAGTGATTTGCATTTTACACAAAATCTAGACGTGATAGAAAAAATCTAATTATAGATTTGAAATCAGCATACCGAAATTAGCTAGGAGCACCTATTTGGTCTTCTGTAACAAAATCTTTGTTGCCTAGTGTTACTGCTGGATGTTGAAACGGGATACTCCAGAATTATTACATAAAAGAAAAGGAACAGCGCGTACATTCGAGACTAAAAGGCATACGTAGATCTCACAAGAAAACTCAGGACAAATAAAGATGAATATGTAATTGACGTTAATAGTTTTCTTTCTTTTTAAAGTTGTTTGCATTTGTAATTAGTATAACAAAGCGAAATAGGTACCTAATGTAAATTGAAATAAATAATATTTATTTATTTTGTTGTTTTTCCCTTCCAGTTTGCAGAAAATTCTTACGTGATAGAAAGAAATGGACACCTTATTCGAAATCAGCGTAGTTGAATTATATAAAATCAGTTATTAGTAAGAAAACAGCTCTTACAAAGTTCTCATTCGCAGGCCTGTTATTCAGGACTCGTTTCCTTTGACATATCGAGAGATACGATGGATGGAAAACACTATTGCCAGGTACTGAGGGACAAAGTTTTGTCACAGTTTACTAATAGGTTGGCAGGAATTGGCTTTATCAACATGATGGATCGCCGCCACATTACTCTGCAACTGCCTGTGAGATTCTGGATAAGAACCTTGAAGGAAGATGGGTTGGGCGGCGAGGTTCCATCGAGTGGCTAGCCAGATCACGTGTTCTAACCCCATGTGATTTCTGGCTTTGGGCTTATTTGCGTGACAAACTCTACACTCGTGGTTTCATCTATGCAAATGTGAATACCCTTGGAAGCAGAATAGATAAACAACTGAAAACGATCCCACTCGATATGTTCAGAAGAACAATGAAGAGTTTCACAGAGATAATCCACAAATGTATGATAGCGGATGGAGAACTCTTTGAAGATTAAATTACAATTTAACAAAATATTTGCATGAATACAATTCTTATAGACATTTTGTTTGATTTGTTTCATCATTTCAACACTTATCTGTATAATGTTGTTAACTAGATAGTTGTATGTATAAAATCCTTAAAGACTTTTCTCCCACTCTGTACAATCATTTTATATTCATTTATATAAAATTTAAATTTACCAAATATTCAGGTCTAACATTACTGCTGTATAAATTAAAGTTTACAAAACAGATTTTAAATTATAAAATTACGGAATACATTCATGAAAAAGATATTTTTATAATAATATGTGTTATTAGATAAAAATAATAAAACCCATTTGAAAATATAAAAAGTATGAAGAATGCAAATTTTCGCCATTTATGTATAATATGTTAACGAAGGTTGACGGAAATCGTGGGAATAACATTACTCATTGTTTAAAATGAATAAAAGCCTAATACCGACAAACATATTTAAAATGACGCATATTAAATAATAATTTGTAAATTATGATATATATATATATATATATATATATATATATATATATATATATACACCTTTCAACCCTCAGAATACGGGGCCCAAAGCTTTTCAATGTCCTTCCAAAAGAAGTGAGGAATCTCCAGCACACCAACCTGAATAACTTCAAGAACCAGCTGGACAGATTCTTGTGCAAAGTCCCTGACCAGCCATGCGTGGCTGGCTACGAGGGCAGGAGGCGATCAGAGAGCAATTCCCTCCTTCACCAAGTCCCGCAAATGAGGCGGGATGCTGCAGAGGGGTCGACCGCAGGTCGATCCTGAACCGTCGTTCAAACTCAACAAAAGTAAGTAATATATATATATATATATATATACCTTTCAACCTGTCAAAGGTTCCGCGCGATGATTCATTATTTCACGAAGGTCAAGCTTGTCGCCCCTCATCTCGAGTTGGCCTGGTGAAGTAGTGAGTTGGTTTCTTGTACTCTCCACCTCACATAGCCAGGTACGCCCGGTTCATCGGGGATTGTTTTGAGCCAGGTGTCTAATCTCCTTTTGAAGATGTCCACTGCAACACCATTCGTGTTCATTAGGTCTTTGGGCAGCTAATTAAACAGTTTTGGTCCTCTCACAACAAAACTATTTTCTTTCAGGGTTAAGGATGTTCCCTGTCTCGCCTTTAATTTGGGAACACGACACAGTCTTCCTTTTCTACTTTCCACCGTTGTTTGGGGAGTTACAGTGTTCAGAGTAAGATTAGGAACTAGTTTCTCCATTATTTTCCAAGTGTAAATAATGGTGTATCTCTCTCTTTTCATTCCCAGTGGATATAGGTTTAGTTCGCGTAACCTTTCCCAGTAATTTAATTCTTTGCACCCATTGATGTTGGCTGTGAAGCTTCTCTGAATCCCTTCTAGCTGTCTAATTAGTCCGGTTGCACGGGGTGGGAACCCTGCATTGTTTGTTATAAAGCAAATCTTGACATATTTTGAAGGCTTATACCACCCCATTCAAGAATCCATCGAGTGTACACCTGACCCCGCTTGGCTTTTTCAATATGGCCGCCATTTTCCAAGATGGCCGGCGAAACTGAAAAATCCCATATCCTGGTCAATACTTGATGGATTTTGATGATCTTGGTGTCATTTCTAGGGGTTTTTAGGATGATGAGTCGATCTGGAGGGGTTGCAGATACTTTGGGAGTCGTTTTGACCCACATTCGTCAATACTCAAGGTCACTGGAGGTCAAACGCCACCCGAAATAAGGAATATCCCATATCCCGGGAAGTCGTGGAGATATTTTGGTGATCTTACTGTCGTTTTTATGGTTTTGGGCGAGACTGAGTAGTTATATAGGCACATGATAACAGTAGGATATCATTTTGCAACTCTATGGGTCAAGTTAAGGTCATTTGAGGTTAAAGTTTGGCCTTGAAATATGATAATGCCACAGTTGGCATCACTGTATTTGCTTTATTTCAGTGACAATTTCTACAATCTAGCTAACTGCTGAGCACTTAACATCTTTTCTGCAGATAAAACCAGATCATAATGCTTAAATGACATAACCCACATTATATGGATATGGATATTCGGATATAAACCACAATTTATGCTGAAGTGCAGGGCACATGCATTCTATGGAAGGTTGCAAAACTACAAGATATGACCTCGTAAGCAAAACAAAGCTCACACCTAGCTGGGGGATTGGCATTGACAACTTTGATGCAGTTATTCACATTAGGTAACCATTTATTGGGGCAAATATCAAAAGACATGGTTGTGTCAGGATCGTCAGGATCATCAGTCTGCTCTTCGTTTGCGTTTTGGGTCAATGGATTGTTGCAATCCAAGCCGCTGTCACATGCACAGAACATTGTGCAAGGGATTCCGCGTCCCATGCAACCGCAGCGACTCCCCCTGCATGCTGATTGTGATTCACACCCACATCTGATTAGCTTCAGAACTTCATCTGGTGCTAAGCACACTCCTTTACCAACCGTTTTTGGGATGAGAACTCTGTTTGTTTCGTCTCTCTCCCACCCATAATGCACAGGATCAAGTGGTGGTGGGTCCCACTTTAGTGCATCGGTGTAGTGGGCTCTGAGCACATTTTGATGGAAAGCTTCAGTTGTTGGTGGTAGAGAACATAGTTTGGGTGCAGCAGTTCCCGACTTCCCTCTCTTCTGAGCCCATACTCGCTGACAACACTCAGTAAGAGATGAGGATTTCTTATCCCCATAGCATGCAACAATGAACGCTGTTGCCTCTTTCTCGATATGGTCAAAGCATGCATCAAGGGACCCCAGCTTGTATAGCTTCCGACCCTTCTTGGCTGTGGCAATGGCAGTGGCTTTGCCGATGCTATGTATTGCTGCAACTGTGTCACAACCACTCAAAGCGTGTAGTTTGAGGATTTGTGGGATGATGTCTTTGTGTTGGGTTACAGTTGCTCGGATGTCCACTGATTTTCTGCCACACACTGGAGACTCCATAATCATGGGACAGCCTAGTTTCTTAAATTCATAGAAGTGAGTCAGCATGGCAAACACGTCTGTGTCATCACAAATGATGGAGATGCGGGCATCAGAATCTTTCTCAGCTTGTGCGATAGCGTGTTGTGTTATTATCACGTCAGCCTCTTCATGAGATGATGAGAGCTCCAATGCTGCTCGACTCCTGCCTCGCAAGTGGAAGTCGGTATGGTCTGCCATTCTGCAAGCACTAGCTCATGGTCTTGGGTTACAGTTGCGAGATATTCATTGTCAGCAAGGATTTGCTCACAGAGCAGCCTATTTAGTTGCTCCTTGTTCGCGGTGCACGTGAGAACAGCGTCTCTTGTCGGAATGGGGTGTTGAGGTCCAGCTTGTGAACTCTGCTGCGCTTGCTTCTCATTGCCCGAGTGCTTGATTTCGGAGAGAAATCATAGTAGCGATCAAAAGCTAGTACTACAGATGCATGAGAAAGATGTTTCGGTAGCCATACTTTGAAGGTTTGGATAAATGTAGCAAATGTGCCACTAGCAGGCCAGTCGACTGTCCACAAAACAGCTGACAAATCCATAATAACAACTGTTGGTCGACCCCATGTTCGAGAGGATGTTTCCACTCCCAAGTTCTGCTTCAATGCGGACTTAGCTGCAGTTCTCATTAAGCCATCTGGTTGGAACAGTGCGGGTGGGTATGCCGCAAGCTCTGTTGAGAATACATGGGTCAAGTCAAGTTCGCGTTCACTCATCAGCAAACCGATGACGCGTGCATAAATCGCTTCTTGGGCTATAACCAAGTGGGCACCCACCTTGATATGTTTCGTTTTACTTGCAAAGGTGATGACATGTTTGGAAATGGTGCCATAAAAGCCTTGTGGCCATGATGACTTGTACTGTGCCAGTTGCGTTTTTCCAATACTAACAGCTCTCTCGGCATTGGCATCTGGAGATGCAAGCTGCCCTGTCTGAATATTGTATAAGTTGCTTCCTGGATGTGACTCTGGATCCAGTGGGTCCATGCACTTAGAAAGGGATTCATGAAGTGATTGGTCATCTTCTCCATCATGTTTGATGCGACCTCCTGGCTCCTCTTTGTGGTACAGATAGAATGTTTCTAGGTGCTCACTCATATCTAGGAGGTCAGCAGTCAGACTCACACGAGCATTGAGGCTGTATACCCACATGGCCATCACTTGTGGATTTTGGGTGTTACCAATGACACCACTAGGGCCCTTCCCACGACGCATCCAGGTGATCTCCAGGAACTGGTCGGTTGGCACCCCATTCCAGAGTCCATCCATGTGATGCATAGAACCCTCTCCTCTCATAAATGCATCTAAGACTTCTTCAGGTAACTACGTCATAGATCGAATGAAGAAGAGGCCATATCTACTGTAGTTGTGATGCCCAGCAGCGAAGAAATATGGCAACATATTTTCAGCTGTTTGAATGGCCAGAGCATAATCACCTTCATGTGTACTGCGCGTGTATTTCATAATGAGAAAAGTTGGCTTGATGATGATGTCAACCCACATACGAGTTGTTCTGCTAGCAGAGGCCAGTTCTTCAAGGACTTGCATCAAGTCAGCCATGGTATTGATACGCTCACCATACTTCAAGAATACAGGTCTGAGAGCTTCTTCAGTCAGCATGCGAAGTGCACGGGCATTTTGAGGGTACTTTTTTCCTTCTAGCATTTTAGCCACTGATCCGAATTGCCACAGAGAACTTCTTTCAGGCCACTTCCCCCTGCCAGACTGCCAATCGCACCTATGAAGTCCATCACCAAGTGCATTCCACCAAGGATGGCAACCACATCAATCAGAAGACTTCGTGTATGGAACAGGATATCCACTATAACCTTGTAGATCTGTTAATTTGCTGTGATGACCAAAACACTTTGGTTGAACTCCCTCGTCACTTTAATGCCATTGTTGATTGCAGTGTTGACAGTGTTGTGGTCCGCTGGCTTCATATTAATAAGTGGCATATGCTTGATGGCCGACTTCTTAGCTGGCATCATTCCCGCCTCTCTACAATGGCGGGTGTTGAAGCCATTGTACTCAGGGGTGCCAGCGACAAACAGTGTCCGTCTGAAGAACTCCAGATCTTGCTCTTCTGCACGGTGAAGTGACACTTCGGCTGCTCTCGTAAGCTTCTCAGAAGGCTCAACTGAGAAGGTTGCCTCCATGGGCATAGGAGGTTTTTTCGGACCAGTGTATGGCACAACTTCTAGCTCACAATTTATGGGAACTGACATTTCTTGTTTTGATAGTCTAGGAATGACCTTCGCACTGTCGTTTTCAAGTGATCTGGGCTGTGTTACAATAGCTGCAAGGTTGTGACAGTTTAATCTACAATTTTGGGAGTGAATAACTGCATCAAAGTTGTCAATTATAACTTGCACAAGACCAGCAAGTGCAGCATCATTCAAACCCGACCACACAGCATCTCTTGCTGCAACAACAGCAGCTGAGCGCATAAAACGCCGCACTTCATCATAAGAACAAGTTACATTGTACTTGTACAACTCTTTAATGATTTGCTTATGGTCACCTATGAGAACACCCAGTGCTATTTGGAGTGGAGTAGGCTGATTTGTAACAACACTTGCTACAATGTTTCCAACCATTATGGATTGCAGGGAGTCAGAGAATTTCGAACTTACACGAGTAAGCAATTGCATAAGAACATCACTCATACATTCGGAAGCAATATATTTGTCTATGTGAGTACGATAAGAAGTGAATTCTTCCTTGTTCTTTTTGCACTCACTCGCGATTTGCTTGCCCAGCTTCTTCACACACTCATCAATATCAACAGATTCCTCACAATCTTTTGCAATATTCAGGTATGAGGCAGCATAGTTTTTGAAAACTAACAACGTAGCGATACCATCCCCATGTAAGTCTACAATTTCGTCTTTGAAGTAATCTTTAACTTTTACAATGAGCGACCTACGTGACAACTTCTCACCACCTAACTCTTTGTAAAGCTTCTCTACTTCAATTGAATTCCATGGTTTCATTTTGTCCTTCGACAATTCTACACACAAAGCAATGAAGGGGCGGTCTTCAGGTTCAACCCTTGACTTATTCTGGCAAGCTCTCTCAACCTCAACATGAAAGGTAGACATACAATCTTTATGGTATCGGGCTTCTTCAGCCGGTAAATCTCCTTTCATGCCCAACAACCTACTGAGTACAACTTGTCCCTGCTCATCATTTTTCAGTTTACACTTTTCTATCAACACATCTTTGTAATTTGTTTTTTTATCACCAAGCTTATCGGTCATAAACCTAGATGCTGGAATGCGGTATTGCACCGGAACTTTGATGTCATATTTCTCGGGTAATATACACTCACTGACTTTCAAACAAAAGAGACAGTGTTTTTTAGGGTCATATACTGGGCCTTCACTGAGAACAGCACTACGTAGTCTTTTTGGCTCCACTGTAGGGGTATCACATTCTCTCTTTTTCATGAATGCTGATAAATTCCGCTTGGACACATAAGTGGAAACACAGTTCTTGTGACAACAAAGGATTTTTGCTCCATCTTCCAAGAGAGGCTCTAGTCTCGCTCGAACATCTGGCTGCCCTCTGATGTCGCTGCTCTCTATGATTTTCTGAATCCTCCCACAATTTGAAAGACCTTTCTGACCTCCAGGACAGCTACGCAGGAAATCCTTGAAGAAACATTCGTCTGCAGCTTTTGTAGAACCTGAAAAATAAGAATTTTGTTTACCCATTCTTCAGAGTACAAATCGCATTGAAATAATTTATCCTCAGCAAATGAAAACTAAACAATGCTCACCTGGTATATTCTCCATATTCAGCAGTCAAAAAACAATTTTGGAATCAGCACAACCAAGACGTCATCAAACCACCAGGTGGGCAGCACCGTCAGCAATAATCTCAACAACCTGAAAAAAATAAGAGGAATAATTAGACATATTGGAATTCACCTTACCATGGGGAAAATAATTCCTGATTTCATTTTAAACCGTATAGAACTAAGTCTCGCGCCATAAAAACGACAGTAAGATCACCAAAATATCTCCACGACTGCCCGGGATATGGGATATTCCTTATTTCGGGGGAGCGTTTGACCTCCAATAACCTTGAGTATTGACGAATGTGGGTCAAAACGACTCCCAAAGTATCTGCAACCCCTCCAGATCGACTCATCATCCTAAAAAACCCTAGAAATAACACCAAGATCATCAAAATCCATCAAGTATTGACCAGGATATGGGATTTTTCAGTTTCGCCGGCCATATTGAAAAAGCCAAGCGTGGGGTCAGGTGTACACTCGATGGATTCTTGAATGGGGTGGTATAAGCTTTCAAAATATGTAAAAATTTGCTTTATAAGAAACAATGCAGGGTTCCAGTAAAATCAGGGTCTGTGCTACCGGACGAAATGTCTTCTTTTTTATATGGGCATGTTAAGCCCGAGCAGTATTCCAATTTGGGTATGATCAGTGTTTTCAGTAGAGGACTCATTACATTCCTATCCCTTCATTTAAAGGTTCTCAATATCTGCCCCGTTATTCTCTTTGCTCTGTTTACTACTATCTTATCTTGTGTTTCAAATTTCTCATCATCAGTCATTACAACCCCTAAATCTTTTGCTCTAGAATTTCTTTGAATTTCCTCCCCATTTGGGGTATAATATTCCATGGATTTTAGATCTTCTCTTTTTCCGTACCGTAACAGCTGAAATTTCTCACTGTTAAACTTCATATTGTTGTCTTCCGTCCACTTGTAGATTCTAATCATGTCTGTTTGTAGAGATCCTATATCTTCTGGGTTTCTCATTTTTCTACTGATCTTTGTGTCATCAGCAAAGGATGTTATTGTGCTGTCTCTGGTAACGTCCTCATCTTTGTCAGTTAACATGATTATGAAGAGTAGTGGAGCTAATACTGTTCCTTGTGGTACTGAGCTAAGGACCTCTGATTCTGATGGAGATATTCATTTTACTGTAACGACTTGCCGCCGCTCACTAAGGAAATTATATATCCATTTCCCTACTTTTCCTGTTATTCCCATATATTTCAGTTTATGTATTATGATTCCATGGTTACACTTGTCGAACGCTTTGGCAAAGTCTGTGTATATTACATCAATCATAGTTTTCATTACTTTCAAGTGCATCAATAATGTTTTTGTAGTGTTCCATTAGTTGTGATAGGCATGCTCTGCCTGACCGAAACCCATGTTGGTTATCATTGAATTTTTTCTGAGTTTCCAAAAAGTCATAGATTTTCTGTCTAACTATTCTTTCAAATATTTTTGTGAAATGAGATGTAAGCGACACTGGCCCGTAGTTTTTAGGCTCGGATCGATCTCCTCCTTTATATATTGGGACTATGTTCGCGCTCTTCAGGATGCCCGGTATTTCTCCCGTGTCTAGTGATCGTCTCCATATCCAAAATAGGGGTTCAGCGATTGCATTCTTGCAGTTTTTGATCAGTGTGGCATTCCATTTATCCGGTCCTGCCGCTGTGTTTTTAGTTTCCCTATATATATATGCAATAAAATCACAGAACAACAAGTGATCTTTTTAATAAGCAAAGAACCACAGGGAAAAGGAAAAGGAAACACGAAATCCGAGCGCTTTCGTGATATATTCACATCTTCAGGGACAAGAAAGAAATGAAGATGTGAATATATCACGAAAACGCTCGGATCTCGTGTTCCCTTTTCCCTGTGATTCTTTGCTTTTATATATATATATATATATATATATATATATATATATATATATGTGTGTGTGTGTATATATATATATATATATATATATATATATATATATATATATATATATATATATATATTGCAATATGATTTTTACTTTTATATAATGTAATAATAATAATGATGATGGAGTTGTTTAATCTCCTTCACAATGTCTTAAGGGGCCCATACACGCTCAGTGAAAATGTGCATGTGCACTGCACAAACTGGTTTGTGCAGTTCAATTTGTGCGTGTATGGGGGTAGTTTGCGGAAATGCGCGGGCCCCGCGCGTGCACTGTGCTAATTCAGTCACTTCCTGAAAATCCATGCTCAGTCCCAGCAATGCACATATCTAGTTTGAGCGAGTATGGGGAGGCGTGTAGCTTTCGCTCAGTTCTTGCGCTGACACCGTGACGAGAACATCTCAGTTGCTGTCAGTACGATGAGTGATTGTATCGATAACCGCACGTTTTGGCGCGAGTTTATTGAACTATACCAAGAACACCCGTGCCTTTGGAAAGTGAAAAGTAAAGATTACTCTGATAGGAACAAGAAAAGTGCTACTTACGAAATACTAGTGAATAAACTGAAAGAAAAAGACGAAGGCGCTAACAGAGATTCTGTAGTTAGGAAAATCAACACAATGCGTTCATCTTTCAGAAAAGAATATAAGAAAATTCAGGCTTCACTAAAGTCTGGTGCAGCAGCTGATGATGTATATCGACCAAGTCTGTGGTACTACGAATACAAATATATTTTTTATTTAGTTTTGCATTTCGTGTTTTTTTAGACTACTCTACAGTATCTATATTCTTTTACTCACCTTGAAATAATCCGTTTGCAATGCCTTCCAAATAGCCTTACATGTTTCTGGCATTATTCTGCCAAGTGCTTGAGCAGAGATTGCTACTGAAAATTTAAGGTCTTCATATGATCTTCCTGTAGCAAGAAAACGCAGGGTTGCTGACAGTCGTTCGTGTGGTGAAATAGATGTTCTCATGCAGGTGTCTTGCTTTTGTATCAACGGAGTCACTAGGGCAAGGAGTTGGCAGTAGGAAGATTCATCCATTCGCAGGTAATTGAACCAATCTGTTGGCTCCAGGCGCAGCTCCTCCATCAGTGAAGTATGTGAAAGAGAACTTCTCTTTAAAAGCCAATCTTTCGCCCACTGTTTCCGAGGGCGCTTCTTTTTTCTTTTCTGTGAAATGTAAGCTGCTGAAATGGTCAACGCAATCAATATAAGGTCGTCTTCACAGAGTGTAGCTGACATCTTCACTCGATGAAGGCACGGCACAACTGAGCAAAGTAGCTCAGTGCACATGAGTAGTGTATGGGCAAAGGCCTTGGCATGCGCAAACCGGGTTTGCACAGTGCACTGTGCACTGCCACTGAGCGTGTATGGGCCCCTTAAGGTCATATATGATGGAGGGGATGTATGAGATCCGAACCACAGGACCAATGGACCCACTGTCGCTTAACTTCGTTAATCGACGGTAAGCTGTGTTCCGACACAGCCCACGACGAGCCCTTTTTGAAGAAAATATCTGAGCAAAACCTAATTGATGAATTTAAGTATTTTTGTACTTAGATCTACAGCAAATGGGTATTTAAGTTAAAAATAAATTTTATTTTTCATTCTTTTAATTTTTGCTCATAATAAAAAGCGTTCCAATAATTCTTTCTTTGCTAAAAATTAATTCAGATACTTTAAAATTATCGAAAATGTAAAATACTTTACATTTATAACTATTTACGGTTTTAAAAATAGTGCAGATAATTTAATCTAAATTTAATCTAAAACTATTTAAAAGTTTTTTGTTTCCAAAAGGTTTTAAGTTTTCTTAAATCAGACAAAGTTCTTCTTCAAAGATTATGGTTGGTTGGTTGGTTGGTTGTTCAAATGAGGGCATTGAGACTAGACCACAGCCAACCCACCTGGAAAAATAAATCCCTTTCAGATTTGTCGAGCCGAATACCTTACGTATTTATCTTTCAGTGAAGATGACAGTATTCTTCTGTAAACCAATTTCCAATAAATTCTATACACTAGTTTTGGATTTATTGCTTTCTGTTCCCCCGAAAAATGTGTGAGGAAAAACTCGACGTTAAAAAATTTCCTTTGGTTTCTGAAACTGCTTTTGTTTATTCCAGTCCCCCAACTATTTATATATTAATAATTATTTACATAAATAACAAATACATAACAGCTTATATTACTATTTTAATACAGTATTTATAAAGCGATGTGAGCATTACTAAACACTAAACAGGGTATCACTTCAACCACGAAGCTGCGTTAGTGAACTCACTGTTGGTTAGTACTTTCCAGGTCTTCTTCAGAATCCTACTCTTCTTTACGAATCTAAATATAAAGTTTTAAAAACGCAAAATTAACTATTTCGTCCGCAGTTGAAGATTGATGTGATTCGCAGCCGCGTTATCAAATAAGTCGTAAAATGATAAAACATCAGATAGACAGAGGTACGACGTCTCCTTTATTCTTTATTTTTTCAACTTTCCGTTTCTTAGTTAAGTTTCGGCTGTCACGGAAGCTGATTCACCAACTTTTAATTTTATAACATTGAGGAAGTTACGTCGTGGCCAGTGTCGTAACACCGCTTTCCGTCGATCATCGAAGTTAAGCGACACTGGATCTGGAGATTAATTGGATGGGAGACCGTCATCCCCCCTATCATTATATTTTACTATTGAAACACATTTTATGTTTTTATTCTTCTAATGCTTTAAATCAGGGGCGGCCAGATTTTACTGAGGTGGGATCTACTTTTTCCAAAGTTCTCCCTATACGATCCACCAGCCCAGTTTTATATATATATATGATGAATAAAACCACGAAGGAAAGGAGACACAGAGTGGTGTTTCCTTTCCTTCGTGGTTTCATTCATCATAAATATTTTTCACGTGTTACTTTCTTGAAATAATTTTCATATATATATATATATATATATCTGTGTGCATTTGGCAATATATTTTTATATTCACTTCATTTTATTCTCTCTCTCTCTCTCTCTCTCTCTCTCTCTATATATATATATATATATTATATATATATATATATATATATATATATATAGACAGAAGGTACGAACAAAGACACTTCATGCGTTATCGGGACAACAGGTACCGACAAAGATAAAAAGAGGTAAATTCTCGGAGGACCACAAGGCAACGAAACCGGCACCCCCATCGGAAAACAAAGCGGAACCACCTGTATGCGAAAAAGAAAGAAAAAATAAAAATAATCCTAGCCAACATACAGGGCCTTAAATCAAACCAGTCCACGAACAAAGTTGCATACCTGAAAGGACTCATGCAAGAAGCCGGAGCAGACTTTGCATGCCTCACGGGAACTCATCTAAAGGACTGCCAGGCGAACTGTGAAAATTGTGAGACCTGTATTGACAAAAAAGAAATACAAATTGACAACTATAACATCCTCCGAGCCGACAGAACAGTGAGACGTAAAGGAGGATGTGCTATTTACACACGCGAAAGGCACATAGCAGAAATGGTTATAAGTACTTCAAACAACTACGTAGAATGTGTAGCAGCAAAAATTGAAAAATTAAATATGGTACTAATTGTAATGTACAGACCCCCAAACACGCCAACCTCAAAATTTTCAGATTCCATTACAGAGGTAAGAAACTTAGTAAAAGATCTACACTCTCCAACCCCAAATATTTTCTCTGTGGTGATTTTAATTTCCCATTCATGAAATATAAAAGGATAGGAAAAAATATATGTATCCACCAGGACAAGGGGGTCACACGAGAAGACCAGGAGCAGGTAAAAATGCTACTAGCTTTAGCTGATGAATTTATGTTAACGCAAGAAATAACAGAAAACACAAGAAAAAACAACTGCCTAGATTTGGTATTCACAAACAACAGTAATCTAATTGATAATGTAGAAATCTTCCCAACTGTGATATCAGACCACAATATCATTGAAATAACAACTAATATAAAGGCAACAGGAAAGGAAAGAACACGCACAACAGAACGAAGCAAATTCGAATTTTTTAATTTTCACTCCAAAGCTATAAACTGGGAAGATGTGACATCCAGCATGGAAGTAATAGATTGGAAAACCATTTTCGAGGCCAAGACAACGGAAGAGATGCTAATGACGTTAGAGGAGAAGACGTTAGAAATTGTGGAAAAACATGTCCCAAAGATACAACAAAGAGGAAAGAGAAGCAGGTTCGAAAGACAAAAGAGGGCATTGTTCCGAAAGAGAAAAAGAGTGACTGCAAAATTAAGTAATTGTAACGATAACAACATCAGAAAAATATTAAATGATAAACTACAAAGTATCGATGTCGTCATACAGGAACAAATCGAGAAGCATACAGAAAAAGAAGAAGATGACGCTATAGAAGCGATAAAAGTTAATTCAAAGTACTTCTATAATTTCACAAAAAGAAAGTCGAAAAACCAAGCGACTATCGGACCTTTAAAAAATGAGAACAGTGATTTATCTGATGATCTAACAGAAGTATCTGAAATATTAAAAGCTCAGTATGAATCATCTTTCAGTATCCCAAAAACTGACAAATTGATTTGCGATAGAAACGCGTTCTTTGAAGAAGAACCACAAGGGGAAAGTATAACGGATTTCGACTTTACGACGGATGATATTACACAAGCCATAGGGAAACTAAAAACACACTCAGCGGCAAGACCCGATAAATGGAATGCCACACTGATCAAAAACTGCAAGAATGCAATCGCTGAGCCCCTATACTGGATATGGAGACGATCATTAGACACGGGAGAAATACCGGGCATCCTGAAGAGCGCGAACATAGTCCCAATATATAAAGGAGGAGATCGATCCCAGGCCAAAAACTATAGGCCAGTGTCGCTTAGATCTCATCTCACTAAAATATTTGAAAGAATAGTTAGACAGAAAATCTATGACTTTTTGGAAACTCAGAAAAAATTCAATGATAACCAAAACGGGTTTCGATCAGGCAGATCATGCCTATCACAACTAATGGAACACTACAAAAACATTATTGATTCACTTGAAAGTAATGAAAACTATGATGTACTCTACACAGACTTTGCTAAAGCGTTCGACAAGTGTGACTACGGAATCATAATACATAAACTGAAATATATGGGAATAACAGGAAAAGTAGGGAAATAGATATATAATTTCCTTAGTGAGCGGAGGCAAGTCGTTACAGTACAAGGAGTATCTTCATCAGAATCAGAGGTCCTCAGCTCAGTACCACAAGGAACAGTATTAGCTCCACTACTCTTCATAATCATGCTAACTGACATAGATGAGGACGTTACCAGAGACAGCACAGTAACATCCTTTGCGGATGACACAAAGATCAGTAGAAAAATAAGAAACCCAGAAGACATAGGATCTCTACAAACCGACATAAACAAAATCTACAAGTGGACTGAAGACAACAATATGAAGTTTAACACCGACAAATTTCAGTTATTACGGTACGGAAAAAGAGAAGACCTAAAATGCATGGAATATTATACCCCAAATGGACAGGAAATTCAGAGAAATTCCAGAGCAAAAGATTTAGGGGTTGTAATGACAGATGATGCGAAATTTGAAACACAAAATAAGATAGCAGTAAACAGAGCAAAGAGAATAACGGGTCAGATATTGAGAACCTTTAAACGAAGGGATAGGAATGTAATGATTCCTCTACTGAAAACCCTGATCATACCCAAATTAGAATACTGCTCGGTCCTAACTTCCCCATAAAAAAGAAGACATTAGACAGCAGGAGGGGATCCAAAGAAGCTTCACAGCCAAGATCAATGGGTGCAAAGAACTAAATTACTGGGAAAGGTTACGAGAACTAGACCTATATTCACTGGAAAGGAGAAGAGAGAGATACACCATTATTTACACTTGGAAAATAATGGAGAAACTAGTCCCTAATCTTACTCTGAATCCCATAACTCCCCAAACAACGATGGAAAGTAGAAGCGGTAGACTGTGTCGTATTCCCAAATTGAAGGCGAGACAGGGAACATCCTTAACCCTGAAAGAAAATAGTTTTGTAGTGAGAGGACCAAAACTGTTTAATCAGTTGCCCAAAGACCTAAGAAACTCGAAGGGAGTTGCAGTGGAAATCTTCAAAAGAAGACTAGACGCCTGGCTCAGAACAATCCCCGATGAGCCGGGCGTACCTGGCTATGTGAGGTGGAGAGCGCAAGAATCCAACTCACTACTTCACCAGGCCAACTCGAGATGAGGGGCGACAAGCTTGACCTTCGCGAAATGAGAAATCATCGCGCGGAACCTTTGTGAGGTTGTAAGGTTATATATATATATATATATATATATATATATATATATATATATAGAGAGAGAGGAGAGAGAGAGAGAGAGAGAGAGAGAGAGAGAGAGAGAGAGAGAGAGAGAGAGAATAAAATGAAGTGAATATAAAAATATATTGCCAAATGCAGACAGATATATTTTTCATTAAATTTTAACCCCCCAAACTTATTAGAAATTAGGTATACTGGAATAGGAAGAGCTTACTTTACTGATGTGATGATTTGCACTGCATGGCATCAGCAAGCCGTGTGTAGTCCGGATTGTAGCTGCTGATTGCTAGCCTCAAACAAGCATCCAGGTGATCATCTGTCAGAGTGTCTCGGTATTTTGATTTGATGATATTCATGTGTGAGAACGTTGACTCACAAAGGAGGTTGATCCAAAAAATGCTGTCAAGTACAGTACATGGCACTTTTTCTGACATTCGAATACTTTTCTTCAAGAAGTAGGTGCCAAAAGTTTTCTTCTGAAGACCTGGATTTGATTTGAATGTCGTTTCGCAGAGTCAAAATTTCATTCTCGATTGCAGATATGTCCATATTAAACAATAAGGCCATTTTTGATGCATTATTAACAATGTCAAAGTTTGCACCAAATGGGAAGCACATGAATGTTGCTACAGGTTCTAGTGTTGCTAAGTCTTGGAACCGTCTGTTAAAGTCTGTAATAACATTCTGCAACTGTTCAACGTATCGAACACTGTCAAACTGGTCGCATTCTTTCCCCTGACTTTCCAGCTCTGACATCATGTTTTTGAAGTTCTGCAGTTGGTGTCGCTGCAGCTTTGAGGATATCAGTTCTAGTTTTTGTTTAAAAGCATTCACTGAGGTAATCATTTCAACAATAGTTTTGTTTTTACCTTGCAACTCTAAGTTTAGCTGATTTAGAAAAGCAGTGGTGTCAGTCAAAAAAGCTAAATCTAACAGCCACACTTCGTCTTCCAACTCTTTGTAATATGTTTCTTTTAACTTCAGAAAGTCTTTAATTTCAGGTAAGAGATCCCTAAACCTCTGCAGGAATTTACCTCTACTTAGCCACCTGACATCAGTGTGCAACAAAAGGTCAGTGTGTTCTGCTTTATTTTCTTCTAGCTGAGACCGGAAGAGACGCCTTTGTAGATTTCTCGCCCAAATAGAAAACACAGTCTTATGGGAACCCATCCCTGGGAGAAACATCACACAAGGAGAAAACACAAGAGTCAAGACAATATAATAGCTCAGACAACACAGCACCAAAGAGAAACTACGATATACAGAAGTCATCAGCTAATAATTAAATGAATGGAAGACCCAGAACAAAGCTCCCCCCCCCCCTAAACACACACTGGACAAAGAGTACAGGAAAAACCATATGCGGATATTGTGCGAAGGGCAACTGTAGATATAAAGATGGACAATGTATCTATGATAAGTGCAATCAACCTACCCTTCGTAACTTCTGTTGAATCTATTGAAAACTATTTAAAAACTTGATAAAAATATTTTTTCAATTTGATGCACACCCTTTCATATGCCACTTTGAAAAGCTTGCACAAGAATTTACAGAGAGATTTCAAGAGCGTAACTTAATTATTCCACTTGTGGAGTTCCTGATAAATCCATATAAAACAATCGACATCTCTGAAATGGGAGCTTCCTTAACAAAAGTTTCCCAAGATAAAATAGAAGAACTTGAGCTTGAAATTGTGAATATTCAAAATGATATTGTAATGAAAAGCTATGCAAAAGATGAAAACTTTTGGAATCTTGTTGACAAGGAGACAGGGCCACCGAGAGGCCGGGGAAGCCGGGTTAAATCCCCGGAGCCCGGACCTCTAGGGGGCCCGGAAAGAGGGGGGATAAAATTTAAAAATATTAATAAAGCAATTGATTAAATAACAGAGAGGAAATATAATTAATGAACATACATTTTATGGAGATTATCATACTGTATGTTTTGAATAGTGACTTGGAATATAATCAGTTTGCTTGTTATGTACACAAAAAACATTCACAATAAAATACTGAGTAAACACGGGGGCCCATATACCAATCCTTCCCCGAGGCCCGTAGCAGTTCTCGGCGGCCCTGCAAGGAGAAATATATTTTAAGAAATGCTGCGTTCCGGTTGAATTCTTGCTTTGAATCAATCTACCTTTGTGAATCATTGTTTTCCAATATGAAATATATAAAATCAAAACAAATATTCACATTAACGGATGAACTCCTTGATAACTGTATGCGAGCAGGACCATCATCTTATAGTCTTGATTACTGGTCTCTAGCAGAAGCAATGCAGTGTCAGGTATCTCATTAATTAGGAATAAGATATTATGAAACAATGGTTCAGACTTTTTTTTTTGTTATTACACAGGCCATAAAAACTTTTTTAATCTGCTGTTTCTTTCTCTCTTTCTTTCGAATAAATTAAATTTATATAGCTAAAAAATTAAATATAATAAATGTGCCCGATTGCCTTCCATTTTATTCCTAAGTTGCCCTTCAATGCCGAACGGTTGAGGACCCCTGTTATAGTTTCATGTAATTACCAAGTTACCTCATCTCATTCATGAAGTGTCTTAGTAAAACGAAAATGCGATAACCTGCACGATAACATCGATAAATGCGATAACTTTTACAATTACGATTACTGTATTATAATTTACATAACTTTTTATCTTTAGCAAAGTAATAAAAAGTAATGTTTCCTCTAAGCTGTATGTTATTACAACCGTCAGAACCACAATGTGTAACAAACAGTGGCTCTAATCCCAAATTACCTGCCATTTCAGACTGCGGTGCACCCACCTTATTTGTTTTGCCTCAAGTTTTACATCACATTTGGAAAACATGAAACCACTCGGTCCTATCGAAGTTATCCAAATTATTGCAAAATTGTGCAAACTGCCAGTCTCAAGTCAGCCAATTAACATGCAACTATGTCCTGATTTAGGACAGGCCGCCTAAAAGGAGAATATGGAGAGACTCACCTTAGCTCTTATATACTGTACATTAGGTCTAAAGCGAGTGGCGTTTGTTGTCCATATTCTAAACACGAATCTTGTCTTTTTTTAGTCACTCAATACAGGTAGGTCATTGTGCCTAATTGTTTTGGGGGATAATCCTACCCAATTATATTTTTCAAATTAAATTTATACAAAAACACACTTCCCTTTTCGCCTTAGAGCATCGCTACCAACTGAAGGCGAGCTCCGCGTATTTTTCCTTCTTTCTGTTTTTCGTCGATGTTTGCCTAAATAAGCATATGAAAAATGTTCAGACGTATATTTATGTATTTTTGTTAACTTTCTTCTCGAAATGATTTCGATGAAGTCAGTCCAATAGAAAGTTTTGTGCGAAAATATATGCGCTTTTCTTACGTCTTGTTTGTTGTTAATGTAGACCCCACGGCCTAGTTTCTATAATAGTAGGGCCAATGCCTGCATAATCTTTTGTTTTACAATACCTTGCTCCCATAGTAAATTTCCGTATCTTCAATGGGCTTAACCCCAAAACCGAGACAATTTGTGGTTATACACAGTGGTGGGCACCGTTAACCAAAAAGTTAACTTCGTTAACCGCTAATCCGTTAACCAAAAAGTTAACTTCGTTAACCGTTAATCCGTTAATTCGTTAAACATGTAACGGAAGTTACCGATAAACCGTTAACGTTAACTTTTATTATAAAAAAATGAAAAACACAATATATATATAATTTAATTTTCCCTCTTCTTCTCGTTCTCCATTTTGTCCATGAGATGCATGTTGCCCTTCATGAAAATTAGCATATCAAAGTTTTCATCAGACAGGGATGATCTCTTGGCCCTCAGGATGTCCTTGCCCATAGAGAACAAACGCTCCACTGCAGCACTGGAGGGGATGGCTGTGTTGAACTTGATGAACAAGTCCACCAACACTTGCTCACCCAAGGGCAGCATCTGTCAGCAAGTCCTTGGAGTTGGTCTCCCGCCAGGTCTTGACCAAGTTCTTGGCCTTGCCCTTGAGTGACCTGTGGCTTCTGCTGCTCTCTTTTGTCTGGATGACAGCACTGAAGAAGTCATCCTCCTCCTCCTCCTCGTTGTTGCTGCCTCCACTGTTGCTGCCCACTTCGTTGGACTGCTGCTTCATGGCCTCCTCGACTGTACCCTCCATGCTTTTCCTCACCCTGGAAAAACCGGGTAGAAAAATAATTATGGAGATTTTAAAGATGTGGTACCTAGAAGTACCGCCAGGACATAAAGGGTTAAGGTGAAAACGCTCCCATTGTAAGACATCAATTGACTTAATTTATGTCATCAAAGTGACATGAGAATTGAAATCTTACCTGATCAGTTTTATGGTTCTTGAAATGTATCAAGGAGACTACTAATAAGGTACTCACAGACATATTA
The DNA here is from genome assembly GCA_023014485.1 of Bathynomus jamesi. Taxonomy (NCBI): domain Eukaryota; kingdom Metazoa; phylum Arthropoda; class Malacostraca; order Isopoda; family Cirolanidae; genus Bathynomus; species Bathynomus jamesi. Next base: position 699,216 of record JAJOZX010000684.1, read on the forward strand.
TAAATATACATGACTTACTTGACAACGATTATTTTTAAATATTCACTAGCACAAACATGTTGCGCAAGAGACAGACTGCAAATGAAACGAATGTAGTTATTTGTTGTAATTGTTACATATATATTATTGAAAGTGCCTTAAAATGCTCGTGATATTTCTTGAAAGAAGTTGAAACATTCAACTCAAATGGCAAATCTATCCGCCTGATTTTACAGTCGACCATGTTTTGCTCAAACCAATGCCATAAATAACTACCATATTTGGTAAGACACAAATTGTGGCGACGGAAACAAATATATCGCCTGATTTTGCACTGCAGAAATGGAAATTCGTTCATCACTATTAACAGTGGCGGATTAATTGCGCACCTGCTCAGCACTGAAAATAATAGAAACTTTTAAACGTTTATTTATGAATTTTTGGGGTTAACGGACTTGAGTTAACGGAAGTTAAATGTAACGGAAATTAATTAGTCCGATAATGATTTTCAAAGTTAACTTAAAAGTTAAATCGTTAACGAAAAAGTTAACTTCGTTAATTAACGATTAACGGATTAACGGTTTGTGCCCAGCTTTGGTTATACAATATAATAAATTAAAATTTTGCATTGAAATATAACCTATAAGGTACTGTATAGACGTGTTTAGGCCTGGGTTTGAAGTACGCCTTGCTGTAAACTGTAATGTAAACTGTATGATAGGCGTGTATAGTTTTTCCATAGGTGGTTGTTGTCTAAGAAATCTCTCTTGAAATTCAGTTCGGCAGTCTAGATACAGGATTGTTGCACCGTGCAATGGTGCAAGTTCGATTGTGTTGTTGTAAGATAGGACCACAAGTAGCGACCCCTTTTTACTTATGCTAACTGAGACCGAAAGTAATCTCGCTTCAAAAGACGACAACCCTGAAGCAAGACCGAATAGGACCCCAAGTCTCTAGAGCTGGTTTAGTCTAGCTTAACTTAGGGTTTAAGTTAAGGTATCCATTCAGAGCTCAGCCGTTCGAGACTCAGCTGGGATTCTGAACCCAGTCAAAGAGAAAAAAATAACAATTTACGTCATATTTCCCAATTTCTTAGAGACCATAATTATAATGGAAGTTGATCTACCATTATACTATACTTCATCTTTAATGAAAATAATACAAATTTTCCATTTTCTTAACATAGTAATTTGTAGTATTTTTATTTTGGGTGAAACCTCAAGAATGTGACAAAGTGACATGTCATCAGGGCGGGGCAAGGTCGGGCACTTGTCTCCTCCCCCTGAAAAGTGAGAAATACTGTATATATAAATATTGTGTGTGTGTGTGTGTGTATATAACCTTTGGTTAGCTTCCGCCCGAATTGTTCATTCTGACGAAGGTCAAGCTTTTTACTCTACCTTAGACCTACAGTTTAACGTGAAATCCGAACCACACCCCACCAGCAGCCCACCGTCTTAACCACTAGGCAACCCAGGGTACCCATTTATCTACCAACTACTTTCTTTATTGTATGAAAGGATGAACAGCTGGGTTTTGCTGCGCGCCGGCTGCCGTCACCAAGTCTCAAACCCGGGGCCGATAGATTCGTAGTCAGCGACGCTAACCACTACACTACCGAGGTGCATATATATATATATATAATATATATATGTGTGTGTGTGTGTGTGTGTAAAAGTGAACAATGAATAATCAATATTCATTTTTACATGAGAAACCAAAATCTCCTGAGCGAGTTTGGATAGAATTTCGATTTTTGCTTTCTATTTTTTTTCAGTGTCACAACCATGCAACCTACCATTCCTATGGTTTAAGTCGTATCCATATTTCCATATCTTATCTTGACCATTATCCTATATCAATTTTATTAAATATTCATTTTTACTCGTGTCAGTCTATGCATCCGTACCTGTTCGTTCAAAGTCGTGCAAATACGTTCGCATGTATTATTTTTTCTTTTTTTACTTTTAAGTGCGTTCACCTCTCGCAAGCTGCTCATTCATGCTGATTCAGGGTGTTCGAATTCCGATGACGTCGCCAAAAGCAAGCATCTGAATTCGAAATCCTCTCTCTTGCTTCTGCTACAAATTTATAACATAAGGTGTTATGTTGTATGTTATGTTATATTATTATAATATACTGTATTGTTTCCCTGCCTGGCCACTAGTTCGTTATCGGCTTACGTCACATAGTTATCCCCGTTCTCATTACTTGTACCTACTATCTCTACCTAATTGTCATTCAGATTCTATATTACTTATGTATTACGTTATCATAAATGTCCGCATACTTCCAATAAAAAGTACACCGTATTTTTCCCCGCTTTCCTCATCGCTGGCTAATTAGACTTTCAAACTCTGATAACCAACCAGGTTCTAATAATATTTGACATAATTTGGCGTAATTATTGTTAACTATAAATATATAACATTGTTGTTAATCCCCTTTAAATTATAGAACAACGGTTAACTCCCCTTCATTATATCAATTGTATCACCTATTTAGATTACTTCAGTAGTAGATATGTCAATTAACAATTTCCTAAAATTGTAATTAAATGTAATACTTTAATATAATGTAATTGATGTACCGTACTTTAATGAAACTGTAATTAATGATAGTACTTTAGTATAGTGTAATTAATGTATTTTAATGACGATAATTAACGATAATAAGCGAATGTGAATTGGTTGGTAATTATAATCATAATTGTAATAAACCGAAATTGCAATGTGCTCAGTGATGTACTTGGATTGTACTCAATCAATGTACTACAAAATTATGTCGCCCTTTAGAAATGCATACTCGGCGAAAATACGATCATTTTTATTATTATTTTTTTAATTTTCATTTGGAATCTTTCAAAAATCTGATCATGAGTTTAAAGGGGGAAACTTAACCTTCAAACTGCACTCCCCCAAAATTTAGATCATACATATAGCATGTAATTGTAAAATAACTTCACTTCTTCGTCACTTCGATTACTTCGATTAACACTCCCTTGTTAGCAGCCTCTCAGCGAGGAGGGGGCAGAGGCCCCTTGCCTCCTTAATTTTTAGATTCCGGCCTGAGCCATGGTCGAAAGAGGTCGAACCTCTACCCCTGTAAATTCAGAGCACTACCTGTACATTTTTAGAAGTAAATTACAGTAAAAGAAAGTTTTTTATCTTTTCCTTCGAGCCGTGCTCTCGTCCGAGAACTTAGTCAATAGAGAAAAATAATTTCCCGATACGTTATAAGAAGCATCAGGGAATCTTCAGAGAATTTAGTAAGTTTTCACGGATTCCTCCGAACCCACCCAGTGGCATAGAAAGAGAAGAATTAGCAGTCTGTCAACCCTATAGCGAGAGAAAAAAAAATTAGAATGTTATAGAAGAAAAACTATCGCGAGAAATATCCGTTGCTGCCTCCCAACCAGAACCCCCGTCGATTCGAACCAACCCAGGGCCATAGACGGAGGATAAAAAAACTAGCGACCCCTGCCCCAGGATAAGAAACTGACGACCCCTGCATCCAGGATTTTTCCAGTCTTCCAGAACCCCCTGGAAATCGAGACAACCAAGCACATAGAAGAAGGAGGGATTTTAACAAGTGGCAACCCATCCTATAGCCAGGATTTTAACAAGTGGCCATTCTTTGGCCAGGATAGAAATTACCCTGCCCCAGGATAACAAAACTAGCGACCCCTGCATCAGGATTATTCCAGTCTTCCAGACCCTGGAAATAGAACAACTGGCGACGCCCATTCTTCATCCAGGAACAAGTAGCCAGCAAGACACGTCTTCAGGACACGTCAAAGATTTCGCCGTAGAAATTTTGTTAAGTACAGAGTTTGTTTTGTTTTAAGTAATTTGTAAACAGTTGAGAAGACAGCATTATTAACAGTCAACTAGTATTAAGTCAGAATTAACAAGAAACACAGTGAACATTTCAGACACCAGTGATACATTTTTTTTATTGAAACAGTTAATTTTCACAGAAGTTAATTGTCACAGAAGTTAATTGTCACAGAAGTTAAATGTCACAGAGTTAAATGTCACAGAGTTAAATGTCACAGAGTTATTTTCAGTTATTTTCACTATTATAGTTAGTATAGAATAATTTTATTTTATGTACCAAACATAATATTACTGTACCTTCGCGTACATTCGAGTGAAATGTGTTTACATTTCGTATTTTTCTTTACAATTTTTTTCAAATTATTGAATTGAATTGACTTGCAAATTAAGAAAGAGAGAGTTTATAGAGTTATAGAGATACTTGAAGCAGTTTCAAGTTCCAGTTTCAGTTTTCAGTTTCAGTTGGTTGCATCCAAGAGGGACAACCAAACCCTAGAGATTTATAGAGATACTTGAAGTAGTTTCGAGTCAGTTTTAGTTGAAAATCCGTTGCAAATCAGTTCCAAGTCAGTTTTAGTTGCAAATAAGTTGCAAATCAGTTTTCAGACAGTTTCAGTCGGTTGTATCCAAGAGGGACAACCAAACCCCAGAGATTAATAGTCTCCACTTGATAGCAGTTCAAGTGCAATCAGTTTCAGTTGACTCCACTTATAGCAGTTCAGTGCAGTCCATTTCAGTTAATTTCAGTTAGTTGGTTGCTTCCAAGAGGGACAACCAAACCCAGAGAATAATAGACTCCACTTGATAGAGTTCAAGTGCAGTCAATTTCAGTCAGTTCAGTTTCAAGATAGTTGACAGAGTTCAAGTCAGAAGTTTCAGTTGCAAGTTGCAAGTCAGTTCCAAGTTAGTCAGTTCCAAGTCAGTCAGTTCCAAGTTAGTCAGTTCCAAGTCAGTCAGTCAGTCAGTTCCAAGTTAGTCAGTTCCAAGTCAGTCAGTTCCAAGTCAGTCAGTTTCAAGTTAATCAGATTCAAGTTAATTAGTTTCAACTTAAAGGGGCGGCTCGTCGGTAGGCACTGCGGAACTGCAGCACCCCATGATCTTATGATCTTTATATTTAAATATTTAAAATAGCCTCTCTGATTGTTTTTTTTCAATGAACTTTGAGTTTTTAAATCAGATTATATCCTTTTTTCCTTAAACTATTTCAATGCCGAACGAATGAATCACGAAAGTAGCTTCAGCCTTCCCGTGGAACTGCGTACTTAACAGTTCCAGATTTTGTTCGAAACGCTTGAAACCTCGGTGGCGGACGTACGAAGAGCGAGTCAAAATCGCGGGTTTAAGAGGATCCAAAGCACTGTGGACAGAGCAGTGCGATTTGTTTGTTTGACGTGGTAGTTGTGTTGCTGTATCGTTTGCTAATTCGAAATTTAATTTCCGAATTGCATTTATCAATGATTCGTTATCATTTATTTTTGTCGTGAGACTGAAGTTAATTATATAATAATTGGATTATTTACAATATATAGCTTTCATTTCTTAGAATATTTTTTCGCTCAGAATAAAAACAGACGAATGGAATTTGTTTATAAATAAAATTTTTGGCAAATTCGAAATTACCCGTTAAGCGTAAGTACCCTATAATTGATTTTATGATACTATTTTACTTATTTTTATGACTGAGTAGTGAGTAGTTATCTATTTATCTATTCGACTTTCTCTCTCTCTCATATATATATATATATATATATATATATATATATATAAAATCGACACAATTGTTCGCAATTTCTGAGGCAGTACCCCCATAACTGAAAGTTACGAGCTGCCACTGGTCACTTTCAAGTTAATCAGTTTCAAATTAATCAGTTTCATGTAGTTGCGAAGTTTCAGTCAGTTTTGAGGTCAGTTTCAGTCAGTTTTGAAGCCAGTCAGTTTTATTTGAAATTAGTTTTGAAGTTAGTTTCAAGTCTCGGTTCAAGTCCCAAGTCAATTTTCAAGTCCCAAGTCAGTTTTCAAGTCCCAAGTCAGTTTTCAAGTCCAAACTCAGTTTTCAAGTTCCAAGTCATTTCAATGCAGTCAATTGAATTCAACTTTTTTGTTGTTTAAGAGAATTTAGCTTAAGAGAATTTAGTTTAAGAGAATGTAATTTAAGAGAATGTAGTTTAAGAAAATGTAATTTAAGAGAATGTAATTTAAGAGAATTTAATTCAACCTTTTTTTTGTTGTAAAAGAGAATTTAATTCAACCTGAATTTAAGAGAATTTAATTCAACCTGAATTGACAGGTTTGTGTCTTTTTAATTTAACCTTTTTTTTTCTGTAAGAAGGAAATTGACCGATTTGTCTCCTTTTGGCAGGCAGTTGTTGAGTATATAAATATATAGGTGAAATTATATATTTTAATGTTGTAACAAAAACAGATTTACAATTGTTTATAATGATTTTGATAATTATTGTAATGTATATGTGATGATAATAGTTGTGTAATAATTAATCAATCATGTCCCAATGACCTCCTTTTTAAATTACTATGCTGAAGAACATGCCGTCCCTCCGTTTTGCTTTACCCCCTTTAATTTTTGTTCTAAGCAGTGTGACAATGAATGTTTTCCTAAAGAGCAAAGTGCTCACGAAAAGACGTATTGTCAATTTCAGACATATCTCCCCGCTTAGTCACTCAATTCCCCCGAATGTAGTACTCCAAACTTTGTTTTTTTATTTTTATTTTTTTTAACACTCCAACCCCAGTTGAACCGTGTCAACCAGAGAAGTGGTTCAACCATGGTTAATTCTTCTTTGACTCCAGTCAAACCACAGTTTAACCAAAGTTGTTTTTTTTATTTTTTTTAAAAGTAGGACCCTATAACATCATGTTAGTTCATTATAGTTTATAATTGATTTCTATTTTCAATTTTGTAATTTTTTTATTTTTTTATTCGATTAGTATTGAGTAATTGTCGTTAAATTATTATATAACTTTGTTAATTCGTAAACCTCCCGAATCCTTACACACACACACACACACACACACACACACACACACACATGTATGCACACTATATGTTATAATGTTATAATGTTTCAGACCAACAAAGACCCTAAGATCCACTCATGACTGGTCTACCTAACTGTGTTCGTAATTGTGTATTGTGTATGTCCTCCCTGGTGGCGGAGGGGACCTACAATTTTACGTGGGTTCCGAACCACAAGAACATAAGAAATTTATGTAAAAACTGCCTGTACATTGGCGACGACCAATTTTTACAAAACTAAATAATTATCAATTTAAAACTAATTAATTATCGATTTAAAACTAAAGATAGAATCTCAGGATCTATAGATAGAATCTCTGGCTCTAAAGATAGAATCTCTGGATCTTAAAGATAGAATCTCTGGATATACTATATATACAAACCTTATGCTAAAATCATTGGCTATCACAATAAACTATTTCATTGCGTGTAAGTGCTAATTATGCTATTCAATCTTAATCATTTTTGCTTACTATATATAAATTTTTGCTCATGTATTTATTAAGCTATTTTAATCAAAGCTAATCTGTTCCTTAAAGTATATATATATATATATAAATATATATACAGATATAATCCTAATCCACCAATGACCACTAATGATCTAGTTCTTCACGGGATGAACCAATTACTCTCATAATCCACATACTCAATACTCATGTTCTACGTACACGTATATATATGTATGCGCATTTACGTATAACTTCAAAGATAAATCCCTTTTCCTCATTTGGACATATCACCAACCACTACACTCTGTACTTAATTCACACAAATACACATTTGACCACAGGTCTATACATCATCCATTACGTAATTCGATTTTTACCTACAAATACAATAGTCAATAAAATTAGTTTATAGATTGTACGATCATAACTTTGAAAAATTCCTGAACTTTAAAATTTATATTTTTCCCTTTTACCTACTATTCATTATGTATGTAATTTTTCCCACAGAAAAATTAATTTTTGCTAAAAATTAAACAGAATTATTATTATTTTTAAATTTAAAACTATCATTGATTGTTTAAATTAAAAGGTTGTCTAAAATTAGATTTGCTTTTCTAATTACTGTGCATCGTAAATCAACCACCCGAACTCACTTGTTCTGTATAAAATTTGTATTGTAAAGAAAAATTCGTCATCATCTAATTTGAATTCGTTAGCATGTTATCTTTATGTTATTGTATTGCATTAATTGTATTATATTAGTATTAATATCATTTTAAAGAGGAGAGCCCTGTAAAAATGAACAATGAATAATCAATATTCATTTTTACATGAGAAACAAAATCTCCTGAGCAAGTTTGGATAGAATTTCGATTTTTGCTTTCTATTTTTTTTCAGTGTCACGACCATGCAACCTACCATTCCTATGGTTTAAGTCGTATCCATATTTCCATATCTTATCTTGACCATTATCCTATATCAATTTTATTAAATATTCATTTTTACTCGTGTCAGTCTATGCATCCGTACCTGTTCGTTCAAAGTCGTGCAAATACGTTCGCATGTATTATTTTTTCTTTTTTACTTTTAAGTGCGTTCACCTCTCGCAAGCTGCTCATTCATGCTGATTCAGGGTGTTCGAATTCCGATGACGTCGCCAAAAGCAAGCATCTGAATTCGAAATCCTCTCTCTTGCTTCTGCTACAAATTTATAACATAAGGTGTTATGTTGTATGTTATGTTATATTATTATAATATACTGTATTGTTTCCCTGCCTGGCCACTAGTTCGTTATCGGCTTACGTCACATAGTTATCCCCGTTCTCATTACTTGTACCTACTATCTCTACCTAATTGTCATTCAGATTCTATATTACTTATGTATTACGTTATCATAAATGTCCGCATACTTCCAATAAAAAGTACACCGTATTTTTCCCCGCTTTCCTCATCGCTGGCTAATTAGACTTTCAAACTCTGATAACCAACCAGGTTCTAATAATATTTGACATAATTTGGCGTAATTATTGTTAACTATAAATATATAACATTGTTGTTAATCCCCTTTAAATTATAGAACAACGGTTAACTCCCCTTCATTATATCAATTGTATCACCTATTTAGATTACTTCAGTAGTAGATATGTCAATTAACAATTTCCTAAAATTGTAATTAAATGTAATACTTTAATATAATGTAATTGATGTACCGTACTTTAATGAAACTGTAATTAATGATAGTACTTTAGTATAGTGTAATTAATGTATTTTAATGACGATAATTAACGATAATAAGCGAATGTGAATTGGTTGGTAATTATAATCATAATTGTAATAAACCGAAATTGCAATGTGCTCAGTGATGTACTTGGATTGTACTCAATCAATGTACTACAAAATTATGTCGCCCTTTAGAAATGCATACTCGGCGAAAATACGATCATTTTTATTATTATTTTTTTAATTTTCATTTGGAATCTTTCAAAAATCTGATCATGAGTTTAAAGGGGGAAACTTAACCTTCAAACTGCACTCCCCCAAAATTTAGATCATACATATAGCATGTAATTGTAAAATAACTTCACTTCTTCGTCACTTCGATTACTTCGATTAACACTCCCTTGTTAGCAGCCTCTCAGCGAGGAGGGGGCAGAGGCCCCTTGCCTCCTTAATTTTTAGATTCCGGCCTGAGCCATGGTCGAAAGAGGTCGAACCTCTACCCCTGTAAATTCAGAGCACTACCTGTACATTTTTAGAAGTAAATTACAGTAAAAGAAAGTTTTTTATCTTTTCCTTCGAGCCGTGCTCTCGTCCGAGAACTTAGTCAATAGAGAAAAATAATTTCCCGATACGTTATAAGAAGCATCAGGGAATCTTCAGAGAATTTAGTAAGTTTTCACGGAATCCTCCGAACCCACCCAGTGGCATAGAAAGAGAAGAATTAGCAGTCTGTCAACCCTATAGCGAGAGAAAAAAAAATTAGAATGTTATAGAAGAAAAACTATCGCGAGAAATATCCGTTGCTGCCTCCCAACCAGAACCCCCGTCGATTCGAACCAACCCAGGGCCATAGACGGAGGATAAAAAAACTAGCGACCCCTGCCCCAGGATAAGAAACTGACGACCCCTGCATCCAGGATTTTTCCAGTCTTCCAGAACCCCCTGGAAATCGAGACAACCAAGCACATAGAAGAAGGAGGGATTTTAACAAGTGGCAACCCATCCTATAGCCAGGATTTTAACAAGTGGCCATTCTTTGGCCAGGATAGAAATTACCCTGCCCCAGGATAACAAAACTAGCGACCCCTGCATCAGGATTATTCCAGTCTTCCAGACCCTGGAAATAGAACAACTGGCGACGCCCATTCTTCATCCAGGAACAAGTAGCCAGCAAGACACGTCTTCAGGACACGTCAAAGATTTCGCCGTAGAAATTTTGTTAAGTACAGAGTTTGTTTTGTTTTAAGTAATTTGTAAACAGTTGAGAAGACAGCATTATTAACAGTCAACTAGTATTAAGTCAGAATTAACAAGAAACACAGTGAACATTTCAGACACCAGTGATACATTTTTTTTTTGAAACAGTTAATTTTCACAGAATTTTCAGAAGTTAATCACAGAAGTTAATTGTCACAGAAGTTAAATGTCACAGAGTTAAATGTCACAGAGTTAAATGTCACAGAGTTATTTTCAGTTATTTTCACTATTATAGTTAGTATAGAATAATTTTATTTTATGTACCAAACATAATATTACTGTACCTTCGCGTACATTCGAGTGAAATGTGTTTACATTTCGTATTTTTCTTTACAATTTTTTTCAAATTATTGAATTGAATTGACTTGCAAATTAAGAAAGAGAGAGTTTATAGAGTTATAGAGATACTTGAAGCAGTTTCAAGTTCCAGTTTCAGTTTTCAGTTTCAGTTGGTTGCATCCAAGAGGGACAACCAAACCCTAGAGATTTATAGAGATACTTGAAGTAGTTTCGAGTCAGTTTTAGTTGAAAATCCGTTGCAAATCAGTTCCAAGTCAGTTTTAGTTGCAAATAAGTTGCAAATCAGTTTTCAGACAGTTTCAGTCGGTTGTATCCAAGAGGGACAACCAAACCCCAGAGATTAATAGTCTCCACTTGATAGCAGTTCAAGTGCAATCAGTTTCAGTTGACTCCACTTATAGCAGTTCAGTGCAGTCCATTTCAGTTAATTTCAGTTAGTTGTTGCTTCCAAGAGGGACAACCAAACCCAGAGAATAATAGACTCCACTTGATAGAGTTCAAGTGCAGTCAATTTCAGTCAGTTCAGTTTCAAGATAGTTGACAGAGTTCAAGTCAGAAGTTTCAGTTGCAAGTTGCAAGTCAGTTCCAAGTTAGTCAGTTCCAAGTCAGTCAGTTCCAAGTTAGTCAGTTCCAAGTCAGTCAGTCAGTCAGTTCCAAGTTAGTCAGTTCCAAGTCAGTCAGTTCCAAGTCAGTCAGTTTCAAGTTAATCAGATTCAAGTTAATTAGTTTCAACTTAAAGGGGCGGCTCGTCGGTAGGCACTGCGGAACTGCAGCACCCCCATGATCTTATGATCTTTATATTTAAATATTTAAAATAGCCTCTCTGATTGTTTTTTTTCAATGAACTTTGAGTTTTTAAATCAGATTATATCCTTTTTTCCTTAAACTATTTCAATGCCGAACGAATGAATCACGAAAGTAGCTTCAGCCTTCCCGTGGAACTGCGTACTTAACAGTTCCAGATTTTGTTCGAAACGCTTGAAACCTCGGTGGCGGACGTACGAAGAGCGAGTCAAAATCGCGGGTTTAAGAGGATCCAAAGCACTGTGGACAGAGCAGTGCGATTTGTTTGTTTGACGTGGTAGTTGTGTTGCTGTATCGTTTGCTAATTCGAAATTTAATTTCCGAATTGCATTTATCAATGATTCGTTATCATTTATTTTTTGTCGTGAGACTGAAGTTAATTATATAATAATTGGATTATTTACAATATATAGCTTTCATTTCTTAGAATATTTTTTCGCTCAGAATAAAAACAGACGAATGGAATTTGTTTATAAATAAAATTTTTGGCAAATTCGAAATTACCCGTTAAGCGTAAGTACCCTATAATTGATTTTATGATACTATTTTACTTATTTTTATGACTGAGTAGTGAGTAGTTATCTATTTATCTATTCGACTTTCTCTCTCTCTCATATATATATATATATATATATATATATATATATATATATATAAAATCGACACAATTGTTCGCAATTTCTGAGGCAGTACCCCCATAACTGAAAGTTACGAGCTGCCACTGGTCACTTTCAAGTTAATCAGTTTCAAATTAATCAGTTTCATGTAGTTGCGAAGTTTCAGTCAGTTTTGAGGTCAGTTTCAGTCAGTTTTGAAGCCAGTCAGTTTTATTTGAAATTAGTTTTGAAGTTAGTTTCAAGTCTCGGTTCAAGTCCCAAGTCAATTTTCAAGTCCCAAGTCAGTTTTCAAGTCCCAAGTCAGTTTTCAAGTCCAAACTCAGTTTTCAAGTTCCAAGTCATTTCAATGCAGTCAATTGAATTCAACTTTTTTGTTGTTTAAGAGAATTTAGCTTAAGAGAATTTAGTTTAAGAGAATGTAATTTAAGAGAATGTAGTTTAAGAAAATGTAATTTAAGAGAATGTAATTTAAGAGAATTTAATTCAACCTTTTTTTTGTTGTAAAAGAGAATTTAATTCAACCTGAATTTAAGAGAATTTAATTCAACCTGAATTGACAGGTTTGTGTCTTTTTAATTTAACCTTTTTTTTTCTGTAAGAAGGAAATTGACCGATTTGTCTCCTTTTGGCAGGCAGTTGTTGAGTATATAAATATATAGGTGAAATTATATATTTTAATGTTGTAACAAAAACAGATTTACAATTGTTTATAATGATTTTGATAATTATTGTAATGTATATGTGATGATAATAGTTGTGTAATAATTAATCAATCATGTCCCAATGACCTCCTTTTTAAATTACTATGCTGAAGAACATGCCGTCCCTCCGTTTTGCTTTACCCCCTTTAATTTTTGTTCTAAGCAGTGTGACAATGAATGTTTTCCTAAAGAGCAAAGTGCTCACGAAAAGACGTATTGTCAATTTCAGACATATCTCCCCGCTTAGTCACTCAATTCCCCCGAATGTAGTACTCCAAACTTTGTTTTTTTATTTTTATTTTTTTTAACACTCCAACCCCAGTTGAACCGTGTCAACCAGAGAAGTGGTTCAACCATGGTTAATTCTTCTTTGACTCCAGTCAAACCACAGTTTAACCAAAGTTGTTTTTTTATTTTTTTTAAAAGTAGGACCCTATAACATCATGTTAGTTCATTATAGTTTATAATTGATTTCTATTTTCAATTTTTGTAATTTTTTTATTTTTTTATTCGATTAGTATTGAGTAATTGTCGTTAAATTATTATATAACTTTGTTAATTCGTAAACCTCCCGAATCCTTACACACACACACACACACACACACACACACACACACATGTATGCACACTATATGTTATAATGTTATAATGTTTCAGACCAACAAAGACCCTAAGATCCACTCATGACTGGTCTACCTAACTGTGTTCGTAATTGTGTATTGTGTATGTCCTCCCTGGTGGCGGAGGGGACCTACAATTTTACGTGGGTTCCGAACCACAAGAACATAAGAAATTTATGTAAAAACTGCCTGTACATTGGCGACGACCAATTTTTACAAAACTAAATAATTATCAATTTAAAACTAATTAATTATCGATTTAAAACTAAAGATAGAATCTCAGGATCTATAGATAGAATCTCTGGCTCTAAAGATAGAATCTCTGGATCTTAAAGATAGAATCTCTGGATATACTATATATACAAACCTTATGCTAAAATCATTGGCTATCACAATAAACTATTTCATTGCGTGTAAGTGCTAATTATGCTATTCAATCTTAATCATTTTTGCTTACTATATATAAATTTTTGCTCATGTATTTATTAAGCTATTTTAATCAAAGCTAATCTGTTCCATTAAAGTATATATATATATATATATAAAATATATATACAGATATAATCCTAATCCACCAATGACCACTAATGATCTAGTTCTTCACGGGATGAACCAATTACTCTCATAATCCACATACTCAATACTCATGTTCTACGTACACGTATTATATGTATGCGCATTTACGTATAACTTCAAAGATAAATCCCTTTTCCTCATTTGGACATATCACCAACCACTACACTCTGTACTTAATTCACACAAATACACATTTGACCACAGGTCTATACATCATCCATTACGTAATTCGATTTTTACCTACAAATACAATAGTCAATAAAATTAGTTTATAGATTGTACGATCATAACTTTGAAAAATTCCTGAACTTTAAAATTTATATTTTTCCCTTTTACCTACTATTCATTATGTATGTAATTTTTCCCACAGAAAAATTAATTTTTGCTAAAAATTAAACAGAATTATTATTATTTTTTTAAATTTAAACTATCATTGATTGTTTAAATTAAAAGGTTGTCTAAAATTAGATTTGCTTTTCTAATTACTGTGCATCGTAAATCAACCACCCGAACTCACTTGTTCTGTATAAAATTTGTATTGTAAAGAAAAATTCGTCATCATCTAATTTGAATTCGTTAGCATGTTATCTTTATGTTATTGTATTGCATTAATTATTATATTATTGTATTAATATCATTTTAAAGAGGAGAGCCCTGTAAAAATGAACAATGAATAATCAATATTCATTTTTACATGAGAAACAAAATCTCCTGAGCAAGTTTGGATAGAATTTCGATTTTTGCTTTCTATTTTTTTTCAGTGTCACGACCATGCAACCTACCATTCCTATGGTTTTAAGTCGTATCCATATTTCCATATCTTATCTGACCATTATCCTATATCAATTTTATTAAATATTCATTTTTACTCGTGTCAGTCTATGCATCCGTACCTGTTCGTTCAAAGTCGTGCAAATACGTTCGCATGTATTATTTTTTCTTTTTTTACTTTTAAGTGCGTTCACCTCTCGCAAGCTGCTCATTCATGCTGATTCAGGTGTTCGAATTCCGATGACGTCGCCAAAGCAAGCATCTGAATTCGAAATCCTCTCTCTTGCTTCTGCTACAAATTTATAACATAAGGTGTTATGTTGTATGTTTGTTATATTATTATAATATACTGTATTGTTTCCCTGCCTGGCCACTAGTTCGTTATCGGCTTACGTCACATAGTTATCCCCGTTCTCATTACTTGTACCTACTATCTCTACCTAATTGTCATTCAGATTCTATATTACTTTGTATTACGTTATCATAAATGTCCGCATACTTCCAATAAAAAGTACACCCGTATTTTTCCCCGCTTTCCTCATCGCTGGCTAATTAGACTTTCAAACTCTGATAACCAACCAGGTCTAATAATATTTGACATAATTTGGCGTAATTATTGTTAACTATAAATATATAACATTGTTGTTAATCCCCTTTAAATTATAGAACAACGGTTAACTCCCCTTCATTATATCAATTGTATCACCTATTTAGATTACTTCAGTAGTAGATATGTCAATTAACAATTTCCTAAAATTGTAATTAAATGTAATACTTTATAATGTAATTGATGTACCGTACTTTAATGAAACTGTAATTAATGATAGTACTTTAGTATAGTGTAATTAATGTATTTTAATGACGATAATTAACGATAATAAGCGAATGTGAATTGGTTGGTAATTATAATCATAATTGTAATAAACCGAAATTGCAATGTGCTCAGTGATGTACTTGGATTGTACTCAATCAATGTACTACAAAATTATGTCGCCCTTTAGAAATGCATACTCGGCGAAAATACGATCATTTTATTATTATTTTTTTAATTTTCATTTGGAATCTTTCAAAAATCTGATCATGAGTTTAAAGGGGGAAACTTAACCTTCAAACTGCACTCCCCCAAAATTTAGATCATACATATAGCATGTAATTGTAAAATAACTTCACTTCTTCGTCACTTCGATTACTTCGATTAACACTCCTTGTTAGCAGCCTCTCAGCGAGGAGGGGGCAGAGGCCCCTTGCCTCCTTAATTTTTAGATTCCGGCCTGAGCCATGGTCGAAAGAGGTCGAACCTCTACCCCTGTAAATTCAGAGCACTACCTGTACATTTTAGAAGTAAATTACAGTAAAAGAAAGTTTTTTATCTTTTCCTTCGAGCCGTGCTCTCGTCGAGAACTTAGTCAATAGAGAAAAATAATTTCCCGATACGTTATAAGAAGCATCAGGGAATCTTCAGAGAATTTAGTAAGTTTTCACGGAATCCTCCGACCCCCCAGTGCATAGAAAGAGAAGAATTAGCAGTCTGTCAACCCTATAGCGAGAGAAAAAAAATTAGAATGTTATAGAAGAAAAACTATCGCGAGAAATATCCGTTGCTGCCTCCCAACAGAACCCCCGTCGATTCGAACCAACCAGGGCCATAGACGGAGGATAAAAAAAACTAGCGACCCCTGCCCCAGGATAAGAAACTGACGACCCCTGCATCCAGGATTTTTCCAGTCTTCCAGAACCCCCTGGAAATCGAGACAACCAAGCACATAGAAGAAGGAGGGATTTTAACAAGTGGCAACCCATCCTATAGCCAGGATTTTAACAAGTGGCCATTCTTTGGCCAGGATAGAAATTACCCTGCCCCAGGATAACAAAACTAGCGACCCCTGCATCAGGATTATTCCAGTCTTCCAGACCCTGGAAATAGAACAACTGGCGACGCCCATTCTTCATCCAGGAACAAGTAGCCAGCAAGACACGTCTTCAGGACACGTCAAAGATTTCGCCGTAGAAATTTTGTTAAGTACAGAGTTTGTTTTGTTTTAAGTAATTTGTAAACAGTTGAGAAGACAGCATTATTAACAGTCAACTAGTATTAAGTCAGAATTAACAAGAAACACAGTGAACATTTCAGACACCAGTGATACATTTTTTTTATTGAAACAGTTAATTTTCACAGAAGTTAATTGTCACAGAAGTTAATTGTCACAGAAGTTAAATGTCACAGAGTTAAATGTCACAGAGTTAAATGTCACAGAGTTATTTTCAGTTATTTTCACTATTATAGTTAGTATAGAATAATTTTATTTTATGTACCAAACATAATATTACTGTACCTTCGCGTACATTCGAGTGAAATGTGTTTACATTTCGTATTTTTCTTTACAATTTTTTTCAAATTATTGAATTGAATTGACTTGCAAATTAAGAAAGAGAGAGTTTATAGAGTTATAGAGATACTTGAAGCAGTTTCAAGTTCCAGTTTCAGTTTTCAGTTTCAGTTGGTTGCATCCAAGAGGGACAACCAAACCCTAGAGATTTATAGAGATACTTGAAGTAGTTTCGAGTCAGTTTTAGTTGAAAATCCGTTGCAAATCAGTTCCAAGTCAGTTTTAGTTGCAAATAAGTTGCAAATCAGTTTTCAGACAGTTTCAGTCGGTTGTATCCAAGAGGGACAACCAAACCCCAGAGATTAATAGTCTCCACTTGATAGCAGTTCAAGTGCAATCAGTTTCAGTTGACTCCACTTATAGCAGTTCAGTGCAGTCCATTTCAGTTAATTTCAGTTAGTTGGTTGCTTCCAAGAGGGACAACCAAACCCAGAGAATAATAGACTCCACTTGATAGAGTTCAAGTGCAGTCAATTTCAGTCAGTTCAGTTTCAAGATAGTTGACAGAGTTCAAGTCAGAAGTTTCAGTTGCAAGTTGCAAGTCAGTTCCAAGTTAGTCAGTTCCAAGTCAGTCAGTTCCAAGTTAGTCAGTTCCAAGTCAGTCAGTCAGTCAGTTCCAAGTTAGTCAGTTCCAAGTCAGTCAGTTCCAAGTCAGTCAGTTTCAAGTTAATCAGATTCAAGTTAATTAGTTTCAACTTAAAGGGGCGGCTCGTCGGTAGGCACTGCGGAACTGCAGCACCCCCATGATCTTATGATCTTTATATTTAAATATTTAAAATAGCCTCTCTGATTGTTTTTTTTCAATGAACTTTGAGTTTTTAAATCAGATTATATCCTTTTTTCCTTAAACTATTTCAATGCCGAACGAATGAATCACGAAAGTAGCTTCAGCCTTCCCGTGGAACTGCGTACTTAACAGTTCCAGATTTTGTTCGAAACGCTTGAAACCTCGGTGGCGGACGTACGAAGAGCGAGTCAAAATCGCGGGTTTAAGAGGATCCAAAGCACTGTGGACAGAGCAGTGCGATTTGTTGTTTGACGTGGTAGTTGTGTTGCTGTATCGTTTGCTAATTCGAAATTTAATTTCCGAATTGCATTTATCAATGATTCGTTATCATTTATTTTTTGTCGTGAGACTGAAGTTAATTATATAATAATTGGATTATTTACAATATATAGCTTTCATTTCTTAGAATATTTTTTCGCTCAGAATAAAAACAGACGAATGGAATTTGTTTATAAATAAAATTTTTGGCAAATTCGAAATTACCCGTTAAGCGTAAGTACCCTATAATTGATTTTATGATACTATTTTACTTATTTTTATGACTGAGTAGTGAGTAGTTATCTATTTATCTATTCGACTTTCTCTCTCTCTCATATATATATATATATATATATATATATATATATATATATAAAATCGACACAATTGTTCGCAATTTCTGAGGCAGTACCCCCATAACTGAAAGTTACGAGCTGCCACTGGTCACTTTCAAGTTAATCAGTTTCAAATTAATCAGTTTCATGTAGTTGCGAAGTTTCAGTCAGTTTTGAGGTCAGTTTCAGTCAGTTTTGAAGCCAGTCAGTTTTATTTGAAATTAGTTTTGAAGTTAGTTTCAAGTCTCGGTTCAAGTCCCAAGTCAATTTTCAAGTCCCAAGTCAGTTTTCAAGTCCCAAGTCAGTTTTCAAGTCCAAACTCAGTTTTCAAGTTCCAAGTCATTTCAATGCAGTCAATTGAATTCAACTTTTTTGTTGTTTAAGAGAATTTAGCTTAAGAGAATTTAGTTTAAGAGAATGTAATTTAAGAGAATGTAGTTTAAGAAAATGTAATTTAAGAGAATGTAATTTAAGAGAATTTAATTCAACCTTTTTTTTGTTGTAAAAGAGAATTTAATTCAACCTGAATTTAAGAGAATTTAATTCAACCTGAATTGACAGGTTTGTGTCTTTTTAATTTAACCTTTTTTTTCTGTAAGAAGGAAATTGACCGATTTGTCTCCTTTTGGCAGGCAGTTGTTGAGTATATAAATATATAGGTGAAATTATATATTTTAATGTTGTAACAAAAACAGATTTACAATTGTTTATAATGATTTTGATAATTATTGTAATGTATATGTGATGATAATAGTTGTGTAATAATTAATCAATCATGTCCCAATGACCTCCTTTTTAAATTACTATGCTGAAGAACATGCCGTCCCTCCGTTTTGCTTTACCCCCTTTAATTTTTGTTCTAAGCAGTGTGACAATGAATGTTTTCCTAAAGAGCAAAGTGCTCACGAAAAGACGTATTGTCAATTTCAGACATATCTCCCCGCTTAGTCACTCAATTCCCCCGAATGTAGTACTCCAAACTTTGTTTTTTTATTTTTATTTTTTTTAACACTCCAACCCCAGTTGAACCGTGTCAACCAGAGAAGTGGTTCAACCATGGTTAATTCTTCTTTGACTCCAGTCAAACCACAGTTTAACCAAAGTTGTTTTTTTATTTTTTTTAAAAGTAGGACCCTATAACATCATGTTAGTTCATTATAGTTTATAATTGATTTCTATTTTCAATTTTTGTAATTTTTTTATTTTTTTATTCGATTAGTATTGAGTAATTGTCGTTAAATTATTATATAACTTTGTTAATTCGTAAACCTCCCGAATCCTTACACACACACACACACACACACACACACACACACACACATGTATGCACACTATATGTTATAATGTTATAATGTTTCAGACCAACAAAGACCCTAAGATCCACTCATGACTGGTCTACCTAACTGTGTTCGTAATTGTGTATTGTGTATGTCCTCCCTGGTGGCGGAGGGGACCTACAATTTTACGTGGGTTCCGAACCACAAGAACATAAGAAATTTATGTAAAAACTGCCTGTACATTGGCGACGACCAATTTTTACAAAACTAAATAATTATCAATTTAAAACTAATTAATTATCGATTTAAAACTAAAGATAGAATCTCAGGATCTATAGATAGAATCTCTGGCTCTAAAGATAGAATCTCTGGATCTTAAAGATAGAATCTCTGGATATACTATATATACAAACCTTATGCTAAAATCATTGGCTATCACAATAAACTATTTCATTGCGTGTAAGTGCTAATTATGCTATTCAATCTTAATCATTTTTGCTTACTATATATAAATTTTTGCTCATGTATTTTTAAGCTATTTTAATCAAAGCTAATCTGTTCCTTAAAGTATATATATATATATAAAATATATACAGATATAATCCTAATCCACCAATGACCACTAATGATCTAGTTCTTCACGGGATGAACCAATTACTCTCATAATCCACATACTCAATACTCATGTTCTACGTACACGTATATATATGTATGCGCATTTACGTATAACTTCAAAGATAAATCCCTTTTCCTCATTTGGACATATCACCAACCACTACACTCTGTACTTAATTCACACAAATACACATTTGACCACAGGTCTATACATCATCCATTACGTAATTCGATTTTACCTACAAATACAATAGTCAATAAAATTAGTTTATAGATTGTACGATCATAACTTTGAAAAATTCCTGAACTTTAAAATTTATATTTTTCCCTTTTACCTACTATTCATTATGTATGTAATTTTTCCCACAGAAAAATTAATTTTTGCTAAAAATTAAACAGAATTATTATTATTTTTAAATTTAAAACTATCATTGATTGTTTAAATTAAAAGGTTGTCTAAAATTAGATTTGCTTTTCTAATTACTGTGCATCGTAAATCAACCACCCGAACTCACTTGTTCTGTATAAAATTTGTATTGTAAAGAAAAATTCGTCATCATCTAATTTGAATTCGTTAGCATGTTATCTTTATGTTATTGTATTGCATTAATTGTATTATATTATTGTATTAATATCATTTTAAAGAGGAGAGCCCTGTAAAAATGAACAATGAATAATCAATATTCATTTTTACATGAGAAACAAAATCTCCTGAGCAAGTTTGGATAGAATTTCGATTTTTGCTTTCTATTTTTTTCAGTGTCACGACCATGCAACCTACCATTCCTATGGTTTAAGTCGTATCCATATTTCCATATCTTATCTTGACCATTATCCTATATCAATTTTATTAAATATTCATTTTTACTCGTGTCAGTCTATGCATCCGTACCTGTTCGTTCAAAGTCGTGCAAATACGTTCGCATGTATTATTTTTTTCTTTTTTTACTTTTAAGTGCGTTCACCTCTCGCAAGCTGCTCATTCATGCTGATTCAGGGTGTTCGAATTCCGATGACGTCGCCAAAAGCAAGCATCTGAATTCGAAATCCTCTCTTGCTTCTGCTACAAATTTATAACATAAGGTGTTATGTTGTATGTTATGTTATATTATTATAATATACTGTATTGTTTCCCTGCCTGGCCACTAGTTCGTTATCGGCTTACGTCACATAGTTATCCCCGTTCTCATTACTTGTACCTACTATCTCTACCTAATTGTCATTCAGATTCTATATTACTTATGTATTACGTTATCATAAATGTCCGCATACTTCCAATAAAAAGTACACCGTATTTTCCCCGCTTTCCTCATCGCTGGCTAATTAGACTTTCAAACTCTGATAACCAACCAGGTTCTAATAATATTTGACATAATTTGGCGTAATTATTGTTAACTATAAATATATAACATTGTTGTTAATCCCCTTTAAATTATAGAACAACGGTTAACTCCCCTTCATTATATCAATTGTATCACCTATTTAGATTACTTCAGTAGTAGATATGTCAATTAACAATTTCCTAAAATTGTAATTAAATGTAATACTTTAATATAATGTAATTGATGTACCGTACTTTAATGAAACTGTAATTAATGATAGTACTTTAGTATAGTGTAATTAATGTATTTTAATGACGATAATTAACGATAATAAGCGAATGTGAATTGGTTGGTAATTATAATCATAATTGTAATAAACCGAAATTGCAATGTGCTCAGTGATGTACTTGGATTGTACTCAATCAATGTACTACAAAATTATGTCGCCCTTTAGAAATGCATACTCGGCGAAAATACGATCATTTTTATTATTATTTTTTAATTTTCATTTGGAATCTTTCAAAAATCTGATCATGAGTTTAAAGGGGGAAACTTAACCTTCAAACTGCACTCCCCAAAATTTAGATCATACATATAGCATGTAATTGTAAAATAACTTCACTTCTTCGTCACTTCGATTACTTCGATTAACACTCCCTTGTTAGCAGCCTCTCAGCGAGGAGGGGGCAGAGGCCCCTTGCCTCCTTAATTTTTAGATTCCGGCCTGAGCCATGGTCGAAAGAGGTCGAACCTCTACCCCTGTAAATTCAGAGCACTACCTGTACATTTTTAGAAGTAAATTACAGTAAAAGAAAGTTTTTTATCTTTTCCTTCGAGCCGTGCTCTCGTCCGAGAACTTAGTCAATAGAGAAAAATAATTTCCCGATACGTTATAAGAAGCATCAGGGAATCTTCAGAGAATTTAGTAAGTTTTCACGGAATCCTCCGAACCCACCCAGTGGCATAGAAAGAGAAGAATTAACAGTCTGTCGACCCTATAGCGAGAGAAAAAAAATTAGAATGTTATAGAAGAAAAACTATCGCGAGAAATATCCGTTGCTGCCTCCCAACCAGAACCCCCGTCGATTCGAACCAACCCAGGGCCATAGACGGAGGGGTTAACTATATATATATATATATATATATATATATATATATATATTATTCATTCACTATTTGTGTATGAATTAAGCTGTATCAAATTAAGAACGATCCTTCAGTACGGTCAGACATGTCAAAACGTGGCTTCGTTCATCAATGTCTACCCGAACGCTTGTCTGGCTTGTGCATACTGAGTGTGCATCGACAAAAAGTGATAGAGAGTAAGGAAGCCATCATTAAAGACGTGAATGACCTCTATGGATCGGACCAGCACCGCCTGCAGTACTTATTTAGCCAGTGAAACTAAATATTGTCATTTGTAATTTTGTATATACCTCTTTTGAATAAATTGATACCTTGTCAGGTCTTCCCTTCTTGAGCCCCCTTCCCCTGGGGGAAGCTCCTGCTTGTTATATATTATACAACTCAGAATGGTCCCCTGAGATAACTTTTACGGAATACACAAACCTAATGTACATGGAACAAGAAACCTTTCTGAGATAATCAAATTCATATTAGTCTGAATACGTCATGGTAAATGGTAAACACTAAAGTTTTTTCTTTTTCATGATGGAACCCCAACGTGGGCAACGGGTTACTAGCAAATAGGCCCCAAAATATAATTTCCCTTACCAGCTATCTAAGCAGATCAGACCCAGCTTTGGGACAAGGGCTCGGGTTATATATATATATATATATATATATATATATATATATATATATATATATATATATATATATATATGAAAATTATTTCACGAAGGTAACACGTGAATAATATTTATGATGAAATAACCACGAAAGAAAATTAAAACACGAAAGTGCTCAAGCGCTTTCGTCTGATGACATCCTCAGGAACATTGTATTTATTTTCAATATATATATAATATATATATATATATATATTATATATATATATATATATATATATATATATATATATAAATAAATGGAAACCCACAAGGAAAAAGAAAAATGGGTCCAAGGCCTTTCGTGTATTCAAAAGTACACCTCGTCATGGAATGAAGGGAGAAGGCGAGATGACAAAAATATATACAAGCTGGACAGAAAAACAAAAAATTAGCACATGATTAACAAGAGTTGATTAGAGGCAAAAGGTATTTTAACAGGATATTGTCAATTTTATACATTCCCGCACTGTTATTGAAATTATTTTTAAAATGGATAAATGCACATTCTAGAATATTCCTTTTAATTATAGCTCTGTTTTTAGCGAGCGCTTTAGAACAGTCCCACTTGATACTATGATTACATCTATACATATGGTTAAACAATGCATTAGAACCGCAAATAATTCTAATGCATTGTTTAACCATATGTATAGATGTAATCATAATATCAAGTGGGACAGTTCTAAAGCGCTCGTTAAAAACAGAGCTATAATTGAAAGGAATATTCTAGAATGGTCATTTATCCATTTTAAAAATAATTTCAATAACAGTGCGGGGATGTATAAAATTGACAATATCCTGTTAAAATACCTTTTGCCTCTAATCAACTCTTGTTAATCATGTGCTAATCTTTTTGTTTTTCTGTCCAGCTTATATATATTTTTGTCATCTCGCCTTCTCCCTTCATTCCCTGACGAGGTGTACTTCTGAATACACGAAAGACCTTGGAATCAGAGATGGACAGTAACAAAGTAAACTTCCTTCGTTACTGAGTTCAAACGACTTTTTTGAATAAATTAGTTACTTGGAGGTAACTTTTCTTCTCGGTACTTCACTTTTACTCGAGTAACATTTCAGAGAATTATTTGGTACTCTTACTCCGTTACTTATTTTTCAGGCCTCTCGTTACTTTATTCTGGGCATCTCAGCAGAGTCAACAGTGAATGTGATATTTTAAATTATTTTCCTAGCCAATCAAAACTCAGCATAGAGCGTGCGACGTTTCCAGCCAGTCAGAACTCAGCATTGGTTTATTATTATTATTATTATTATTATTATTATTATTAGGATCTTCTTGTCTATAGACTACGGGCAGCAGCCTCGTGAATCATTTGTTGAGTACAGTAATGTTAATTAATTATATTTCCTCTCAGTTATTTAATCAATTGCTTTATGAATATTTTTAGATTTTATACCCCCCTTCTTTCCGGGCCCCCTAGAGGTCCGGGCCCCGGGGATTTAACCCGGCTTCCTCACCCTCTCGGCGGCCCTGACTGTATGTCTTAACTCTTTAAGAAATATTGCAAAGGTAGTTTTTACTCGGAGTACTTGAGTACTTTATAAAGTAGTTACTTTTTACTTTTACTTGAAGTAACGCGAAGAAAGAATACTTCTACTTTTACTTGAAGTAACCTGAAGAAAGAGTACTTCTACTTTTACTTGAAGTAACGTGAAGAAAGAGTACTTCTACTTTTACTTGAAGAAAAAGTACTTCTACTTTTACTTGAAGTAACGTGAAGAAAGAGTACTTCTACTTTTACTTGAGTAAGTTTTTCTCAGAGTAACAGTACTTTTACTCAAATAACTTTTTTCTGTACTTTGTCCACCACTGTGTATATACTGTATATATATGGTGCAATGGTTAACGTCTCTGACTACAAATTCATCGGCCCCGGGATCGAGACCCGGTCACCGGCGTGCAGCAAAACCCAGTTGTTCATCCTTCCACACAATAAAGAAATTGGTTGGTAGATAAATAACCAGACAATAACCAGACTAGAGGTCATAGTATGAAATTATTTAAGCCAAGATGTAGAACAAATTTAAGAAAACATAGTTTTACAGACAGAGTAATTAAGTTTTGGAACAGTCTGACAGAAGAAGTGGTGACTTCAGATACACTTGATTCTTTCAAAAGAAGGTCGGATAGTTTGATGTCTGCAAGGGACATCTGGTGATAGTGTTTAAGCCCATTTTTATTGCATGAATGGTACTAGTTTATTTCATATATATTATGTGCATTTAGGTGATAAATCCCACAGCTCAACACAAGTGTTGTGGGATATAGGGAGGCAGCATCTTGGGTTAGGAGATACTCTCTGTCCTTACACACCCCATTTAGAGAGATTCCTCTGCTGAGCGGTGTCCCCCATAGTACTGTGAGGTATTGAAAAACTCATGATCTTCACTTGCCCCACAAACACCTTTAAATGGGAGACCCAAAATGGGTGCACACACATTTCTACATTACTGTACAGTCTTTACGGCCACACCTACACTTTTCCTCCTAAGTATATATATTGTAATGTACATGGTTGTAAATTGTGACTTGGTCCGCAATTGATATGGACCGTGACTTATTTTTGGTTGGCAAGGTACTGGTATTGATGGGTACCGTAATGAAATTGACTGGATTCTTTGCATCTGATATATTTGCATGTCAGTTATAAATAGATATAGAGTGTAACATATTTGTGGATAGTAGCCTATTATGACTTTGATCCTCTGGATCCAGAGATTCTATCTCTAGTTTTAAATTGATAATTAATTAGTTTTATAAAAATTGGTTGTTGCCAATGTACAGGCAGTTTTTACATAGTGGAGCCACCCTGCCCTGGTAGGGCGTGGTTCGGATTCCACGTTAAACTGTAGGTCTAGGGTGGAGTAACAAGCTTGACCTTCGTCAAAATGAACAATTTGGCGGAAGCAAAAAACCAAGGTTGACCAGGGTTATATATAGCTATATATATATATATATATATATATTATATATATATATATATATTGAAGAGTTTGCCCTGAAATGCAAATTAAATTCAGTTTTCTTTTGTTCGCCATAAATAGTATGAGTAAGTTGTAGATTTCATTTTAGCTTGACACCTAATGAATGAGATGATAAGACTTGGTACAAACAAACAAACAAACAAAACACTTTATTTCAGACTCAACAGGTACAAACATTATACAAGAGGTCCATAGAAGATTAATACTCACAGAATATCATCTGGAAGAGGCTTAATCATCCTGTGTCTCCAGCTCTAAATCAACATACTCAATGCTGGTCTCAGAACAGCGCCGGTGCCCACACCAGGACAACACTGAATGAGAGCTCTGTAGCAGTATTTGTGATCCTGATTTCTCCATACTCTATCCAACTTCCTTTCAAACTCCTTAACTGACTTAGAGTCTATCACCTGTGATGGCAAGGCATTCCAATTATTCACTACTCGGATACAGAATGAATGCTTCCTTATATTCAGCCTAGTTCTCTCTTTAAATATTTTTTTCTCATGCCTTATCGTTGAAGATTCCCCAATTAATGAGAAAATCCCCTGGCACACCTCACCATCATACACATCACACAGAATTTTGAAAGTTTCTATCATATACCCCCGTGACCTTCTATAGGCCAGGGAAGGCAAATCAAGTTTTTTCAATCTAGCTTCATAAATTAGGTCCTTCAATGATGGTACCATCTTGGCAGCTCTCCTATGAACATTCTCAATCGAATCTATGTCCTTAATTAGATAGGGGCACCAGACTTTGTTGGCATATTCAAGGTGGGGTCTCACAAGTGCTGTATATAACAGTTTAAAATTTTCCTCATCCAAAGCATTGAAAGTTCTTCTTATGAGCCCCATTAATGGGCCATTAAAACCAACAGTATAATGGCCCATTATACTATTGGTTTTATTGACCTTTTCAGTAAAATATTGTGAAAAGCTCAATCTTTTATCTATTACAACACCAATATCCTTCTCAAACCGCACCTCATCCATTACCTCATACAAAACATAATCAGGCTTCTCTAAATTCACTTGACCGATCCTCATGTATTTACATTTTTGTGGGTGAAACTTTAATAACCATTTTTCTGACCATTTCTTCAATTCAGTCAAATCTTCCTGAAACTCAACACAATCTTGGTTCTCTCTCACTTTTCTAAATACCTAGTATCATCTGCCATTTTTTAAAACTTCTGGTAAGTCATTTACGTATATAACAAACAAGAATGGCACCAGTACCGACCCTTGAGGCACACCACTATAAACCATCTTCCATTCTGATGTCAACCCATTTACAATTACTCTAAATTTTCTTTCACTTAGAAATGACGTTATCCATGAAACACATTTATCATCGATGTTATAACTTTTAATTTTCTCCAGCAATCTTGAATGGGGCACCCTGTCAAAAGCCTTCATAAAATCACAATATGCAACATCTACAGCACTACCTTCATCCAACATACATGTCCATTTCTCTAATACCTGAATGAGCTGAAGCACTGTCGACCTCCCTGTCAAAAAACTAAACTGCTTCTTACTAAACAAACTATGTCTTTTCATCTGAGCAATCATTTCCTCTCGAACAGAGTTCTCCAATAACTTACGTACACACTATAATTGTGAGACTTGCAGGTCTATAATTTCCTGGGTCACAATGATCACCCTTCTTAAAAATTGCTGTAACATTGGCTATTCTCCAATCTACCGGAATATGCCCACTATTGAGTGACTGCTCAAATAAAATCTGCAGAGGTAACACCAGTTGCTCAACCCCCTCCATAAGTATTCTTGGACGTATCTCATCTGGTCCTGGAGACTTCTCCTTTTTAAGTTTCCTTATCATCTGCCTTATTCTATCTGAAGTCACTGTGACAGGTCTCACAACAGGCACTCGCTTAGTTTCAACCCTGGGAGGTTCCCCTTCTGGTTCTCTGACAAAAACATCCCCAAAGTGATCTGACAGAACATTCGCTTTTTCTTGTTCACCACCAGTTTTTTCTGTCTTACTTTCATTCCTGTATAACTCTGGAACAGTTGGTCTAACTCTTGTCCTTGACTGAACATATTTCCGAAACATTTTTGGATTTTCTTTCACATTTTGTGCAATTCTCTTTTCTGTCAATTTCCTTTCCTTTCTGGTCTCCCTCCTGATTTGATTATTTAATCTTCTGTATTCATCCATTACTTTATAATATTCCTGATCCTCTGTGCTCACTCTCCCTCTCCCATTCTTTAAACCTTCCCATAATCTTTGTTTTCGTTTTATTTTAGACCACACTGTTCTATTCATAGGTAAATTCTCATTTGTCCTTTTCCTCCGTGGTTCATCTCCACAGATCTCCTGGGAACACAATCATCTACAACCTTCTGTAACTTACACTTGAACCTATCCCAATTAACCTCGATATTCTCAGAGTTTAAAAACTCCTTCCAATCAATATCTAGCCTCCATCTTAATTCATCATAATCTGCTCTCATACATCACCTTTCTAGAATTTGATTTTTCCACAGTTAAATTACAGTTGTCTGGAGCATTGACTAAGTAGGCCAGTGAATCACTGTGTATAATGAACATACAATTGCCTACGCCAATGCGCCAATGCGCCAATGTATAAATTATATTAGACTGTGGTTGATTGTAATAACCCAACAAAGAACATTTATCAGGAATGTTCTTTTGATTAGCTGGCAAAGTTGTGATATGATATTTGTGTCTTTGTGTCAGTAGTTAGCAACAGTATTGGCCAAACAAATTTTACAATATTTTCCAGTTCTCATAAAATTATTTATATTGTGTTGGGACTTGGAAGAAGAAGAAGGAAATTATTTGAAAGTTGTTTAGGGTGGCATTCTGGCTCATCAGGATTTAAAAATAAACATGATTGCACTTGTTCTGTTCAAGACTTGTAAATTTTTTACAGCTATTTTTACGTTATCTATGTTAAATGTCAGTGTTTTTGCGCAAGTTATCCCAGGAATTGGTAAGTTCATTTAGCTAAATTTGGCGTATGCCGAACTAATAGCCCTTAAGAGTTAAGACTAATCATTACTGCTTCAGCTTGTGGCTTGACATCAGAAACATCCAGTTTGCAAAATTTGGCAGACACTAACGGTTGATATTTGAGTTTTATATTTATTAGCAGACTTGAAATTGGCTTTTTGTAAAATTTTATTATAAAATATAGCTTTAGATCATTTATGACTTGGAAATTCTGTAACATGGTAAAAATTTTATAGTGGGCACACTAGGGGCCCTTCGGCCCATCTGGGTGTCTCCACTGTTAATATAAACAAACCATAAATACAGTTACTGTACATGCAAAATTAAGATCCAATTGATCTCTGCTAATTGTAGATTGTCACACATCTACTAGCTGTACATTAACTTCAAAACTTTGAATCTTGTGGATCATTCATCAATACCACTACTGTACTAATTAAGAACATAAGAAATTTTTGTTAATATTCATTTTAATGCTCCCTTCGTTTTCAGTAGAAGGAGACGTTCTATGACAATTTAACATATAAATTCGTATTCAGGACACCTTGAAACCTCAGGGAAACTGATAAAAATCAAGGAAATATAATAATTATTTTTTACGAAAAAAAAAAATCTAGACATTGATAACCAGCCATTACAGGCCATTGACCCAGTATTTATCTCTTTCCTCGGTTAAAATTTTGCCCCGCTCCATCCTTCTCCAGGTTTTATGGGGAGACATCTCGCGGCGACATTTGGAAACATGGTGAAATCAGCCAATTAAATCTGGTTTTTGTTTCATGTGACCTTATCCAACTAATCAGAGACATGTATTTTGAATCTCCCATAATGCATACTCATTTTAAAATGCTCTTTCAATTCGCTTTGGCTTGTGAAGGTTGTGGTTTGGATTACTATCAGTTAATACAAGATATAGGTTAGGTAAAACACATTTTTCTGGTGTTTTTTTTTTAAATTTAGGGTTAATATTCGTTTTAATGCTCCTTTCATTTTTGATAGGAGACATTCTATGACAATTTAACATATAAATTCGTATTCAGCATACCTTGAAATCTCAGGTTGCTATTTAAGGTAAGAAATTGCAAAAAAATGTGGGTTAGGTTAGGTAAGGTTAAGTTAAATAAAATATATTTTTCTGGTGTTTTTTGGGTACTTTTGCATTATCCTCCCAACACTAATTTTTTTTTATAATGGAAGGAAAATAAAGAACCAAAACCAAACCAACATTATGTAAAAAAATTAGTGTTGGGAGGATAATGTAAAAGAACCATTTTTTGTTTAAATTTAGCATTCATTTCTTTGAAATATGAGCGTTTTTGAGAAATTTTAAAATTGAAAATTTCTCAAAAATGGCTTATTTCCCAAAGAAACTAAGTTTAGATTTGAACAAATCATACCAAAAAATAACAGAAAAATATGTTTTGGTCCAGAAAGGAGAGGGATTACTAAAACGAATAATTACCGAAATTTTTATAATGGGTATACTAGGGGCCACTTCGGCCCATCAAGGTGGCTCCACTATGTAAAAACTGCCTGTACTTTGGCAACAACCAATTTTTACAAAACTAATTATCAATTTAAAACTAATTAATTATGAATTTAAAACTAAAGATAGAATCTCTAGATCCAGAGGATCAAAGTCATAATAGGCTACTATCCACAAATATGTTACACTCTATATCTATTTATATCTGACAAGCAAATATATCAGATGCAAAGAATCTAGTCAATTTCATTACGGTACCCATCAATACCAGTACCTTGCCAACCAAAAATAAGTCATGGTCCATATCAATTGCGGACAAAGTCACAATTTACAACCATATACATTACAATATATGTACTTAGGAGGAAAAGTGTAGGTGTGGCTGTAAAGACTATACAGTAATGTAGAAATGTGTGTGCACCCATTTTGGGTCTCCCATTTAAAGGTGTTTATGGGGCAAGTGAAGACCATGAGTTTTTCAATACCTCACAGTACTATTGGGGGGGGGGGGGGGGGGGGGTGCACCGCTCAGCAGAGGAATCTCTCTAAATGGGGTGTGTAAGGACAGAGAGTATCCCCTAACCCAAGATATTGCCTCCCTATATCCCACAACGCCTGTGTTGAGCTGTGGGATCTATCACCCAAGTGCACATAATATATATGAAATAAACCAGTACCATTCATGCAATAAATATGGGCTTAAACACCATCACCAGATGTCCCTTGCAGACATCAAACTATCCAACCTTCTTATGGAAAAACTATACGCGCTTACAACATGGTATCGTATGTGATATTTATTTCATAATTAAATATAAATTATTAATTAATTGAATTAAATATCTATACAAAATTGGCTCGGGATTGGCGACATAGCCTAATGGGAATGAGATGATTGCCATACATACATAGAACCCGTATGTAGGTGTCGGGTCTGCATAACCACGAGAAACATTTATTTCACGTGAACAAAATTTTCCATTTTCTAACTAATGTAAATACAAGAGAGAAAGAGTCAACAACCTTTGCCACATCAGCAATTTATACTAAACTATGAAGATATATTAAAGGAGTGGCCTCGGGGCTGTTTATGTGCAGCGAATGCTTTAAACAGGGAAGATGTGCTTTTGTCTTCCCTAAAGTTCTGAGTGAATTCCTTATAATAAACTTAATACTCATAAAAGGCTAGGCCTATACCTAAAAGTATTTATATTGTGACTGCCTATATTAATTACATCGTTAATTCGTCGTGTAACTCCATCGTGGCGGCCCTACACCGAAAATGATCGTAACGCCCTACATCGAAGCAAACCAAGGACCCAGCAAAATTAAGGTGGGACAATTTCTTTTCATTAACATATAGGCATCTAAAATCCCGACGCTAAAATTACCGTAATCAATTAAATATAAAAAGGTCCTTTAAAGACATACATATTCATAACTCTCTAACGAAAAAACATAGGGCTTTTGTTGTTTAACTCTCCACTGAAATCTGCTGGGAATTTCCAACGGATGAGGGTATCAGGCAATCAATCAACCCATAGCCCTATATAGTTTTTTCACACTTCTTTTGAAAGAATCAAGTGTATCTGAAGTCACCACTACTTCTGTCAGACTGTTCCAAAACTTAATTACTCTGTTTGTAAAACTGTGTTTTCTTAAATTTGTTCTACATCTTGGCTTAAATAATTTCATACTGTGACCTCTAGTCTGGTTATTGTGATCTTTAATGAAAAGAGACTCAAAATCTATCTGAGACTCAAAATCTATCTTATCCAACCCTTTTATCATTTTATACACCTCTATCATATCACCCCTTAACCTCCTCCTTTTTAATGAGAACATGCTTAGATACGCCAGTCTTTCCTTATATGTCAATTGTCTTAGAGATGGGATCATTCTTGTTGCTTGTTTCTGTACTTTTTCCAGTTTTTCAATATCTTATATCAAATAGGGACTATTAAATTGAATGCAGTATTCGAGGAGGGGTCTCACATATGAAATGTATAGTTGCTTTATAATATTGGGTGATTTGTATTCAATGTGTGTGTGCATGAGATTGAGTCTAGCATTTGCTTTATTTCTGATTACCATACAGTGATTTGAGGGTTTAAGTTCATTAGTCACAGTGACACCCAAGTCTTTCTCTTTATCATCATTTTTAATCCAAATTTCATTCATATTGTATTCAAATTCTGGATTGTTTGGCCCAATATGCATAACCTTGCACTTATGAACATTAAATTTCATCTCCCACTTATCTGCCTTGGCTGTTACTCTGTCTTTTTGTATTGTCATTGCTCCTGCTACTGACATTATGGCCTAATTTTGTATCAGTAAATTTTGAGATTTTACATGACAGGCCCTTCTCTACATCATTTATATAGACAACAAAAAGCAGAGGTCCCAGCACAGATCCCTGTGGGACTCCACTCAATACGGGTCTCCAAGTAGACTTATTTCCATTTAGATGAACTCTGTTTTCTGTTTCTCAGCAATTCTTCTATCTAGTCAGCTATATGACCTCTTATACCATGGGCTCTAACTTTTACCAACAATCTTGCATGAGGAACAGTATCAAATGCCTTTGCAAAATCTAAGTATACTATATCTACTGGCTCTTTATTGTCCAAATGCAATGAAACTCCTCCATAAAATTCAATCAAGTTGGTTAGACAAGACCTTCCATTTCGAAAGCCATGCTGGCTATCATTTATAAGGTTGCACTCTTCAAGGAACTCGGTAACTTTACCTCTAATGATACTTTCGAGTAATTTGCAAATAATGGAGGTGAGGCTGATGGGTCTGTAGTTTTTTGCCAAGTTTCTATTTCCTTTTTTAAAGATTGGAGCCACATTTGCTTTCTTCCAATCCTCTGGAATTTCAGTACATATCAATGATTTATTAAAAATAATTTCTAGTGCCTGTGCTATATTTTTTTTGGCAGCTTGTATGACTATTGGATGCATTTCATCTGGCCCTGGAGATTTTTCCATTTTTAATTTATCTATTGCTTTTAGGATATCTAGTTTTGTTACCGTACCCTTAATTCATTTATTTCTCTCTCTTGTCCTGGTAGTATAAGATCAGGAATATTATTTAAATTTTCATTTGTGAATACTGATGAGAAGTATTTGTTCAGTTCTTCAGTTATTTCAAGATCACCATCCATAGTTTTATCATCTACAGTATATAGAGGGGGCCAATTTTCCTTTTCACTCTACTTTTCAAATTGAAGTGACTGAAAAACTTAGGATTGTTTTTTGAATTCTTGGCTAGGCTTTTTTCCAGGTCTCATTTGCTATCTCTGATTGCTTTCTTGCAAATGCTTCTTTTACATATTTCAGAGTCTATGCCATTTTTAGTTCTTTTGAATTTATGAAATGCTTTTGTTTTTTCTCTGATTGCTCTTTTAACATTGCAGTTTATCCAAGGTTGTTTTTTATTTTTTCCAGTTCTGATTTTACACTGTGGGATATGCTTCCTTTGTATGTTCATTATTATACTTTTAAATTTTTCCCACATACTAGTTACTGTCTGTTCAGGCTGTAGAATGTCTGTCCAATTTATTAGACACAGATCATTTACTAGTTCATTTATATTTCCTCTTTTAAAATCTGGGACTTCTACTTTATTTTCACTAGGTCTTGAATTACAAACAATATTAAACCGAAGGATACAATGACCACCTGAACCTAGTGTTTCTGAAACTGAGATATCCTGGAAGGTATCTGGATTATTTGTTGGAATTAAATCTAGAATGGCATTGACCCTGGTTGGCTCCTTTACTAACTGGGTTAAACAATTCTCAATTATACAGTCTAAGAATCTCTCATTACTTTCTGGTGTTCAGGGCTGTGGAGTCGGTGATAAAATTTGCAGACTCCGACTCCAAAAATTTTAACATTCCTACTCCGACTCCAGAAATCTGACTTGTATAATTACGACTCCGACTCCAACTCCGATGGAATGTTAAGGCCAAATTGATTACGATTAGCTTTATTAGGCCAATGGAGATTCATAAACAAGGCATTTCATCACCACCACATGACTCATCAGGTTACTTAGTGGCTGTAACTATGCCTTAATGGCTTTTTTTCTCTTTATTCAAAAATTACAATAAATCCCAAAATACAAACTGATTGAAACTTAAACAAAATAAAATTATTATTGGTTTAGCAAATTAATAAGATGTTTTTGTATTATAAACATCCGTAACAAAATGTGCTAACCTAAACTGAATTTGTTCTTAAAAAAAGGATCGCTTCCATTAAATCTTCTTTAGTGATGCTTATCAAAATTATCAAATTGAAATCTAAAAATCTGAAAAAGATTTAGGGTTGCTAGTACAAAATTTTTAAATTTCCTTATTATTAATTATGTTACCTAATTAATTAATTATAATCCTTATTAATTATAAGCAACTATATTTATATATTATTTATATTTATGTTATATATTATATATTATTTATATATTATATATTAAAACATTAAGTTAAATCTATTTTATTCATAAAATTGAGGTAGGCCTAGGCTGCTATGGTTATAATTGAAGGATTTGCACCAACTCCGACTCCATCCAACTATGCGCTTCCGACTCCACTCAAAATTGACCGACTCCACGAATCCGACTCCTGACTCCGACTCCACAGCCCTGCTGGTGTTTGTAATATTTCCTAGTCTATATGCCTATAATTGAAATCTCCAATAATAATAATATTGCTTGTCATTGCTTTATTTATTTCATCAATAGGTTTATTTTCTACACACTTATTTTCTTTACTTTTGGGGATTCCTCCAACTTGAACATCCCTCAGGTGGTCTATAGATACCCCCTATCCTGATTTTCCTGGCATTTTTATGCCCAATATCTATCCATACAGATTCAACTATTTCCTCTTTAACGGAGGTAACTTCAACTGGATTCAAATTTGTCTTGGCATAAATAAATACTCCGCCACCCTCTGAATATTTATGTTATAATGTTTCAGACCAACAAAGACCCTAGGATCCACTCATGGCTGGTCTACCTAACTGTGTTTGTGTATTGTGTATACATGTCCTCCGTGGTGGCGGAGGGGACCTACAATTTTACATGGGTTCCGAACCACAAGAACACAAGAAATTTATGCAAAAACTGCCGGTAAATTGGCAACGACCAATTTTTACGAAACTAAATAATTATCAATTTAAAACTAATTAATTATCGATTTAAAACTAAAGATAGAATCTCTGATCCAGAGGATCAAGTCATAATAGACTACTATCCACAAATATGTTACACTCTATATCTATTTATAACGGACATGCAAATATATCAGATCCAAAGAATCCAGTCAATTTCATTACGGTATCCATCAAGTCACGGTCCATATCGATTGCGGACCAAGTCAAAATTTACAATCATATACATTACAATATATACACTTACGAGAAAAAGAGTAGGTGTGGCTGTAAAGACTGTACAGTAATGTAGAAATGTGTGTGCACCCATTTTGGGTCTCCCATTTAAAGGTGTTTGTGGGGCAAGTGAAGATCATGAGTTTTTCAATACCTCACAGTACTATGGGGGGCACCGCTCGGCAGAGGAATCTCTTTAAATGGGGTGTGTAAGGACAGAGAGTATCCCCTAACCCAAGACGCTGCCTCCCTATATCCCACAACACTTGTGTTGAGCTGTGGGATCTATCCCCAGAAAGCCTTAATTTTACTACCTTAAACTATACCCTTTCTATCAACATATGCGTCTAATCGATTTTTAAACATGTTTATAGACGTGCTACTAATTACTTCTACCGGCAAACTATTCTATTTACTATGCGTAAAAAAGTTTTTCGCAACTGCTGTCTCGAACCTTCTACTTGTCAACTTACACCCGTTATTTCTAGTCCTATTATATTGAGATATTTCGAAAAAGCTATCTCTATCTACGTTATCGAACCCATTCATAATTTTGAAAACCTGGATTAGATCACCCCTTAACCTCCTGTCTCGAGTGTTGTCAATTTTAACTCCTTAAGCCTATCCTCGTACGACTTTGACCTAAGCGACGGAATCATCTTAGTTGCTCGTCTTTGAACTCTTTCGATTTTGTCTATATCTTTGCGCATATACGGATTCCAAAATTGGACCGCGTACTCCAAATGGGGTCTAACTAATGATTTATAAAGTGGAACTATAATATCGCGCGATTTGTACTCAAAATTTCGAGCTATAAAACCTAACACTTTGTTCGCCTTATTGACCGCTGCTGTACTTTGTTTCGCTACTTTTAAATCACCAGTGACTATAACTCCTAAATCTTTTTCCTGCTCTACGCTTGTTAAATCTTTCCCTGACATACTATACGCAAATTACCGTTACGCGAACCTATATGCAAAATTTTGCACTTATCAACGTTAAATCTCATTTGCCATGTGACTGACCAATCAACGATTTTATTCAGATCTTCCTGAATTTTACCTCTATCTTCGTCATTAATCGCCCTACCACCCAGCTTCGTGTCATCCGCAAACTTTGAAACTGTACTGACTAGGCCGACATCTAAATCGTTAATATATATAAGAAAAAGCAAGGGGCCCAATACAGAACCCTGAGGAACGCCACTCGCTACATTAGCCCAGCACGACTCCGCTCCATCAACGACCACCCTCTGTTTCCTGCCTCGCAACCACTCTTCTAGCCAATTTATTACTACACCCCTGATTCCATGAGCCTTAGTTTTTTCAATGAGTCTTTTGTGCGGCACGGTGTCAAACGCTTTTTGAAAATCTAAATACACTACATCAACCGCCCGATGTCTATCGTAAACGTCAACCACGCTTTGGAAAAATTCTAAAAGATTAGTTAAGCAAGATTTGTTTCGCCTAAATCCGTGCTGCGTATTTCTAACAAGTTTATGGTATTCTAAGTGTTCGACTATACGATCCCTAATTATTGATTCCAAGCTTACCTACAACAGACGTTAAACTGATTGGCCTATAATTTCCCGCCGCACCTTTATCGCCTTTCTTAAAGATAGGTGTTACGTTTGCTAACTTGAAATTATCTGGTACGCACCCCTCAGAAATAGACGCATTAAAAATCTTTGTTAGCGGCACAACAATGCTATCTTTTAATTCTTTTAGTTGTATGGGATATATGGAATCCGGACCCGGTGATTTACGCGTTTTCATTTTATCAATATAGCGCATTACTTCCCCTTCACTAACGACAATATTATCCAAAATATTACCATTATCAAAAGGTATTATGTCTATGACCGTAGGGATATTCGTTACATCTTCTATAGTAAAAACTGACGTAAAAAATTCGTTTAGCAAGGTAGCCATTTCCTTGTTTTCAGAGACTAGATCTCCATTTACATTTTTAATGGACCTAAGACACTTTTTACTGGATTTCTATTATTGACGTATTGAAAGAATCGCTTGGGGTTTTCTTTACCGTCACGAGCTATGGAGATTTCAAATTCGCGTTTTGACTTTTTTATTACACTTTTAGCTTCACGCCTTAGAGATATGTAGTTGTTTCGTAACAACAGATTATCTTTATCGCACTTATATAGCCTATAAGCCCTATCTCTACTCTTTATAATGTCTCCTACTCTAGAAGTAAACCACAAGGGCTTGTTGTTTACTTTCGCACGCTTAATTTTGTACGGTACACATTCCTCATTTATAGTCCTAAATACCGTTACGAACGATTCCCACATTAGTTTTGCGTTGGAGTTCCCCATTACGTTTTCCCAATTGACGTGTGAAAATTTATTTCGAAATTTACTAAAGTCTGCGTGCTGGAAGTTAGGAATTTTAGTCGAGTTAGTTGGTTTCGAGTGACTTACTGAGAGGACAAACTCTACCATATTGTGATCGCTATTGCTCAACGGTTCTATTACTTGAAGATCAGTAATTAGCCTATCATCCGTAGTTATTACTAAATCTAAAATACTGTCCAACCTCGTAGGTTCCCCAACCTTTTGAATAAGAAAGCTATCCTCGAGAAAATTAACTAAACGATTACCTTCCGCGTCTCCCTGCATTGTATCGTAATTCACGTTGGCGCAATTAAAGTCACCCATAACTAAAGCCTGCTCACTACCGATTATTCTCTTTAGTTCACGATATAACGCTTCATCGTATAACGCTTCGTCCGTATCAGCTGTTTGATTTGGGGGCCTATATATAACCGCAACAAGTTTGAAATCGTTCAATTTAAGTTCTGCTATAGTCGAATCTATCGGTTCTGGAATTGAGTGCTTTACTTCTATAACGTTCGCAATATTATCTTTGATATACAACATAACACCGCCTCCTCGCCTACCTATTCTGTTTTTAACAAAAAGTCTATAACCTTTAATTTGATACTCCCCTACAAAGTCACGTGTTTCAGTGCTAAGCCACGATTCATTTATCGCAATTAAATCATAGTCTTTACAAGCAATTAAAGAAAAAAATTCGTTTATTTTATTTCGTAGGCTACGAGCATTTAAGGATAGAACCTTCAAATTGTTTGTAATTGCGACACCTTCGCGAGCGCGGGGGAAATTTGTGGAATTTACGCTGGGACCGTTCGGTTACGGCAGCCTGAAAAGAAGAGACAGTATTATGAAATAGTCTTCCTAAACGCGCAGCTCCAACTTCATTAAGATGAAGTCCATCTTCGAGGAACAAGTCCCTCCTGCCGTAGAAACTGTTCCAAAAATTTGCAAAATGCACTCCTTCCTGTTGGCAAAGAGACTTTAGGTTATTGTTAATATAGGTCGCCTTGCTGTAGAAATCGCTTCGTTGGATAATTCGAGGAAGTATACCTGTTAAAACAATCTTATTAGTTTTCTCCTTTAATCGCTCTAATAAGTCCCTGTACCTAGCCAGCAGTTCTTCCGATCTAGAATTTAAAACGTTATTAGTACCGACATGAATAACATACGTTGTGTCCTCGGTGGTACCATCTGTAAAATGGTCAACACTATTAGTTATATCCTCCACCCTTGCACCAGGGTAGCAGTAACGGCGCCTACGACGAGGGTTTCTCCCACAGAATTCCTCGAGCTGCCCTCGAACAATGGAATCGCCAACGAGTCGTATTTCCGGTTCATCAGCATCTTCGAAACCTAAAACAGAAAACTTATTGCTTGTTATTACTGGTAGACAGGTCTTTGCTTTTCTCAATGGGGCTCCAGTTCGCACTCGAACGAAGGGTTGGGAACTAGGGGAAGAGAGAGGGCTATTTATATTAGTAGTAGAAACTGAGGCAGGTATTATCTCACTAAATGGACTATTTGGTATTGTACTGAATTTTGTCCATGTTTCAGTGACAATCATAACATCAGGATTTTCAATACGTATGTACCGTATGCCTTGAATTCATTTATTTTATCTCGGATACTTCTTGCATTTACATAGAAAAATGACAAAGAACCCTTGGAATATTTTGCTTGTAATTTAGTCTGGTTCTTTTCTGTGATGGTATATTATTTGCATCTCTCTCACTTTCTTTGTTGACCTTTTTCTTTTGAGTTTTAATTATATTTTTTATTAGTTTATTGTTATCAAGAGTATTGGTATTTGTACTAATTTGGCCTGTTCCTTTCGTTTTTAGTAAATTATATGATACAATCTTTGATAGTAAATCAGTCCCTTTACTATTAAGGTGAATTCCATCTCTGTTATAGAACACACTTTTTTTTAAAAATTTATTCCACAGTTCGATATATGTAATTTCCATGCTCTGACATAGTGTCTTGAGTCTACTATTTATATATACCGTAGTGCTTGTGAGTACCACTTATTATTCTCATGTATCCTCATCACATGGTTATCTATACAGCTATATATCTACATAGCTACAACCTGAATAATATAATACAAGCTCTACAATTAAGATAAAAGGAGTAGGTGGGATTGTAAAGACTGTATAGAGTATTTGAATGTACACTAGGGTGACACTTATTTTCGAAAGTTTGAATTTTTATCGGGACGGGCGCGTTTCTGGTTCCACTTTGTCAAAAAATATCGTGTGTAAAATATTTTTGAAATAAAACAATATTTAGAACTGCCTCAATACGGTCAAAGTTTGTATATTTTCTCGAAAAGTAGAAATTTTAGATCATGATGTTCTATGCCTCTAGCAAATAAAATATCACTTCTAGTTTGTTCAAGCTACTAATCTTGACCTAAAACATATAACTGGACTTCATACTTTCAACTCTAGGTCCCCCTCAACTTGAGTATTAGCCCCTCAAGGGGGGGGGGGGGTATCATGGGCGCCCATCTCCCTCTCATTGTTGCCTACTTTGCAGAGGTCACGGTGGACTTGCGGGCGGTTGGGAAGTCACAGCGGTGCTTCTCGACCACTTGTAAGAGGAACTGCCTTTGGTCTTCACTCTTGGTAAAGGCCAGGTTGAAAGACTGCATCAACGCCACCCCGCGCTCCGCGAAGTCATTGACAACTTGAAGGGCCTGGACTCGGCGGGATGCGGCGATGAAGGCTGGGTCCGTCCGCCACTCCTCTGGATCCTTGAGCAGGAAGGCGGTGCTGATGTCCAGAACCTTGAAGAACTCCTTTGATGTAGTTGTTGTGAACTTGGCCAATGTATTGTTGGCGATTGAGGCGGTGGACAGGTCCACATTGATACGCCGCGGGGGATCCTCCGATCCTTCCTCTTCTTCCATCGCTTTAATCATCTCCCGCTTTGTCGCCAAGTCGATACCCTCGTCGAAGATGGCCAGGGTGACGAGGCGCTCGCTCAAGTACCATAGGTGCCTGGCGAAGACTGTCGCCGTCGCCTTGGCCACCGCTGAGTCCGGATAATAGACGAGGGCCTTGAGCAGCGCGAGGTCCGCGGCTGGGGCCGTTGCTGGGAGCGGC
Organism: Bathynomus jamesi; assembly: GCA_023014485.1. Taxonomy (NCBI): domain Eukaryota; kingdom Metazoa; phylum Arthropoda; class Malacostraca; order Isopoda; family Cirolanidae; genus Bathynomus; species Bathynomus jamesi. Next base: position 741,022 of record JAJOZX010000684.1, read on the forward strand.
GCTTTGTACCAGGCCGTCACGTAGATGGACACGGCGAAGATGGTGAATCGCCGGATTCCAGCCGCTTCGCCTGACGACATCTGAAACTGTTCCCGGAACAGGAACAGTTTGATGGCATAGATGACTTTTGCCATCCAGCGTGCGCGATGGAAGGCGCCGGGACGAGCGAACCGGCGCACCCCGCTTGTTCGGACCGCCCAGCACAATTACAGAGAGCTCCAGAAGTTCCCTGTAGTCATCACGTGGATGTTGACCGTCGAGGAGGCGGCTGAATTCGATCAGCAGGTCGTCGCGGGCGTCCTTCAGGTGCTGCGGCATGGTTCCATCCTCGAAGGGCTTCGCTTTGGTTTGATCGATGAAGTCCCACTGGGCGGCGAATCGTTTGAACAGGAGGATGTCAGGACCAGTAGAGGGACCGAGGCACGCCGTGAATGCCTTCTCGCACACCAGTTCGTGGATGTGGTGGCGGCAAGCCAAATGAAGCACTGTCTTCTCGAGTTTCTGCTCAATGATATAGCAAGCTCCTCCTGAGAGTCCTGTGTTTGAGGCGGTGGTGTCAAAAGAGAGGGCACAGATCCGTCCCTTGATGTCCCAATCCTCGAGGGCAGAGAGGACGGCTTCCGCCATGGCGCGGCCGGTGCCGTCGGGGAGGCTGGGCACAGCCAGAAGCTTGTCGACGTTCTCCCCAGACACCAGAACTGGAAGGCGATCTTCAGCAGGGCCTCCGTCAGCCGCTGGTACGATTTTCCCGTCCCAGTGAACGGTCAGCGGCACAGTAGGATGGAAGGCCGCCTTCATTTCTGCTGCTGCCATAGCACGGAACTTTGCTCGGTCGCGGCGGGAGGATTCGCGGTTCAAGACCAGCTCCTCAGGGTCGTGGCCCAAGCTCCTCGCAGCCGCCGACAGCAAAAAAACACCTTCTCGGTCGGTAAGTTTCGTCCGATCCATCGCTGCGGAGAGATCAGGGGTGATCATCTTTTTCGACGCGCGGAATCGCTTGGGTGGTAAAGGGGTCGTAGATGCTTCTGCATTCGACGTGGACGGGCCCGGGAGAGAGAGCTCTTCCTCTTCTCGGCGACGACGCCGTGTCGGTGACCGAGTCGGGCTGCTTGCACCTGAGCTGGAGCTCGATGCCAGTTCGACGAGTTCTTCTCGGCTCTCTCTGTTCGCCCTTTCATCATCTTGCGGCGGCTCCTTTCCGCTTCCTGTCTCCTCGCACGCTCCTCCTCAGTGTGCAGCGTCATGTCACGTGTGGAGGAGATGCGGCCGCGCCGCACCTCGGCCCTTTGTCCCGTCAGGAACTCCCTGTCCTCTTCGATTGTGATCATCGACATCGCCTGTTCGTGTGCGATGTCGAAGAGGCGGTCAAGGGATGAGAGGAACTCGGCCTCGTTCCTGATTTGGGTCACAGTGCGCCGTTTCGAGTTCTTGTTCAGAGCCCGCCACTTCTCGTACATTCGGAGAACCTTGTCCCTTGCGCGTTGGTCTTTCTGCGTAGGAATACGGGACCGCTCCCAGAATTCCTTGACTGCGGTCACTGTCTCAGCGGCTGCTTCCTTGATCGGCTTCTTGACGTCAAGGTGAAGGTGGAAAAAGTACTGAAGCGCCTGCTTTCCCGTAGGCAGCATGCTTCCTGTGATGCTGTGGTCCACGGTCCCCAGGAGATAGACTGCTGTTTTAGATCTTGTTGCCGAAGCCATCACGTCGTTTCAGAACTCACTGAAAAAGAGAATGAAACACTGTTAGTGTTGGCAAAACTCGTCCCAACCCATTTTCTACTTAGAATAACATGTTCTTTCGCCTGTATCAATATTTGGATAAACTCGTGTTACACCCTTTATAATACCTCATTTTAGTCTTCTGTACACCAGTGCGGAAGACTAAACCAACGACTCTGACCGTCCGTCTGTCTGTCTGTTATCATTTTTCAACTCAGAAACTACAGCAGCTATCGAAACGAAAACTGACATGATAACAGAACGCCATGAGTACTTTTCGACAAAAAGTATAAACTTTGACCTCGTTGAGGCAGTTCTAATTATTATTTTATTTCAAAAATATTTTACACACAATGTTTTTAGACGGAATGACACCAGAAATGTGCCCGTCCTGATAGAAATTCCCAAAAAATGAAAAACACCCCAAATAAGTGGCACCCTAATGTACACCCATTCAGCGTCTCCCATTTAAAGGTGTCTATGAGGCAAGTGAACATAATGAGTCTTTCATACATCACAGTGCTATGGGGGGGCACTGCTCACCAGAGAAATCTCTTTAAATGGGGGATATAAAGACAGAGAGTATCCCTTAACCCAAGATGCTGCCTCCCTACATCCCATCACCCAAATAAAAAATAAACTATGGTACAGTACTTACGTATTAATGGGGGGCCACCACATATTGATGATTGGCTAGGTTAAGTTGTAATATTTTTAATAATTTACTCAGACTCATGGCCATCATACATATCGGAACATCTAGCAGAGTCAGGATTTCAATATTTTAAAGTTAACCACAAGTACAATTTCATCAACCCAGAAACTGGTACTCACACAAGAGATTGAAAGGCTCTGGGGATCAGCTAAGTGGACAAATAAAAAGCATCGAGGTACTGCACGCCATCACCTAGAGTCATATCTTGCTGAATATATATACAGGGTGTCCCAGAATTAACTATCTATTTCAATGAAATCGGACAAATTTTTTAAAAACACACTTTTATTTATGTTTATCATGTTTTAATGTGTGTTAAAAATGTATAAATTTCAAAATTTTTTTCATAATTTTATTTTCATAGTTTTATTTTTAGAATGGCAAAGAGACTCTCCAAAAGTTAACGTGTGGCTTGGAATGACCAAATCCAAAATTTATGGCCCATTCTTCTTTGCGGGAGCAACTGTAACAGGTACCGTCTACCTTGATATGCTTCAGCAGTTTCTCGAACCACAGCTTCTTGATGATGGCATTCTTGATAATGTTGTGTTTCAACAAGATGGAGCACCATGTCATTATGCTCTAATTGTTCGAGAATACCTCAACAGACGCCTTCTGAATTGGTGGATTGGACGTGGAGGACCTTGACCTTGGCCTCCGCGTTCTCCGGATTTGACACCCCTGGATTTCTTTGCATGAGGTTTCATAAAAACAAAGGTTTATCGCCAAAAGATCAATAGTTTAGCTGAACTTAAAGAACGCATCCAGTTGGCAGTGCGGGAGATAATACCTGAAATGCTTCAAAATGTGTTTCGCAGCGCTGAGGATAGATTTGAAATTTGCAGAGATACAGATGGTGCACATGTTGAAACTTCTCAATAAAGTTTTGACTTATGATTTATAAATCTATTTGTTTTTTGTATCAATTTAGTAAAAACACAAAATTATGTCAGTTTTTATTAAATTTGTCCAATTTCATTGAAATAGATAGTTAATTCTGGGACACCCTGTATCTATAGGGTGTCCCCAAAAAAACTATATACTCTTTATATAGCATCATATATTTTATAATTTAAAAAAAAAAACCAAACAATATATTGTTATAGCAATTGCCAATGAAAGGTAAATTAGTAATCTAAGTGATCAAAATGTTATAGCGAGTTGTTTGCATATAAAATTTAATTAACTATGTCAAGTGCTCAAAATGTTCTCCGGCGGCATGAATGCACTTTCAATACAACAAAATCATGTGGTCTGATGAAGCTACCTTCAAGCTGAATGGCACAGTAAATCGACACAACTGCAGGTACTGGTCACTTGATAATCCACACGTTTATGTGGATAAACATGTTAATTTACCAGGATTAACAGCATGGTATGATTTATCATCCAGGGGTTTGGTTGGACCATTTTTCTTTAATGGGACAGTTACCAGTGCTGCATATCTCAACATGCTGCGTACAGAAATTATACCTGCAGTTCGGAAGTTGTTTGGAAACGACGACTTTTACTTTCAACAAGATGGAGCCCCCTCTCATTATCATTGTGACGTCAGAAGGTACCTCGATGAAACGTTGCCTAACCGTTGGATAGGATGAAGAGGAAGCGTTGAGTATCCTCCACGTTCACCGGACTTGACTCCACTTGATTTTAACTTGTGGGGCTACCTGAAGGATGCAGTTTATGGTACAAGACCTGCAACACTCAAACACCTTAAGGATGCAATTAGGGAAAAGTGCAGGACCATCACAGCATCCACATCAGTCCATGTCTGCGAATCAGTTAGTCGACGCATTCAAAAGTGCATTCATGCCGCCGGAGAACATTTTGAGCACTTGGTGTAGTTAATTAAATTTTATATGCAAACAACTCACTATAACATTTTGATCACTTGAATTACTAATTTACCTTCCATTGGCAATTGCTATAACAATATATTGTTTGGTTTTTTTTTAAATTATAAAATATATGATGCTATAAAGAGTATATAGTTTTTTTGGGGACACCCTGTATATATATATATATATATAATATATATATATATATATATATATATATATATATATATATATAAGCAAACAACCACAAGGAAAAGGAAACACAAAGTCCGAGCGCTTTCGTGATATATTCACATTATCAAGGAAGAACAGAAAATAGACGGAGATTACAAAGTATTTGAGTTAACTCAAATACTTTGTAATCTCCGTCTATTTTCTGTTCTTCCTTGATAATGTGAATATATCACGAAAGCGCTCGGACTTTGTGTTTCCTTTTCCTTGTGGTTGTTTGCTTATTAATAAGGTCACGTGTTATTTTGTGATTCTAGTGCATATATATATATATATATACATTTAAACTGCAAACACGCAGTATAATTAACGTAAAGAACAACGCTTGTATAGGAGAATATTCCGCGCAAGATGAGAGCGAGAGAACGAAACAAATGAAAAAATGAGGTAACCACCTAGGAATCGAACCTGGGATCTTCCAATTGCTGGTCAGATATGATAACCATTACACCACGGGCCTCACTCAATCAAATGCTGTAATTCCTCTACATACGCGCAGAAACCAATGCCCCAAGGGGGCACCTCCCGCCTGCCGTACATTATACAGTCGTCCCTCGGTATCCGCGGGGGATTGGTTCCAGGACACCCCCCCCCCCCCCCACCACCACGGATACCAAAATCCGCAGATGCTCAAGTCCCTTATATAAAATGGCGTAGTATTTGCATATAACCTACGCACATCCTCCCGTATACTTTAAATCATCTCTAGATTACTTATAATACCTAATACAATGTAAATGCTATGTAAATAGTTGTTATACTGTATTGTTTAGGGAATAATGACAGAAAAAAAGTCTGTACATGTTCAGTACAGATGCAACCATCATAGGCCTAACTACATAGTACACGTCAGCAACAACGTAACATTTTCTTTCTTTCAACATTTACAGATTGCTTTCGTTTAATGACCTGAAAGAGAAATACATAGAATAAAACACAGAATATTTAAAATACAAGTACATATAGAAAATATAATTATAAATACACAACACAAGTAGCGAACAAATGAGACGCGAGGCAAACAATGCTCAAACAACGAGTGCTGGAGAGAGACTGAGGATCTGTGAAATGGCGGGAGGCTACAGCAGGGTATGCCTACACATCACTTAATTCGCGTGGATTCAGCGTAGTGCTCGGCGCACGGCAAATTCAAGTTTTGCTTTGGAACTTTCTGGAATTTTTTTTTTTTTTTTCAAATATTTCGATCGTGGTTGGTTGAACCCGCGGATACGGAGGGCCAACCATACGGAGGGCCGAAAATATTCGAAAAAAAAAAAATTCCAGAAAGTTCCAAAAAGCAAAACTTGAATTTGCCGCGTGCCAAGCACTACGCTGAATCCACGCGAATGAAGTGATGTGTAGGCATACCCTGCTGTAGCCTCCCACCATTTCACAGATCCTCAGTCTCTCTCCAGCACTCGTTGTTTGAGCATTGAGAGAGAGAATAAATTTATATTTTCTCTATTTATAATTATATTTTCTATATGTACTTGTATTTTAAATGTGTTTTATTCTATGTATTTCTCTCAGGTCATTAAACAAAAGCAATCTGTAAGTGTTGAAAGAAAGAAAATGTTACGTTGTTGCTGATGTGTACTATGTAGTTAGGCCTACGATGGTTGCGTCTGTACTGAACATGTACAGACTTTTTTTTCTTGTCATTATTCCCTAAACAATACAGTATAACAACTATTTACATAGCATTTACATTGTATTATGTATTATAAGTAATCTAGGGCTGATTTAAAGTATACAGGAGGATGTGCGTAGGTTATATGCAAATACTACGCCATTTTATATAAGGGACTTGAGCATCTGCGGATTTTTGTATCCGCGGGGGGTCCTGGAACCAATCCCCCATGGATACCGAGGGACGACTGTATATACCTAATTTTCTAGTATACGTAAAGTTACCTAACCCTTAAAATGCCTCAAAACACAAAATTTTGTTGCGATCCTATGAAAAAACACTCAAGAAGAATTTTCTGTAACATCAAAAAAGTAAACTCTGCCATGGCAGCTGCAAGCTACGGAATTTTGGAAGAAAATCAATTACTATGCAGCAATTGCTATGTCACAATTAAAAAGAAGCCAATTGTATTAGAACATGTTCAACGTTCATCCAGAGAGCCGGAACCTGCGCCAATACCTGCGCCAGACATACTTAACGAATCTATGGAGCAAAGCAGTAGCGATTCCACGAATCCACCACCATTGGAAGAATGTGTCGTTCAAGACAGGCAATTCAATAAAGATTTGCTCAGCGACAATATTTTACCTTTATTTGATGAAAGCCCTATTAAAACAGGTAATAAAACAATAGAGACTCCGTTCAGGACATTTGTTTCTTAATGCCAAATTCGTAGTTTTCTGTTTTTAAATATTAGCATCAGTACTTGAATACATATATACAAAATATTTGATTATTTCACGCAACCTAAATTTATGAATTTGTTTTACAGCTGGATTGAAGCCGGGACAAAAACAGATAAAGGCTTCTATGAAGTTGTAGATGTAGAGCTTTCTTTGCAAAAACGTCTGAGTGAACCTATTACTTCTATCAAAGGTACTCAACAATTACATCGCTTCGTCCCAATTTCCAAGAATTCGTTGAAGGTTTATCCACTCTCTCAGAGTGCGCAGTCAGTCGAAATAAGAGAGCTCAGAGTTTCTGCTTCGGTTCAAGAACATAATACTGTCTCTCAACGCAAAATTGAAACAGGCTCTTTTGTGGGTTGTGTGTATGAAAATAAACTATGGCTCGGATTAGTCCAGTCCTTTGACTGTGAATATGATGATTTTCTGATAAAATTTCTCCATCCTTTGGACGTATATCCCTCATACATTTTTCCTGCACAAGATGATGTTTGTCACGTTCCAACAGAAAATATATTTGGGAGTATTGAAGCAAGTTTATGAGGAGGAACAAGAATACAATACATTTTCCGCTTCAAGAATTAAATAACTTTTCAAAGAAGATAAAATAAATTCTATCAAATGTATACTATTTAAGATTGTCTATATAATATTTCTAAAATTTTTATCTAAGATTTATGTATCTACTTAATAGTTATAAAAATCTTTTCAAATTCTTTTTTCTTATTATATTATTAGTGTCTAAAATTTGGATTCACTGGATGAGAATACTGTCTCTTAATTAATTCTCAAAGACTTGTGTACGTGTAGTATTAGGAAGTGTATTTTATACTCTGATAAGCGCTTTACAAATTGAACATTATTATTGTCAATATATTCTGTCCCTAAATATAAGAGGGGTTATGTATGTACATTGTACATATATTTTAAAAGATTTTTTCTTCTTTGGTTTATCTACATGTATTTTTTTTATGAATTGAAAATTGTCTTTTTTTGGACCAACAAGTCTGTAATAAATCTTCGTTGTCTGAAAAAAAATTTTATTACTTAAATTCAAACTCAGTTTTGAGCCTTATAATAAACTATAAGCTGACTTTTTATTACTTATTATGGTGTACATACATCAAATAAACATTTTTTATTCTTGGTCTTTTTTTCAAAAAATATCTTTGCTGCCAAATTGCAAAAAAAAAAAAAAAAAAAAAATTTTTCCAAAAAATCAATTTTATTTTTGTTACCCTAAGAAAATGATACATATTTAGAAACTACAGTTAATTTTACATATTTTATCATTTAAGACTTATTACGCTACCACAATTAGCAGCTGAGATATTTACGTTTGAAAATTGTTGGTTTTTTTCATTTGGCCAAAATTTGGTCAAGCCATAAAATTTGACCAACTTGACCAATTTTCAAAAAAATTTAGATTTTTGTAATTTGGACCAAAACCAACCCTCACACCGTTTCATGAATTTTGGAGATGTTGGAGTGTACATTTGGCACTTTCATTTGTCTATTTGTCCTGGAATTACCCAAATTGCTATAACAATATATCGTTTGGGTTTTTTTTTAAATTATAAAATATATGATGCTATAAAGAGTATATAGTTTTTTTGGGACACCCTATATAGATGTTGTACATTGAGTGTTCATAGTTTTTGCAAGAACAATGACAACTTTACTACTCATAGGCATCTCCTGTTCCTTTTGTGACAGTGACAAAGGATGGACAGCAAAAGTACTTTCCCCTTGATACATAAGTATGTCATGTATTATGCCATCATCGCCATGCCATCATCTACGGCCACAGGGATAATAGATTGTCCTATTTTTTGCCCTTTCTTCAAGTAAAATGACATAGAAGTAAACTGAAATAAATTAAAAATAAAATTATATTTAATTTTAAAAAATTATAGTAGTACATAAAGACACTGATAGCAATATATATATATATATAAGGGCCGTTCAATGGCAAAAAAAAATGTGACCATCACCGATTTTTTTTTGAGAATTGGCACATTTATAGATCATGGTGAGAAAAACAGAATGACGCTTGTTTCAACACTAGGTCATATGGTTCTGGAGATATGGCCCTTCAAATTTTGTAAAAAAAAGTCAATTTCCAAGATCATACCATATTTCAACATGAAATATCTCGGCTCCTATTTCACTTACAGAGACCATTTAAACACTATTTTAAAACTTTTAAGTAGATCTACAACTTTGTTTCTATTCATATTTTACCTCAGTGATAAAAAAAAAAGTTGATCTTATTTTTCACCTTTGACCTTGTGTAGGTCATTTGATGTCACAACCAATTTTTTTTTTCTCCTTTCACCCAATTTTGGGTACACATGTCTACCTTAACCAAAAACAAGATTTTTAGGGTTGATTAAGTTAGTATAGACCAGTGGTTCCGAAACTTTTATGGTAGCGACCCTGAATACAATATTGTCCTGGCCTGGTGACCCCCCTAAACGCTGGTACATGATTGCAGTGTTAATGACCAATCATTTTGATATGTTGTGTTTATATTCATATAGTTTGATTGAATTAATTACCAACACAATGAATTTCAAAGAGTTTTTAATTGGACAAAATGAAAAACAAATTTATATGAAAATGAGACTATTACACGATCAAAGATTCTCTCAGTGGCTACCACGATACTGCTTCATTTTGTGGGTAAGCTCCTCTAAGTTTGATTTTATGTTGATGGATAGAGCGCAACACAAGTCATGCTGAGGATCCACGCGGTTCCTTGCTTTAGTCTTGATTGCAACAAGACCTGAAAATCCTTGTTCACAGAGATATATTGTTGGAAAAGGGAGAAGAGCTTTTTCAACCTCCCGAGTCAGAATGGGCTTATCCTTAAGTTGGGTCCAAAATTTCAAATATGGGAGGTTTTCAAGGTGACCCTCAGGAACACCTTCGTGACCATGGGTTTGGGAACCACTGGTATAGACGCTACAGCCATTTCAGTGAACCATACCCACCTCCATTTTGACCAAGTACCTTTTTCCACCAAACTTTGAGTGCTGTTTCTTTGGAACTGTTTGAGCTAGTGTGTGGAGAAAAATACCATTAGATTTTTCTTACCGAGATATATAATGTCTGCTAATTTAAAAAAAAATTGGTAATTATCTAACCTAACCTAACCTAACCCAGTTATTTGGTTGAATAAGTATCCGACCCTATTATAAAATTTAATTTTTTTTGGTATATTTCAGAGAATTGTATAATATAGGTAATTTAAATTACATAATTAATTAATTTATATGGACATTCAAAAGTGTGAAGAACTTTGAACCTGCTATCCTGTTTAAAGGTAAAGCTATGTACGTATATAAGTCCCTCATACTAGGCTAGGTACTACCCTATAGAATAAGTTCAGTTTTAAGAGTTAGATGAGTTCTAATAGAATTACTTAACTTTGTGTATTTTATTCATTGTGTACAACAGTATGTACCCATGTGAAAATAAGCTTATTTAAACCTTGGAGCAAGGATTTTTTTGGCATCTGTATTTATTCCAATCTGTAAATCAAACCACATTTTTTCTTGTTGTAGACCTCTGAAACAAGATCAGTAGGTCCCAAATTTTATTTGTGCCATCTAAGCAAAAATAGCTTTTAACAGGGTTGGATACAATGAATAATTATAATTGTATTTTTAATTAATTGATCCTAATTTCCATTAATTTTAATCGATTCAAAATAAAATAAAGGTAATTGATTTTTGAGCTATAACTGATGTAATTGATCAATTAATGTCAATTGTTAAAAATTATACCCCTAGGATCTGGCAGTCATACATCATCCAATGAAAATAAACCTTTGATAGTTTATTTAGTTATACTTAGATATAGAATTATAGATATATATTTTCATATATATACAGGTTGTCCGATAAGTGAGTGGCGATTCGGGAACAATTTATAAATAAAAGATAAAGGATAATAAAAATTTTATTATTAGTAAACTTACAATTAATTCCATAATTAATTGTCATAGGGATCAACCTGATCGCCATTTACACGAACAGCAAGCTGTATGTGTCTCCATGTCCTGTCTGACATTTTTTGTAAAAGTTCTTTATCCTCATTGATGTCACTTAACACAACTTCTGCGATTTTTTGTCAGATCAGATTCACTTTGATTTTCACGGCCATTAATCTGCATCTTGAGGATTCCCCATCTGCCAGGAAAATTTCTGTCTAGGAACTCATGCGCAGCGAAAGCGGTGTGTCCTGGAGCACCATCTTGCTGAAAAATAGGGTTGCGAATATTCGTATTTCTTAAAGCGGGTAGAAATCTGTTCTCCAACATGTCGATATAACTTCCTGAAGTAATTCAACCAGTGCACACAAATGGACCAATTAAACAATGCGCTGATATTGCACACCATATCATGATTTGAGGGGGATACTGTTTTACTTGATCATAATAATGAGGATTTTTCTTTCGACCAAAAAAACAAAAATTTGCTTTTGCCATTGCCATAAAGGGCACATTCATCACTGAAGAATGTATAATCTCTCTCGGCTTTACTTGGAAAAGCTTCAAGAATTTGTTGACAAGCATTAACTCTGACAATTTTATCTCGTGGCGATAAAAACTGAACGGAGGTTGGGCGGAAAGCTTTAAAATGCAAGTCTTTTTTCATCAAATCATGCAGTGTTGATTTCGGAACATTAATGCAGATGCAAAATACGAATACTTTTTGGTTGGCGATTGTTGAATTGACACTTGAACATCATCTTCCAATCTTGCTCTTGCTTTGGGGCGACCATGGCGTTTTTTATCAATTATCATCCCAGTTGTGAATAATTTGTGTTCCCATTTTCTAATAATTTCGCCCTTTGGTGACACATCATTAAATCTTTGTTCGAACCTTTCGCGTACTACCTTCATGCAATGCTTGGTTTTTCCAGATTCATGCCACCATGTTGCTGCTAATATCCGTGCTTCATATGTGTAGGGACTTTGATCACAAATTTTATCAACACATGCGTCTACCTCAGCCATTGCAATGACAATAATTAGAAATAATAAAAATATAATAATGAAAAACCAGAACAAACAGGAATAAACATGAATTACTGCAAAATTAAAAATTTGGATTTCATGTGAAGCTAGCTTAATTGAAAAAAGCATAGACATTTATTAGATATCAAAGATATTAGTACACTATGCTAACTGACATAGAATCGCCACTCACTTATCGGATGACCTCTATACCGGTATTTATTTTAGATATATATTTAGATATATAGAATAGATAGTTATATTTGTATAATTAATTGTAATTGATTCAGACAAAATTAATTATAATTGCAATTGATCTTGAAATTGTGAAGTACGATACTAAACTAATTTGAAGAAAAATAAAAAAATTGTAATTGTTTCCATTTTGTGTAATTGAACCCAACCCTGGCTTTCAAGTTACATATTTTTTTCTTCTTTTTAGATAAACATGGATTTCAGTAGTTTCAATATGGGCAGGTTCTGTTGTAACCCATTTAAAAAACAAAGGAAAAGTGAAAAAAGGCATTCGTGCATTGACTAAAAATTTGATTGATCAAAATCCTTAATTGAAACTAACAAGTAATCATAAAGCATGTGCAACCTGTTGAAATAGACTGGCAAATTGTCCATCCCCAATGCCTGAATGTGAACCACTTGAGAAATCACCATCCATCTCGTCAAGTGCCCCATCTGAGCTAGAAACCATTGGAGATGTAGTTGAAATGTAGTGTGAGCTTAGTAAATTCAATGCTTCATTGGCCACACATAATGAGACCCCAATAAAACCATGTAAACTCTCTGACAGCGCTGGTTATGCAAAGAGAAAGTTGAGGAAAGTAGTAGTAGTTGTGAAAAGAAAGCTTGAACTTGCAACTAAACACCCAATTTCATGCAGTGACTCAGATGATACAGAACTGGAGATTCTTCAACAACTAAAAGAGAAATTTAATCAAGTGACAAGTTGAAGTGAAAAACTGACAATTCTTACTATCCTACCAAAAAGATGGACACAAGTAATGATCAGAGAAGAATTTAAGTGCTCAGATTACATGGCTTGGCAAGCAGAGAGTTTGGTGAGGGAGAAGGGAGTGCTTTCAACTCCTAATCCGCATTTGGGGAAATGCCTGGATAGTGAAACTGCTGCCAAAGTAATTGACTTCTATCATTCACCAGATGTGAGTAGACAAATGCCAGGGTTGAAAGACTATGTTTCTGTAAAAGGAGCTGATGGTAGGTGGGAAAGAAAACAAAAATAAAATGTATTGTAAATACCTAATAACTGCCTTTTTTAAATAACAAGTTATGTTGATGCCTCTTTTTTCATGGTTTCACCTGGTAGCTAGACAAGAATTGGTTCTTATAACTCAATTGGTAAAAATAAAGGAATAGGTTATTTTAATATACATATTGAAAGGTAAATCGTCTTAAAAATAGCAGACATTATAGATATCAGTGAGACAAATCTAATTGTACTTTTCTCAACACTAGCTCAAACAGTTCCAAAGAAACGGGGCTCCAAAGTTTGGTGGAAAAAGGTACTTGGTCAAAATGGAGGTAGGTGTGGTCCACTGAAATGGCTGTAGTGTCTATACTAACTTAATCAACACTAAAATTCTTGTTCTAGATTAAGGTAGACATGTGTATCCAAAATTGGGTGAAAGGAGAAAAAAAATTGGTTGTGACATCAAATGACCTACACAAGGTCAAAGGTCAAAAATAAGATCAACTTTTTTGTTTGACCACTGGGGTAAAATATGAATAGAAACAAAGTTGTAGATCTGCTTAAAAGCTTTAAAATAGTGTTTAAATGGTCTCTGTAAGTGCAATAGGAGCTGAGGTATTTCATGTTGAAATATGGTATGACCTTGGAAATTGACCTTTTTTTACAAAATTCGAATGGCCATATCAATGGATACATATAACCTAGAGTGTTGAAACAAGTGCCATTCTGTTTTTCTCACCGAGTTCTATAAGTATGCCAATTTTGAAAAATATCGGTGATGGTCACTTTTTTTTACCCAAAATTCCGTTGAATTGACATGGAATGACCCATAAACAAATGTTTTTATTAGCATAATTATAAAATTATCCTAACTTTTTCACCAAAAAAAAAGAGCCTGGTCAAATCTGCATTACTAAAATTCTTAATATATCCATAAAAATATGGTTAAACCATATTTTTTTATATTAAAAAAAAATGAATTTGGGTATGGTAACTCAGTCCAAATGCTCATATATGGTCAAGCATGGCTACTGGCAAGGTGGGTGTATGATCAAATTTAGTCACTTTTTTGGACACCAATTTAACCTATAAAAATGGCAGCACCACAAAAAAATTACAACACAATTGAAAACAATAATTCATCTAAACAATGTAAAAAAGAATGAAAACTTACCACCATTGCTTAGGGGTGGAGACCTCGAGAACCGTGAACACTTCAAACAAAAAAACCTCCCTTCTCGGTGTCATGTGCGGAACTAAATGTTTGGAGACTTCTTTGCTACTGATTGGCTGAGATATGCATGAACATCATACACCACACAATAGCCTAAAGGTTGCCTTTTGCCTGACTCCTTGAAAGTGATGAAATACCGCTGGCAACAGCATAGAGAGCCTACTTAACTGGGCCTCTTAAGTGATCAAATATAGTCACTTGCCCGATAAAGGATTAACCTAACCAATTGTCAAGAGCATATAGTTGACCTAACCAGGCATTCAATGGCAGACATTGGAATAACAGTGAAGGCCTGGTTAAGTCAACTAACTGTATGCCTTTTTTTTTTTTACAAAATTTTTCTAAAAAAGTTTTAAATTGAAAAAAAAAAAATGGTGTGCATTATTCCATTGTTTGCCTTGAAAAACCTCTATATTGAAAATTTCGTAAAAATCTGACCATAAATAAATAAATTGCACAGGGGGTGTTTTTGCTTTAATAGGTGCACCAGTTTCATTAGGTGTTATTATGAATTAGGCTAAAATTAGTAGTTTTCCAAGAGGAAATGTGTTAAGGTTTTTATTTAATGTGAAGTTGTGAATTTGACCTACCATATTTACTATTTTCTAATTTAATTTGTTATACTTTGCTTATATTCATTAACTTTTATTGTCATTTAAATAGATACTTCTCAAGCTGCGCAGCTAAGAAGAGAAATTGATGAATTTCAGAACTCTCAGTACTTGCATAATAATAATTTGCAACCAGGTAAGAAAATAGGGCAAATAAGGTAGAGTACCTTTTAGGTTTATGGATTTGCTTTTGGCCACTTAATTTCACCTAATTGCATGGATCTGTAGCTTGACTGTATAGCTTTTCAAAACATTTTAAATGTACAGTACTGTACTAGTACCTTTGCTTTTGCAGGCTAGCTTGGTTGTATGTTAATTTATTTAGCATTATTGTATGTAATATGATATTGTATAAGGCTACAAGATTTTTCAATAGGGGTAAGGGATAGATGGAGCACTGCCCTCAGTAGTAGTCAAGGACTGTCAGCCCCAAAGAGGTAAAAATTGTAAGATAGAGACTACAGACAACTCGCAAATTGTTGTACTAATGGGGCAGTTGAGGTGTGTGCTGATGCAGAGGTCCATTATAATATAAAATACTGTAGTGTACTTACCTTAAGAGTTGACATGTACATTACCTAATTAATCCCCTTCAATATGGTGTCATACATGCATATGTCTAATTAGCCTACTCCAATATATGATGACGTGTGTGTATGTCCAAAATTTAAATATTTATAACTAAAAGCAGAAATGTATAATTTAGCTTTCTTCTTTAACATTGTGTTGTATTATTTAACTCTCACTCACAAACATTTTGACATTTGATGAAGTTAATTAATTTTGATGTGTTGAGTTCAAGGGGTTAAGGTGCACATAATTGTGGACAAGATTGTATATAATACAAACTTATTAAAACCTGAATTTGTTCATCTTTATGAGTGAAAGGATATTGGCTTATAAAGTTACATTAAGGGAGTCCTCATTTAATGTAAGGGTTATGTTTCTAAAAAGTGTTACATAAAATTAATTTATGTGAAATGAAGCATATTTTTCCATTGTTGTGGGAAAACTAGAGAACCCACCTGGATTTAACTCTGGAAACAGTTCTTCCTCTGGTAGGAATCCAGTTCTACTGTCCAGCCATGAAGTACATGCAAAGTGAGTTGACTGGAAAGCCAGAGGTGAAGCTGTACTAAAAAATCTTTTCTTAAGCAGTGCACTGGACATCAAGTGAGCAAAGACCATTCACAAAAATGTCAAGCAGGAAGAGCAAGACCACCACAGTGCATTCAAGTAATGGAAAGCAAACAGTTTATGTAAGAGTCTAAACGACCTGTTGTACAGCAACCTTTTTTATAATTCACCCAGAGTTGCTGTCTGTATATATTACTGCAGAAAGTACGAAAGAGTGTGTCTTTAGCTTCATTTGTACAGAATTGTAGGTTGCTTATAGTCATATTAGCTTTAGCACAAAGGCTTCAAGATTGTTCTTTTTATATCCGAGTCATCACTCAAGGAGCTGGTAATATGATGATAAAAACCCACTCTAATAGACAGAGTTTATTTCCACAACAGTTTTGATGCCCACTGGCATCCTCTTCGGGTGGATACAGAAAAATAAATGAACCAAAAACAAGAGGGAAAACAATCTAGGGACCATTGAGAAATTCACACACAGGATAGATCCCATTCTCCTGACACTGGAAGGACATTTTATCAAAGGGTCCTGCTTATAAGTACATTTGCACAAATTAAAATTATCTTGTTCTATACATACAGATTCTATTATTTTGACATTTAATTACTGCCTTTATTACTGCAATTATGTGTGTGAAAAAAAAAAAAAAAAATAGAATCTATGTATAGAACAAGAAGATAGTTTTAATTTGTGCGAATGTACTTATAAGTGGGACTCTTTAATAAAATGCTTCTCCAGTGTCGGGAGAATGGGATCTAACCTAGGTGCAAATTTCTTAATGGTCTCTGGATTGTTTCCTTCTCACCTTTTTCATTCATTTTTCAGTTTATATTTTCTGTAATAATAAACAAAGATGTAATAATCAATGTAATAATAAATTTATAATTTCTGTAATAAATAATAATGCAATAATAAATGTAATAATTATGTAAAAAATAATAGAATCTGTATGTATAGAACAAGAAGATAATTTTAATTTGTGTGAAGGTACTTATAAGTGGGACCCTTTGATAAAATGTCCTTCTGGTATCGGGATGATGGGATCTGTCCTATGTGTGAATTTCTCAATGGTCCCTGGACTGTTTTCCCTCTTGTTTTATGGTTCATTCATTTCTGTATCCACCCGAAGAGGATGCCAGTGGGCATTGAAACTGTTGTGGAAATAAGCTCTGTCTATTAGAGTGGGTTTTTATCATCATATTTTGACCTTCACGGAGAAAAGTGAAGTTTTTTGCATGAGCTGGTGATAGTTTGACCCAAATACTTAAACTCTTGTACTTCCTCAATTACTTCACCTTTCATTTTAAACCTAATGTCAGCTGGCTGGCTATAGTTTTTAGGATGAAATTGCATAACCTTAGTTTTTGTAACATTAAAAAGAATAGTTTCTGCGAATACACTTCGCAGACTTTTAGTAGCCAGTCCAGACCTTTAACAGAGGGACTTATTAACACCATATCATCAGCATAAACTAATTTATTTATCCTTGTATTATCTGTACAATATCCCACTGTTGCCTCATTAAGTGAAGCAATTAATCTGTCAATATACACATTAAACAGGAGAGGGGAATATTTAGCATGAACTTATGCAACATTTGCAGTTTCAGTAGAACACTTTGTTTCATGATCATCATTCCTAACTGTATTGATTAGTTTCATCAGGCCACTCATGATCTTGGTACAATGGGCCCTCATTGTTCATGATTAATTGGGACTGTGAAAAACTTTACAAATTGCGAATGAGATCCATTTTCAATGTAAAATGGCTAATTGGTTCCAAAAGCTCAAGGATGGCAGTGTAAAATATCCTTAAAATGCCAAAAAAGTTTTATTTTAATAAACATAGAATATACTAAAGCAATATGTATAATTAAACAATGATTCACATCAAACACTAATAAAAACCAGTGTTACTGTAATATTACATAAACAATGATATTTTACGTAAATAAAACACTTTTTACTGTATGTAATACAGTTGTCCCTTGACATTTGCGAGGGTTATGTTTAGTGATGAGTCGTTTTTTATTGTCATTTTTTTTTTTTTTGTCGTTTTTTTTTGTTTAAAACGAAGGTAGTCTATTTTTTTTTGTTTTTTTTTGTTTTTTATTGTTTTAAACTTATTCCATATTTTTCTTCCTTTAATCTAATAAGTATATTAGTATTACCCATAATTTACTATACTACCATGCTTATACGGTTATACCTAGTATATATAGTATATAGTCATCTTTTAGAAAAATTGAATCACGCAAAAAGTATATAATAGAAAGGAAAAACAAACCCTCATTTTTTTATATGTACGGTATATATATTTTTTAACTAGAACATAAAACATTCTTCCTCGTTTCAAACAATATACATAATTGTGATTGGCAAGAGTACCAGTATATATATTCCAGATAGAAAAGGAAAATATTCACCTTTTTTTGAACCTTTTTGTTAACCTAATGTTGTTTTAACCTTCATTTCCATGGAAGAATCATCACTAGATTGGGTAGAGCATATATGCTAGTTTCAATATCACAGGTACTGGTATAATATACATAATAAAAAATACATAATACTGGTATAAAACAATATATATAATTGTGATTGGCAAGAATACCAGTGTGTGTATATATATATTCCAAATAGAAAAATAAAAAAAATAAAAATATTCATCTCATTCTTTAACCTTTGTGTTAACCTAATGCTGTTTAACTTTCATTATCTGATTCTATTTCCATTGAAGAATCATTATCACTAGATTGATTAGAGCATATAGTTTCAATATCACAGGTACTGGTACTTATTGCAGATTTGGATGTTGACGAAGCCAATGTAGCACCATGTTTTACTTCACTTTCTTGGAATTTTGCATTTTGGGATATAAATACAAGCTTTGCTGCTCTGTCTGTGCTTAATCAGTTTCTTTTGGCTGTATGGATATCAGGGTTGTGGAGTCGGTCCAAAATTTTCCGACTCCGACTCCACACATTGTAAAAATTCGACTCCGACTCCGACTCCACACATTGTAAAAAATCTAAAAATCCGACTGACTCCTCACATTTTAAATATACGACTCCGACTCCTCTAGTGTTTCACGCTATAATTATCATAATAATAAGACATTTCATCACCACCACACTAAGTGTGAAATTTTATATTTTATATTTTATATTTAAATAAATATTAATTGTATATTCTGAAAATGTAAAAAAAAAATATTAAAAAAACTTAATCTAGGGGCTATCAATGAATAAGGTTTATTGACCAAAAAAACTAAATAACCTAAATGTTAGTATTTAGGATTTAGAAATTAAGGGTGACACAGGACACAGAAATTGGAGTCGGAAGTTTTTTACCAACTCCGACTCCGACTCCGCCCTGAAACGTGCGACTCCACGACTCCGACTCCACGACTCCGACTCCACAACCCTGATGGATATTACTGTATGTGCTAAATGATCTCGGAGGTAATGAAAGGGCGAAATAGAGGTGTATGAGTTTGTGTAGGTATATATGTGAGTATGCGTGCGTATGTATCTGGAATTCTGGATGTATGTGTATGTATGGGGTATATAACACTGGGCAACACGTATTTTATTGAATGATATCTGACACTTGATTCTAGGTAATTTGGGTGCGCTGAATACGAATTTCAACTCGGTTTGGCTCTATCAGGTCCTGATTCTTGTCGACAGCCTATGTGCCATTTTCCAGATTTTTCAAATTAGGACTAAAAAATTAAGTCATGTGTTAAATTTTTTTTTCAAGTTTCATGAATACAAGCAGTTCAAACTACAGTAAAATTACATTATAACGATAGAAATGACTTAAAATAAAAAAACAAACAGATATGAAGCTTTCACTGTGGCAAAATTTTCTTTGTAAGACTTTCTAGCGTATTTGCTTGTTGATGGCAGGTCTCTTTTCAAGCACCAGCAGTAATCAGCCATCATGTGGGAATCCCAGCGGCCTTGGTACCGTTCCTCCATAATTTGATATCTTGGTGGAATCTCTCCCCTTGTTCGTCACTTACATCACCTAAATTACTTGGAAATTGGTCAAGATGGCTATTCAAAAAATGCATTTTTATGCTCATATTGCAACCTAACTCTTTGTAGTCCCTTAAAAGTTTTTTACGATTTCTTCGTAGTTATCTGCCCTATAATTGGCTAAAAAGTTTTCTATCAAGTCCACGAATGAGAACCAGCCATTTTTTTCGCGTTCATTCATGACATTAGGAAAATTGCTGTCTTTAATCATTGTTCTTATTTGTGGACCGTCGAAAATTCCGCGCTTGATTTTTTTCATAACTTAAACTTGGAAATTTTGAAGTTATGTATTTGAAACACTCGCCGTTCGTATCTAAAGCTTTTACATATTGTTTAATGAGGCCTAGTTTTATATGCAGAGGAGGAAATATGATTTTATCTCTGCTCACTAAAGGTGGATTAATTACGTTTTTTTCTCCGACAGTAAGTGATGTTCGTGCTGGCCAGATTTGTTTGAATAATGTTCTTCCTTGGCTCTGCTGTCCCATAAGCAAAGGAAGCAGGGATATTTAGTATACCCTCCTTGTTGTCCTAGCAGAAAATTAACCATTTTTAAGTCAACACATATGATCCACTCGTGCTCCCTATATTTGATAAGATTTAAAACCTTTTCTATATGTTCATACTTTTCTTTTAATTTTGTTGAGTGCCCAATCGGTATCGAGCCGTATAGATTGCCATTATGCAACAATACACACTTAACTTCTTTTCGAAACTGTCTAAAAACAAGCGCCAATCATTTGCATCGTAAGACTCAACCCCCATCTTCTTTAACAAACCAACTATGTCGCAGCAATATACTAAACTATCCTCTGTTCTAAAATATTTAACAAGTTCTTCTTCTCTTTTTCTGTAAAATGAAATGTATGTGTTTGAAGTAAGCAAGTTTTTCTCTTTAAGTCTTGAAGCTAAAATTTCCGCAGCCTTTTTTGGCAAATTTAGATCCTTACAAGATCATTCAACTCGGCCTGGTTAAACTTTTGCGGATCGTTTTGACTTTCAAATACGCTGGGGTCAAAATCGGTGTCTGACTCCTCAAAGTGCATAACAATATTTCAGGAACATCTTCAACTAATCTTGAGTTGGCAGACCCTTAAATTTTGGAATGGGGATCTCATTTGAATGTAGCACAGGTCGTATCGCGGTGTCGAAATTTGGGTACTCGATACAATGTTTATTTTTCTTAGTGAAGCCCGAAGTCTTGACAAAGCAAAGGTAGCAATCGGTCTCGTGGTTAGTAGGCTCTCGCCACACCTGATATGGAAAAAAAATTGTAAAGCGTTAACAAAAGCGACGAGAGACTTGTTTTTATGAATTTTATCAAAAGTTATCACCCAAACATTTAACATTTCTATGTGTTTCAACCTTATGCAATATTTGAGATTCTTATAAACATTTTCTGTAAATTTTTGTTTATGTACCTAAGTTACAATTACATTTAGGTAAGTTACAGTATACTAGTGATTAAATTACGTAGTTTTATGAAATCATAAACTTACCATCGGAACTCCAAAAGGTATTTTTGAATCCGAACCCTTCGTCCAATGTCGCAGTCTTTCAATGCATATAGTGCAGGCTTTATGTGGAGCCCACGATTTATCTTGGTCCCCCAGTTTTATGCCAAAATAAGCTAAGTAAGCTCTTTTTACGAAGTCAGTTATATTTGCTCGTTGATGTGGAAGTGTAAAATTTCCACATATATAACAGAAGGAATCAGGGTCTTTTTTGCATTTGAACTTTCTAGTGCTTGATGACATATTGATTGCTTGTTCTGCCAATTTGTAAAGGTATTTAAAGCCCTTAATTCATATAAATTTAAGAAAATCTGAAATATAAATACAAAAATTAGTTTAAATAGGTACTTATTATGAAATAGGTACTTACAATCTATGAAATTAAACTAGAAACACGGATGAGTAGGTACAATATAAATTACGTCTATTTAAATCAACTATATTAAATCACGATGACAAAATTACTCACTAAATCATATGCCAATTCAAAATTATGTTAATGCCCAAATTTAATTAACTAACTCAACTGACTGACTGACTGACTGACTGACTGACTGACTGATTGAATTGACTGATTAACTCTGGAAACGAGTCGCTTTTATATATTTAGTTGTCCCTCTAGAATACTCTACAGAGAACAGGAACGCTCGAGAAAATTTTAGAATTCTATATTTTAGCTTAATTTACTAATATTAAAATGGGTTAAAAATGACAAAATTAAAAATATTTTTAGGGTGTACATATAAAAATATACATAATACAACAATACCATAACAATAGGTACAAATACCTAGATAAAAACCTAGTTGCATAATGTGTAACTGCAAAAAGACAGCGAGTATTGAGAAAAAACCTTTTTATGAATACGACGAAAGAGGAGGGGTGTTAAGCAAAATCAGGACCTGATAGAGCAAAACCGAGTAAAAATTCGTGCTCAGCGCACCCAAATTACCTAGAACTAACTGTCAAATCTAATTCAATAGACAAAAAGTTGAAATTTGTTCCCCAGTGTAATAGATATAAATATGTGTATATAAGTATTTATGTATATATTGGTATATATGTATATGGGTGTATGTGTATGTATATATATGGATGGTCTCGGGGGGGAAAATATGTCATCGCGGGTCTAAAGGATAGTTAAGTGGGAGATTCAAAATCCGAGGCATGGATGGGAGAGTCCTGGAAAGGTTGGACAATGGGCAGTCAGCTCCCAGCCAGTGTTCTCGCAAGTTTAACGGATCTCAAGATACAAGACTTTCAGTGCAAGAAAGAGGCCAGTTTTTTCTGTAAATAGGCTGAAAAGGGCATTCTATACTGGTACCATATGGCCTATTTTATTATTTATTTATTTATTTTTATAATATATATCATTGCAAAAGTATACCTTATAATTAAATTGGCAATATCTATATTAATTATTAAAAAAAATGAAAAAAACAAAAAAAAAACAATAAAAAACAAAAAAAATGACAAAAAAAACAACATGGACATAAAAAAAATGTTTTTTTAACATCACTAGTTATGTTCCAAATGCAGTCGTGAATGTCAAATTTTTGTGAATACTTGACCCCCCCATATAATACCATAAGGCTTATACAATTTGGTATGCGAGTTTACGCTAATATATTGGTAACAATTTTAGAGTATTTTAGTTGTTTTGTTTTAAATGTTTTAAAATATGTTTTTATTGTGAATACCATTCATTTTAGTTACTTTTATGACATTTCTGTAAATAAAAAATCAGTTAGATTCTGTACATACATAAAATAAAAAAAATAAATATGGGTAGTGTACTGTACTTACTGATGACTATAAGAGTGTAGGCTAAGATGATCCACCTCGACAATGACATTGACAATGATGACGAGTTTTTGCCATACAGTACGATGAGTTGATGAATACTGACGAGAAGAGGGTACTGTACAGCATGATGAAGCTACTGGAGATCAGGAAGGGTTGGATCATCGACATCTTCATCCGAGTCATACAGCGATAACGGAGGAGGAGAAGAAGGCATTGTAGGCTCGGTGGGCATTGCTGCTTTGCTCTGACTGGTGGGAGAGGTGGTGGCAGTGGTGGTGGGAGCCAGGGTTGAAGGTCGGACAGGCGTGAAATACATTGTGATCTCCGTTTGCTTCTTTTTTCTTTTCATTTCATCAAAGATGCTTCTATAAGGTGTCAGTGCTGCCTCCACTCCATTTTTCAATTTCATTGACCGAAGCATCGAAGGGTCAATATCATAGAAGAAGTCTAGGATTTGTTTGAACATGTGAAACCCTTCAGCTAAATTTTCCATTCGGACAATAGCCTTGTCCCGAATTTGATGTGCAACCTTCACACCTGGAGAACCACTTGACGCAACAACATCCCGTATGGCACGATAATGAACACGATAATGGAGGACCTCGTGGATAGTCAAAGTCGTGAATGTTAAGTTCGCGAATGTCAAGGGACAACTGTATAAAGTAACATATACAGGGTGTACATAAAGTCAGGATCTATTTTTGTGAAGCACTTGGAAATTATATGGAATTCAATCCTAAAATGATAGTGGTAACATTTATTAAATAATTAAGAGTAGGCTTCGACGTGACGCCCATCACTATCGGGTCATTCTCTGTCAGATCAACCAGTGCCTAACACCCTCATCTCTCAGATTTTGCTGAAATTTGGTTTATAGGGAGTTTGTGGGCCCTGAATCCATTTCTGAAATTATAAGGTCAATCCGACCAACGGTTCAAGAGATATGACCTCGGGAAATTTGAGGTCACTTGCGAGGTCACTAACATTTGGCGACCCATAACTTGGGTAATAATGGTCACAATTATATAAAAGTATATATATTTAGAATCAGAAAATGACAAGGAATCCAAATATGCACGTTTTAGAATTCTAGGTTGAAAAATAAAAAAGTTACACTGTAACCAAAATTTGAGGTCACGATTTGACCTCTGGGGTATCAAATGAGAATTTTTTTTAAATGTAAAAAATGAAGGCATAGGCATTGGCTATTAGAATCAGCAAAAAAAAGTTTGTTTATGTTAGTATTTTTCATGTAACTAACATATAAGTGAACACCATATTCATAAGTTGTGCGTCAATTCTACCTATTTTTTCACACTTAAGCTCATAATTTGACCTATAGAAATTAAAATTACATTTTTTTATAGATATAAAAACAAAGGCAAAAAATGTAAAATTGTATTTCACTACTAATCTACACTGGCAATAATAGTTATAATAGTGAAAGGGGAAGACCTACTTAGAGGATTCATGTGCTAGCCTAATACAATTTTTGCATGCTCGATGCTCTCATCAATTTCTTTTTGTGGAAAAATGTATTGAATTCTGCTGCCTCCTCTTAGGGTAGGACAACTCATTACAGTTAATATATGATGTCCTGGCACTGCACATGAATCCTTGTTTGATGGATAATAATATGCACTTGATCCTGATGACCCAGAGGGATGTAGAAAGTTCACAGTGAAATCATCAAACTCTTCACAATATTCCTCCACAATTCCATACCAAACTTGCATGTCATAAATGCAGCCAACATACTCTCCTGGTTTGACACATTTTAGGTTACCAAGCATTGCAGGTTCATTAGTGAAATGACTTTTCCTTATTCTTTTCTTTTCTCCAATGCCACTTGAAATGGGATACACCATCAGTTCTTCCTTGTTTAGGGGAACAAATCTATGATATTTCTGAGTTCCAGGAATAGCCCTACTATCCTTGAATCGATGTTCCAACCGTTCTTCTGCATCTTTCAAATCAGCTGTAGTTACAAAGAAAAAATTTATCTTCTTGCTCAAGTTTTCTTCACAAAACTGAAACATATGTTCTGGTGTAAGAATTTGCCTCTCTGTAGTTCTCTGCAAACTGGCACGAGCAGTAGCTCTTTTCACTGTTCCTCCAATCCCATCACATGCATTTTGCCATGGGATGTAGCAAAGAAGTGCCATTCACAAGACAGACCAAAATCCTCTTCATGGTAACAGAGATTTGTGAAGTTGTATCTGTTCTTATATTGGCCAGCACATCCATCTGAGAAATAGTGCACCTTCTTCAATTGTGGGCATCTGAATTTAACATATGTCATAAGCTTCAATATGAATGAGTAAACCATTATAGTGTTGTGTTTTAGTGATGCAGATAAGAAACAGACACTAAAATGGCTAAGTTCCTGGTCTGCAGATGATCTATAATAGATGACAAAAGGGTGAACTGTACACTGTGAATTGTCCCAGTGAAACCCTTGGGCAGCATCCTGGACAATGAAAGAATAATTCTCAGAGAAATCACCTACTATAACTACCTCGCTCTGGGTGGTAGTGTTTCTTTCAACTGCTTGAAGTACTGTGATTGTTGCTGAGCAACAAAGTGATGACGAACCATGCGGGATATTTTCATGCTTAGGGATGATAAGTATTCATGAAGTGGCTCCACCTTATCAACCATTGTACAACGGTCAACAGTCACCCATTGCTTGTAAGATATTTCATTTGGAGCTGATATCACACTGTCAAGTAACTCAAGAAAATCCAGGACACCCTCTTCTCTTGGGCAATCATTGCAAAGTTGCATCATGCAAGTCTCTCTTTCTGTACTGCAGACACTGTAATCCATAAGATCCTTGTATGAAAGACCTCTTTCTCCCAATGCAGCCAGCTGCAATTTTGGATTTTGATGGTATGTGCAGACACAGACAGAATGAGTCCCACCACTACCGGCAAGTACACAATATGATGGCCATAATTTTGCAAATGTGGAAAATCCTATTTTGGGATTCTTTTCATCATTTTTATATAGTTCAAACATCTCTCTTAAATTCCCGAGGACCAATCGTTTTTGCACCTTCATTGCACCTTCAGCACTGATAACTTTCACGCAATCCTTTTGGCCAGGACACATACGACTAACCTCTTCTGACTCATAGAATCTTCTAACTATATCTTGGTGTTCTTCAGATATCACTTTTCCTTTGCTCATTAGTGGAATCTTCGGAAGGATTCCATGTTCTGATTTAAGTGAACGGCTTCTTTTCACCATGTATGTTGTAGTTTGAAAGAAACTAGCTGTTTTTTCAATTGTGTATGGTGAGAGTGTCAATATTTGTAGTTTGTGATGGTGACATTTGCTCTCCAGGAATGACTGTTTCAATTCATTCATTAATTTGTCTAGATGTTTTTCAGATTTAGTTTCAAGTTTTGAAGTATCACTTACCTCCTCGGTAATTTGAACACCATAACTGAGTTCTAGCCTCTCCTTCAGGTGTTTCTGAGCAGATGATAGCTTACCACGAGCCTTGCGCTTTTTCTGGCTTAATGACAGCCCTTCTGAAAAGAACAGAAAAAAAGGTTTCACACACCTGAATATTAGTAATTAAATATTAATTATAGTACCTTAAATGCTATATAATTGGCTATATAGTAGATCAAACAGACCTTGTAGTAAAGTATAAGTTATTATATTAATTTATTACTTACTTTTTTTAACTGGTGTTTGGTCCAGAAATGCTAGAACTGGTTCAACTGAAGTTGAAGGATTTTCCTTTATCAAGCAATCATTGTCATTGTCCAGATCTTGAATTGAAGAGATGTTACTCAAGCCACTGATAGTAGATGATTCATTTGAATCCTGCTCAGACTCGTTGTTTTCAGTGGTACTAAGTATAGTGGGGTTTTTCATTATCAGTGTCCAGCAGTTCACACACAACAATGAGTCTTTTTTCACTCTTCCAGCACATTTTTCAACAAGTACATCAGTCACTTTTCTAAGATTGATTGTTATGCGTTTCTTGTGTTTTTGAATAGGGTCCTGGCAGTATTTCAAGTGCCGAACCATTGTATTTTGATCTGTAAAGATATAGGATTTACAATTAGGTAATATATATTTTTTAGAAAATATATAGCTATACACACTTAATATTTTAGGCCTTGATAGTCTCTGAGGCTCATTAAAACACCATACCCACCAGCCACGCACAGTGCTGGCTGGAACTGTACTAACCTGTAGACAAGGAATTTTGCAACTATCTGTGTTGATTCTGCACTTAGACAAGTAGCAACATGTTTCAACAGGTTTGTTTAGGCTACATGTGAGCTTAGTCTTCCCCTTTCACTATTATAACTATTATTGCCAGTGTACAGTGGCCGCGAAAAGTATCCGATCACCCTTGAAATTTGTATTTTTTCATAAAAAACAATGTTTAAATGTATACTAACCTTATATTAGTATTTTGTCATCTGTCCTTTGGTTTGGATGACTTGTTCTAGACGTTTTGGCATGGATTTAATCAAGTTTTGACAAACTTCCACTGATATTTCCTTGCACCATACCTTTTTGATGGCCTCTTGTAATTTTTCGACTGAGCCAGTGTCGTGGCATTCAACCTTATTTTTTATTATTAGCCACAGATTTTCTATCGGATTGAGATCTGGACTATTACCAGGCTAATCCAAAATATCAAATTTATTGTCAGTAATCCATTTTGTCACTATTTTGGCCCTGTGACATGGTGCACCATCATGCATGTATGTTTTTGTCCTTTGGATTGCCATTGCCATTGGAAGTTTATCCTGTAGCATTGCTAAATACCGTGCACCATTCATAGTTGTGTTCTTCGGAAGAAAATATAAGTTTCCACGCCCATAGTAACCGAAACAACCCCAAACCATCACACTTGGAGGGTGTTTCATTGTCTTTAGGGTGTATTTAGGGTCCATCCTATTTGAGCCAATAGGCCGGCGAACCTTTTTTGGACAACTTCTGAATGTCAAAAATGTCGACTCATCGCTAAATAAAACCTTCTTCCAGTCATCAACAGTCCAATGAATGTATTTTTTACAAAATGCGACACGTTTTTTACGCATTTTTTCATTAATGAACGGTTTCTTAGCAGCATGGCGAGATGGTAATCCGAGTTCTTTTTGGAGCCGCTCCTGGATAGTTCGTTCAGAAACACCAGATAACAAATTATTCATATTAAATTTTATTTCTTTCGCAGTTATTGTTGGGTTTTTCAATACTAAACGTTTCATAAGTTTGTCTGTTCGCGAATTTGTTTTTCTCGGTCTGCCAGATCGTTTTTTAGGGACTGGCGTGGTTAGGCCACCATTGTTCTTAGCCCGTGAAACCCATAAATTAACGGTACTTTGGGATATGTTTAATTCCTTAGCTATCTGTCTCTGTGATTTCCCACATGCATGCAAAGCAACAATAGCACCTCGACAATCACTCTTAAGTTGTTTTTTAGCACACATTATATATAAATTTTATTTACACCACTTTCTGTAAAAAAAAAAAAAATATCAAGAAATTTACACAAACAGTGAAATCTGACAAATTTGAGACACAGCCACCCGCAACGAAGGCTACCAGAACACTAATTTGAGAATGCGTTGGATAGCTCTCATATCAGCGAGCAACCTCAAAGTTACTAGATGTCGCTAGAACAAATAGAAAGTGAATTACGTGTCTCTGAATATCAAGGGAAAATATTGTATTTTCTTGAGTGATCGGATACTTTTCGCGGGCACTGTATATATGTGAGTATGTGTGCATATGTATCTGGAATTCTGGATGTATGCGTGTGTATGGGGTATATAATAGATATAAATATGTGTATATAAGTATTTATGTATATATTGGTATATATGTATATGGGTGTATGTGTATGTATATATATGGATTATGGATGGTCTCGGGGAGTGAAAATATGTCATTGCGGGTCTAAAGGATAGTTAAGTGGGAGATTCAAAATCCGAGGCATGGATGGGAGAGTCCTGGAAAGGTTGGACAATGGGCAGTCAGCTCCCAGCCAGTGTTCTCGCAAATTTAACAGATCTCAAGATACAAGACTTTCAGTGCAAGAAAGAGGCCAGTTTTTTTCTGTAAATAGGCTGAAAAGAACATTCTATACTGGTACCATATGGCCTATTTTATTATTTATTATTTATTTTTATAATATATATCATTGCAAAAGTATACCTTATAATTAAAATGGCAATATCTATATTAATTATTAAAAAAAACAAAAAAAACAACAAAAAACTAAAAATGACAAAAAAAAAAAAAAAATAACATGGACATAAAAAAACCCATTTTTTTTAACATCACTAGTTGTGACAGCAAATGACCTACACAAGGTCAAAGGTAAAAAATAAGATCAACTTTTTTTTTGACCATGGGGGTAAAATATGAATAGAAACAAAGTTGTAGATCTGCTTAAAAGCTTTAAAATAGTGTTTAAATGGTCTCTAAGTGCAATAGGAGCCGAGATATTTCATGTTGAAATATGGTATGACCTTGGAAATTGACCTTGTTTTTTTTACAAAATTCGAAGGGCCATATCTCTGGACCCATATGACCTAGAGTGTTGAAACAAGTGTCATTCTGTTTTTCTCACTGAGATCTATAAGTGTGCCAATTTAAAAAAAAATTGTTGGTGTTCACGTTTTTTTTTGCCGTTGAACTGACATGGAATGACTTTATATAAAACATAGGTAACTCGACTGTATGGGCAGAAAAGTTTTCTCTAATCTGAATCAAATCATCTGGCATTGCCATATTAGATAACAATTAGCATAAATTAGATACCATAACATAAATTAGATACCATAACATAAATTATATAATCTATATTAGCTTTATTTTTGTTTCCACACAGTTCTATTATTATTCAGGACAAAAACTGAATAGAGTTCAAGAGGCTGAAGAATGGCTGATTGAAATAAATTCAGAATACATGGCAGGATATTAGGGTAATTCTATGAGAAATAGACAAATGAAGTACACGGTCACCTCTTCAAAATTCATGAAACTTGGTGTGAGGGTTGGTTTAGGTCCAAATTACAAATTTCTGAATTTTTTTGAAAATTGGTCAAGTTGGTCAAATTTTATGGCTTGACCAAATTTTGGTCAAATGAAAAAACCAATCATTTTCAAACGTAAATATCTCGGCTCCTAATTGTGGTAGTGTAGTAAGTCTTAAACGATAAAATATGTAAAATTAACTGTAGTTTCTAAATATGTATAATTTTTTTTGGGTAACAAAAATAAAATTATGATTTTTTGGAAAGTTTTTTTTTTTTTTTTTTTTTTTTTTTTTCTTCCAGTGAAGATATCATTTTTCGAAAAAAAGACCAGGAATAAAAAATGTTTATTTGATGTATGTACACCATAATAAGTAATAAAGTCAGCTTATCGACGATTATTACGGAAAAAAAAATTACTAAAAAAAAAAATCCTCCAAATTTTAACAATTTTTTGCTTTCTTTCCAGATTTTCAGTATATACCTAATTTTCTAGTATACGTAAATTTACCTAACCCTTAAAATGCCTCAAAACACAAAATTTTGTTGCGATCCTATGAAAAAAACACTCGAGAAGAATTTTCTGTAACATCAAAAAAGTAAACTGCCATGGCAGCTGCAAGCTATAGAATTTTGGAAGAAAATCAATTACTATGCAGCAATTGCTATGTCACAATTAAAAAGAAGCCAATTGTATTAGAACATGTTCAGAGAGCTGGAACCTGCGCCAATACCTGAGCCAGACATACTTAATGAATTTATGGAGCGAAGCAGTAGCGATTCCACAAATCCACCACCATTGGAAGAATTTGTCGTTCAAGACAGGCAATTCAATAAAGATTTGCTCAGCGACAATATTTTACCTTTATTTGATGAAAGCCCTATTAAAACAGGTAATAAAACAATAGAGACTCCATTCAGGACATTTGTTTCTTAATGCCAAATTCGTAGTTTTCTGTTTTTAAATATTAGCATCAGCACTTGAATACATATATACAAAATATTTGATATTTGATTATTTCATGCAACCTAAATTTATGAATTTGTTTTACAGCTGGATTGAAGCCAGGACAAAAACAGATAAAGGCTTCTACGAAGTTGTAGATGTAGAGCCTTCTTTGCAAAAATGTCTGAGTGAACCTATTACTTCTATCAAAGGTACTCAACAATTACATCGCTTTGTCCCAATTTCCAAGAATTTGTTGAAGGTTTATCCACTCTCTCAGAGCGCGCAGTCAGTCGAAATAAGAGAGCTCATTAGAGTTTCTGCTTCGGTTCAAGAACATAATACTGTCTCTCAACGCGAAATTGAAACAGGCTCTTTTGTGGGTTGTATGTATGAAAATAAACTATGGCTCGGATTAGTCCAGTCCTTTGACTGAATATGATGATTTTCTGATAAAATTTCTCCATTCTTCGGGCGTATGTCCCTCATACGTTTTTTCTGCACAAGATGATGTTTGTCACGTTCCAACAGAAAATATATTTGGGAGTATTGAAGCAAGTTTATGAGGAGGAACAAGAATAAAATACATTTTTCCGCTTCAAGAATTAAATAACTTTTCAAAGAAGATAAAATAAATTCTATCGAATGTATACTATTTAAGATTTTCTATATAATATTTCTAAAATTTTTATCTAAGATTTGTGTATCTACTTAATAGTTATAAAAATCTTTTCAAATTCTTTTTTCTTATTATTATATTATTAGTGTCTAAAATTTGGATTCACTGGATGAGAATACTCTCTCTCAATTCATTCTCAAAGACTTGTGTACGTGTAGTATTAGGAAGAGTATTTTATACTCTGATAAGCGCTTTATAAATTAAACATTATTATTGTCAATATATTCCAGGGCTGTGGAGTCAGAGTCGGAAGCAATTTTGGTGGTGCTGGAGTCGGAGTCGGTAAAAATGTACTGACTCCGACCTCAATATAAATTTTAATAAAATATGTTTTGTGTGTGATATCACTGGCAGCTATGGTGGTTAAACCACTTAAATAATAAACACAATGTTTTCCATTTCAGACACTAATGCCATTAATTCATTTTTTCTTTTTAGATAATATTTTTTATTTTTAATGCTTATTTAATTTTGAGTTCTTTCTAAATTTCATAAGTTTTTAACTTTCAAGTCTAAAACCCCTTTCACAATGGCAAAGACACTTCCAACAAAGTCTGCAGTTTTTTAATATTTTACAATAACCACAGATGGGAAACATTTTGTGTGTCAGTGTATGATAGAAGATGATGATGATGAAAAATTATGTGAAGCAAAAATCAGTGGTTTTACTGGCTCTGATAAAAATGCACCAACCAGAGCATCAAATTTGAAAAGACATTTGCAGTGTTTCCATCCCAAAATTTTAGAAGTTGTCATTGAGAAAGATAGTAATAAAAACCTTCCAACTACTTCAAAGTTAACAAAAGATCAGAAATCTACTGAATGACAAGCACCACTTACAAGATTCTTTACTACAGACAAAGTTACCGTAACAATGACCACAGATGATGATGCTTCACGTGGTGGTGATGAAATGCCTCTTGTGTAATTATCATCATAGCAGATTTAGAATTAATATACCTTCGGAGTCGGATAGACAAAAAATTGAGGAGTCGGAGTCAGTTTTTTATGTGCCGACTCCACAGCCCTGCATACAACTAAAAGCATTAAAAGATAGCATTGTTGTGCCGCTAACAAAGATTTTTAATGCGTCTATTTCTGAGGGGTGCGTACCAGATAATTTCAAGTTAGCAAACGTAACACCTATCTTTAAGAAAGGGCGATAAAGGTGCGGCGGGAAATTATAGGCCAATCAGTTTAACGTCTGTTGTAGGTAAGCTACTGGAATCAATAATTAGGGATCGTATAGTCGAACACTTAGAAGTGCATAATCTGGTTAGAAATACGCAGCACGGTTTTAGGCGTAACAAATCTTGCTTAACTAATCTCTTAGAATTTTTCCAAAGCGTGGTTAACATTTACGATAGACATCGGGTGGTTGATGTAGTGTATTTAGATTTTCAAAAAGCGTTTGACACCGTGCCGCACAAAAGACTGATTGAAAAAACTAAGGCTCATGGAATCAGGGGTGTAGTAATAAATTGGCTAGAAGAGTGGTTGTGAGGCAGGAAACAGAGGGTGGTCGTTGATGGAGCAGAGTCGTGTTGGGCTAATGTAGCGAGTGGCATTCCTCAGGGTTCTGTATTGGGCCCCTTGCTTTTTCTTATATATATTAACGATTTAGATGTCGGCCTAGTCAGTACAGTTTCAAAGTTTGCGGATGACACGAAGCTGGGTGGTAGGGCGATTAATGACGAAGATAGAGGTAAAATTCAGGAAGATCTGAATAAAATCGTTGATTGGTCAGTCACATGGCAAATGAGATTTAACGTGGATAAGTGCAAAATTATGCATATAGGTTTGCGTAATGGTAATTTTGCGTATAGTATGTCAGGGAAAGATTTAACAAGCGTAGAGCAGGAAAAAGATTTAGGAGTTATAGTCACTGGTGATTTAAAAGTAGGGAAACAAAGTACAGCGGTGGTCAATAAGGCGAACAAAGTGTTAGGTTTTATAGCTCGAAATTTTGAGTACAAATCGCGCGATATTATAGTTGCTCTTTATAAATCATTAGTTAGACCCCATTTGGAGTACGCGGTCCAATTTTGGAATCCGCATATGCGCAAAGATATAGACAAAATCGAAAGAGTTCAAAGACGAGCAACTAAGATGATTCCGTCTCTTAGGTCAAAGTCGTATGAGGATAGGCTTAAAGAGTTAAAATTGACTACACTCGAGACTAGGAGGTTAAGGGGTGATCTAATCCAGGTTTTCAAAATTATGAATGGGTTTGATAATGTAGATAGAGATAGCTTTTTCGAAATATCTCAATATAATAGGACTAGAAATAACGGGTGTAAGTTGACAAGTAGAAGGTTCGAGACAGCAGTTGCGAAAAACTTTTTTACGCATAGAATAGTAAATAGCTGGAATAGTTTGCTGGTAGAAGTAATTAGTAGCACGTCTATAAACATGTTTAAGAATCGATTGGACGCGCATGTTGATAGAAAGGGTATAGTTTAAGGTAGTAAAATTAAGGCTTTGTGGGGATAGATCCCACAGCTCAACACAAGTGTTGTAGGATATAGGGAGGCAGCATCTTGGGTTAGGGGATACTGTCTGTCCTTACACACCCCATTTAAAGAGATTCCTCTGCCGAGCGGTGCCCCCGATAGTACTGTGAGGTATTGAAAAACTCATGATCTTCACTTGCCCCACAAACACCTTTAAATGGGAGACCCATAATGAGTGCACACACACATTTCTACATTACTGTACAGTCTTTACAGCCACACCTACACTTTTCCTCGGAAGTGTATATATTGTAATGTTTATGGTTGTAAATTTGACTTGGTCCGCATTCGATATGGACCGTGACTTTATGGATACCGTAATGAAATTGACTGGATTCTTTGGATCTGATATATTTGCATGTCCGTTAGGGTGCATCAAACGCCCTTAGATTCTTGGATTTTAATGTCTATTCTCTCAAATGTTACACTTGTTGCTAGAAGTGTGTATGCCAAAAATTAATTAAATCGGAGGTGGTCCTGGGTGGCCACCGGTCACTTTTATATTTTCACGGCAATTTTCGGGGGCCACGCTATGTAAAAATATCTCTTTTTTTTTATTTACCAACCAGTTGACTACTTACATTGTTTCTTTTAATATAGAGTTGCTAAGGGGTGATTTACATAACATTTGAGAGAATAGACATTAAAATCCAAGAACCTAAGGGCGTTTGATGCACACTAAAGGGGTGATTTACATAAAACATGTACCATAAACGAAACTTCACTTATAGTCTAATAATATCCTTTATTGTCTTTCAGAAACAATGGAAGCTGTAACAATGGAAGCTAAGAAGACCAGATTAGCAAGTGCCATTTTTGGTCTTGGCAATGCTCTTACAGAAGGAGATGGTACATTGACAGGAGTCTGCCTCCCAACTTGCTGGCAGGTTCTTCGATGCGTGATGTGGCACATCCAGAAAGAAATATGTGAAGGCAAACAAACACAGCCACTCAAATGGAAATCTGCCAGCATAGTCCTTATCCAGCTGAAAACATTCTACACTAAAGCAAATATTCCTATGCTTTCAGACCATCAATGCTGCAAACTAATACTTGACCTTCTTAATGACAAAAACAAATTGCGTCAAATAACTGTTTCTCGCAGAGAATCTCCAAACACTTTGGCTAAGTTGCAATCCATGAATGAACGTCTTGATAAGACCTTTGGTGTATGGACAAAAGATGCAATGACAAACATTAAGAATGAGGAAGATAGAGCATTTTTAGAGTCAATGAAATCTGACAGAGTAGCCTCATTTGGTAGTGTTGACAAGAAGAAAGCTGATAAAGATCGTAGAAAAGAAAAACGCATCTTAGCGGAAGCTTCAAGACGAGAACGTCATGAATCATCCAGTGTACAAGAGATGAAAAGTTCTGTATGCTCTGATGATAGTGCCTCTGCAGATAGCTTGGAAGAAACTGAAGAAGAGGCGATTCCAGAGCTTCAAAGGAAGCGTAGTCACCACAGATCAACATATGCAGGTACGTCTGCCTTTATTCCTCATGATATTCTGAAAAGGCCTTCAGTCGTGTCTGTTGCTACTCGACTAAACATAACTCCTGTTCAACAGGCTGTGCTCACCGAAGCTGTAATTCAAGAGGCAGGAGGTGATCCACATCGTGTGGCCAAGTCGTATTCAACTGCTGATAAGGCTCGACGATCAATAACAAGTGCTATCGCCAAAGATATTCGAGAAAATTGGATCGCCCCAACAGCTGCAACACTTCACTGGGATGGCAAGCAGATGCATACGCTCACAAACAAGAATGGCAAGGAAGAAAGATTGCCAGTGTTGGTTGGGAATGCCACTGATGTAAAGCTACTGGGAGTGGCTAGATATCCTCGTGGAAGTGATATGTCATCAGGTGACATCATTGCCGAGCACACTTACACGTTTCTACATTCATGAAAGTGCAAACAGTCAGTTGTCAACTTATGTTTTGACACAACAGCATCAAACACTGGACACGTTACAGCTGCCTGTGTTACCATTCAATCAAAACTGGACCGTGCTCTTCTGTGGTGTGCATGTCGCCATCATGTTGGAGAGGTAATCCTGGATCATGTGTTTGACGCTCTCAAAATTGAGACATCAAAGTCTCCAGAAGCATCTTTGTTCCAAAGATTCCAGAAGAATTGGGAACGCATATCGCATGCAAAGGATGAAAGTTTAACCAAAATTGACATTTCAATGTACAATGACGATGCACAACAACTGCTTTTATCCTGCAAAAACAAGGTTTTAAGCACAATCCGCACAAGCGCTTCATACTGTAGGGAAGACTACAAGGAAATGGCACAACTCTGCCAGGTAGTCCTCGATGATGATGTCACAAAACAAGGAACACTCCACAGACCTGGGGCCATGCATAAAGCAAGGTGGATGTCAAAGATTCTTTATTCCATCAAAATATGCCTACTTGAAGAGCAAATTTCTGTACTACCTCGAGGAACTGTAACAACACAACATCAACAGGAAAAACTGAAGGAGTTTGTTGTTTTTGTTGTTTATATTTATTGTGATTGGTGGCTCATATGTCAGTCTGCTTCAAATGCCCCATGGTTTGATTTGTGCTTATACAAGACTCTGCTCAACTATAAAGCTGTCAACTCAATCATTTCAGTCAGTGCTGTGAAAGCCTTTGATAGACATTTGTGGTATTTAACCCCAGAACTGGTTGTTTTGGCACTGTTCAGCAATGCAGTACCTCAAAAGGAGCGTCGTGCCCTTGCAGATGTGTTACTGGCCATACAACCAGATGAAATGCCAAGCACTCCAAAACACCGCTACGGTTCTGGATATGGCAAACCGTCATTTCCAAAAATTACAGAAGCGACAACCCTGGCTGATCTTGTGAACGAGGACTCGTGGTTTACAGTGAACCTTCTTCACCTGGATATGACCTTCCTAACAGAGGATGTTGACAATTGGCAGAACAATGACCACTTCAAGGCAGCCAAGTCCATTGTGGATGGGTTAAATGTTGTGAATGACCCTGCGGAGAGAGCAGTAAAGCTCACAACTGATTTTGTCTCAGCTGCAAGAGGAGAAGACCACTTCCAAAATCTTCTTCAAGTGGTTGAATGTGACCGCAAAGCGAGGCCAAATTTGCGGAAATGAGCAAAGTTGTAGTAGTGACATTGGCGTTGTGTTTTATACATTTTCAAC
The DNA here is from genome assembly GCA_023014485.1 of Bathynomus jamesi. Taxonomy (NCBI): domain Eukaryota; kingdom Metazoa; phylum Arthropoda; class Malacostraca; order Isopoda; family Cirolanidae; genus Bathynomus; species Bathynomus jamesi. The sequence continues at coordinate 778,820 of JAJOZX010000684.1, forward strand.
TTTCAATCAATGTAAGTATAGTAATACCGAATATTTGTATATTAGTATTATAAGTAATACCGAATATTTGCCGAATATTCGGTGCATCACTACTAAATATATAAAAGTGGCCGGTGGCCCCCCAGGACCACCTCCGATTTGATTTATTGTTTGCATACATACTTCTACCAACAAGTGTAACATTTGAGGGAATAGACATTAAAATCCAACAACTTTTTGAAAATTATGGGGCGTTTAATGCACCCTAAATTGTCCGTTATAAATAGATATAGAGTGTAACATTTGTGGATAGTAGTCTATTATGACTTGATCCTCTGGACCGAGAGATTCTATCTTTAGTTTTAAACCGATAATTAATTATTTTTAAATTGATAATTATTTAGTTTCGTAAAAATTGGTTGTTGCCAATTTACCGGCAGTTTTTACATAAATTTCTTATGTTCTTGTGGTTTGGAACCCACGTAAAATTGTAGGTCCCCTCCGCCACCACGGAGGACATACACAATACACGATTACGAACACAGTTAGGTAGACCAGCCATGAGTGGACCCTAGGGTCTTTGTTGGTCTGAAACATTATAACATTATAACATGTGATGTGACTATTATGCCAAAGAATGAAAGGGTGTACATGTGCACTATTTGCAAATTTGTGGCCAGCAACTGCTCTCCCCTAAAATACCACAAGACAACCTGTGGAAAGCCTAAGTTGAAACGACAAAATGCCATACATGAGGGTTCAGAAATGGTAAAGCAAAAACCTACACCTAAGCTGCAACAACAAAATACTCCACTACATGTATAAAGGATGCATATTATATATAGTGTATATATAGTAGTATATATAATATTATATATATATATACAGGGTGAGTCAAAAGTAGTGCCCGATTTCTGTCAGTTGATTGTTTGTTTGCCATTTGTATTACAGTGTACAAGAAGGTAGAAATAAATGAATGACATGTTTATCTAACCATTTATTCGGGGGAAAATTATTACGGAACTGTACCAAGCTGTTTTACTTGCAATTTTCAAAGTGCCCTCCCTCATGATCGATGCACAATTGCAGCCGAGCAGGCACAGAGTGGCACACACGCCTGCAGAGTTTGATATCAATTTCCTCAAACTTTGCAGTGATTTGAGCCTTCAATTCCTGAATGGTACGAGGCTTTTCACGATAAACAAGGTCTTTCATGAGCCCCCAAAGAAAGAAATCTGGAGGTGTAAGATCTGGGGAGCGTGCCAGCCACTCGATCGGACCGCGGTGGCCGATCCATTTTCTGGGAAAGTTTTCATCAAGCCACTGATGAACATGACGTCCATAATGAGGTGGAGCTCCATCTTGCTGGAAATAACAGTCCTGATCTTGTACCCTGGGCCAAAAGAAGGTTTGCAGCATATCCAGGTAAATTTCTGCAGTGACAGATCCCTCAAAGAAAAAGGGTCCAATTATCCCTAATGGAGATATGGCTGCCCAAACTGTCACGCCAGGTAAATTTACCTCCTCCTCAACTGTCACGCTTGGGTTCTCCGCAGCCCAGTAGACACAATTGTGTGTGTTAATTCAATTGTGCTGTTAAGCTTAAAACATGCCTCATCTGACCACCAGATGTTGTCTAGCATTGTGTCCTCTTTGTCAAGTTTAGCTAAGAACTCTCCGCAAAATTGAAGATGGCGGTCGTCATCTCCATCATGAAGGGTATGCAGTAAGCGTGGAATGTAAGGTTTCCATTTTTTCTGGTGAAGGATACGGATAACACTTGATTGGCTCACTTCCAACTCTGCAGATAAACGGCGCGTTGACTTTTGCAGACTTTGTTCCAGTCTCCTGATGGCTTCTTCAGCCTTAGCTACATTCATTGCCATTTTCGAATGACTGGACTTCTTTGCAGTGGCTACCGACCCTGTTGCTTCAAATTTCTCGACAATCAATCGTATGTTTCTTCCCTGGGGTGGGTTAATATCGAATTCCTGTGCCAAATGGCGTGCCGCCATCGTTGGTGGTTCATTACATTTGTAGTAATGTTTCACGGCCGCAATGCATTGATTCATTGAAAGGTAATTCATGGTTCAATTTGGTGCAAATTCAGTAACTTTCCAAACTCTCAGCAATAACCTGCAAAACAAACACAAAAATAAATAAACTAAGAAAATTAATAATCTGCAAGACAATTATTAACAACATGACTTCCCAGAAAGAATCTGACAGCCGAAAAAACAGAAATCGGGCGCTACTTTTGACTCACCCGATATATATATATATATATATATATATATATATATATATGCTGCAAACCCACAAGGAAAAAGAAAAATGATTCCAAGGCCTTTCGTGTATTCAAAGCTACACCTCGTCAGGGAATGAAGATAAAAGGCGAGAAGCCCATAAATATATACAACGTACAGGAAAACCAAAACAATTAGCACATACTTAACAAGGGTTAATGAGAGGCAAAAGAAATTTTAACATGATGTAGTCAATGTTATACGTCCCCGCACTGTTATTGAAAGTGTTTTTAAAATGAATAAATGCACATTCTAGAATATTTCTTTCTATTATATATATGTTTTTAACAAGCGCTTTAGAACTATCCCACTTGATGCTATGGTTACATCTATACATATGGTTAAATAAAGCATTGTAAGTATTAGCTGTTCTACACGCATATTTATGCTGTTTTACCCTAATATCTAACATTTTACCGGTTTGGCCTATATATACTGAGTTACATTGTGTACATCCAATCGAATACACACAGCCAACAACATTATCAGGGCTATTCTTTATTAGGCGTGATTTAACAGTATTATTATACTTAAAGATTACATTAATGCCAATTGCTTTAAGTACAGTTGGAAGGTATTGAAAATTAACATGGTAAGGTAGGCTAAGGATATTTTTACGATGAGATTCCTTTACAGTTACATTATTATAATACCTATTCTTGGCTTTCTTAAGACAGTTATCTAAAAATGAAGTAGGATAACATAATTTAGTACCAATATTCATGATATTGCATAACTCGGAATCTAAAAATTCAGGACTGACAACTCTCAATGCTCGAAGAAACATAGCAGAGAAAATAGAGGATTTAATCGAAGGATGATGGTCAGAATAAAAATGCACATAAAAGTTATTATTAGTAGGCTTACGGTAGACTTCATATTTGAACTGATTAGAGCATCTCCAAATTTTTAGATCAAGAAAAGATAGGCTTCCATCATTTTCTTTTTCAACTGTAAACTTAATAGATGGGACTAAATTGTTGAGCCTACCAAGAAATAAGTCCACATCCAAATTATTAGGCCAAAGGCATAAAATATCATCTATATACCTGTACCAAACCAGGTTAAAATTAACAATCGTAGGCAAAATTCTACTTTCAAAAAATTCCATATATAAATTAGCTAGTACAGGTGAAAGGGGATTTCCCATAGCCAATCCAAATGACATAGCATAAAACTTATTTTCAAACTGAAATTTACAATCTTTGACACAAAGCTTAATTAACTCAATAAGAGTGTTGTGTTGAACAGGGAAAGAATATTCAGAGATCTTATCTTTTAAAAAATCAAGTAGGTCATCAACAGGGACTTTTGTGAATAGCGAGCATACATCGAAGCTTACCAATTTGAAATTAGGGTCATTAGGGAATTTCAGTTTGTCAATAAGATCCATGCTATTTACAATATGTGACTCAGAAATAGAGCCAACTAACGGCGTTAATAAACTAACTAAACCATTTTGATAGCTTATAGGTTACGGAGCCCACTGAGCTAACAATAGGCCTCATGGGATTATTAACTTTGTGTGTTTTTACTAAGCCGTACAGATATGGTAGTGACGGATTGATACTAAGAAACTGCTGTGAAAGCCCATTATAGTTATTTTTTAATATTTCTCTTAATTTTGTTAAACATTTTATTAACATCCTCCAATGGGTCTCTATTTAGAGGTTTGTACGTGTCATGATCACTTAATAACGTATTCATCTTTTCAACATAACTGTTTTTGTCCATGATGACAATCGAATTGGATTTGTCCGCTTTAGTAATATGTAATGAATCATTATTTTTCAGTGTTTTTAGGGCTTTTTCGAACCTCAAAGGATAATTCGATTCAAACCTCGTATTAAAAGCACTATACACAACCTTTGACTAAAGTCACCTCACTTTCGGAAATATTACTATGTTTTTCAAAATTAATAAAAGACTTAGCAATCAGTAAACTGCTGGGCTTTTTTGGGACTGAGAAACCTAACCCAAAGCCTATCTTTTCTTGATCTAAAAATTTGGAGATGCTCTAATCAGTTCAAATATGAAGTCTACTGTAAGCCTACTAATAATAACTCTTATGTGCATTTTTATTCTGACCATCATCCTTCGATTAAATCCTCTATTTTCTCTGCTATGTTTCTTCGAGCATTGAGAGTTGTCAGTCCTGAATTTTTAGATTCTGAGTTATGCAATATCATGAATATTGGTACTAAATTATGTTATCCTACTTCATTTTTAGATAACTGTCTTAAGAAAGCCAAGAATAGGTATTATAATAATGTAACTGTAAAGGAATTTCAGCGTAAAAATATCCTTAGCCTACCTTACCATGTTAATTTTCAATACCTTCCAACTGTACTTAAAGCAATTGGCATTAATGTAATCTTTAAGTATAATAATACTGTTAAATAACGTCTAATAAAGAATAGCCCTGATAATGTTGTTGGCTGTGTGTATTCGATTGGATGTACACAATGTAACTCAGTATATATAGGCCAAACTGGTAAAATGTTAGATATTGGGGTAAAACAGCATAAATATGCGTGTAGAACAGCTAATACTTACAATGCTTTATTTAACCATATGTATAGATGTAACCATAGCATCAAGTGGGATAGTTCTAAAGCGCTTGTTAAAAACAGAGATATAATAGAAAGAAATATTCTAGAATGTGCATTTATTCATTTTAAAAACACTTTCAATAACAGTGCGGGGACGTATAACATTGACGACATCATGTTAAAATTTCTTTTGCCTCTCATTAACCCTTGTTAAGTATGTGCTAATTGTTTTGGTTTTCCTGTACATTGTATATATTTATGGGCTTCTCGCCTTTTATCTTCATTCCCTGACGAGGTGTAGCTTTGAATACACGAAAGGCCTTGGAATCGTTTTTCTTTTTCCTTGTGGGTTTGCAGCATTTATTCATTTCACGTGTTTTATTGTGAAATTCATCCCATATATATATATTATATATATATATATATATAGTTAGTGTCCCAATTTTTTTTTGTTCCAGAAGTTTGTCATGAACACCCCCCTAATTTCTTCCACTCGTGAAAACATGCCAGCAAGATGAATTTCATTCATGTTCTTTAATTTTAAGGGTCCCCTCAAACCATGTGTTACTATTGCTGAACGGCTACTCTCTACCTTATACTAATTGTAGCATATTTCTTTTCAGGTTATGGATACAAGAAAGCAGGAGACTGTGTGGTTGGTGGGGGTGTTGCAAAATGAACCCCTGGAAACACTGTCAACTCCTGACAGTGGAAGATGTTCTTCAACGTCTGTTGTTCTTCACTCAGAAGAAAAAAATGTCCACGGCGGAAGCTGCCAATGTGGTAGCTGATGAGGTTATGGCGGTGTGGGCTCGGGCATCTATTCCGACCTCCCACAAGCCCAAGTGTGTTGAGAGGATCAAGGCCCTCTCCACGGACTACGAGAAGGTTGCCAGAAACTGAAACCGTGGGGGGGAGAAGCAACTGGAGCGGGAAAAGGGATTCCAAGCCAACCTGAATACACTGTTCGAAACAGCTCATGCCAACGCCATGAAACTCATCAAAGTCCCCGAAGATAGAGACTTTCTGAATGACCAGCGAACCGTGCGGAAGATGTACATCGGAGGAGAGGACCTGGAGTTTGCTCGCAGGGCAGTGGAGCGGGAGAAACACCGAGCAGCTGAAGAGAAGAGGAAGAAGAAAAGCCGCGAAGAGATGGACTCACTGCAAGCAAAAGGAACGGTGAAAAGTGGGTCTTCTTCTTCTTCAGAGTCCATGGCTGAAGCATCCAATGATGATGTCCAATATTCCTCTCCTGGTCCTTCGGCTCCTCGATCCGCTCCCAAGGACAGCCAAGTGTCGGCAAGGAGGATCATCCAATATCCCAATTTTGCTGCAGCCCTGGATCGAACTGGAACCTCAGTATGCCAAGTGATGCACATTGTGGCTCCAGCACTCGCTGCTGCGGGAGTTGAGTTATCCTCGATCACCTTGTCCAAATCAAGTCTTCACCATTCACGGCAGAAGTCCAGGAAGAACTTGGTAGCCAGAATCAAGACCGAGTTCAATCCTGATACGCCGCTTGTCATCCACTTTGATGGCAAACTCCTCCCTGATTCGGATGGAGGGAAATCGGATCGCATACCAGTGCTGGTCAGCGGGAAGAATCTTGAGAAGTTGTTGGCGATCCCAAAAATCCCTGACAGCATGGGACAGCGGATGGCTGGAGCTGTTCTGAAGGTGCTGGATGATTGGCCGCAAGTTCAACCATGGATTGCCGGTCTCTGCTTCGACACAACAGTGGCGCTTGTATGATTATCCAGGACCAAATGGACTGCCACGTTCTTTTCCTGGCTTGCAGACACCACATGATGGAATTGGTAATCACCTCAGTCTTTGACCTGTTCTTCAGATCTTCTGGCCCCAAAATTGCGCTGTTCGCTTGCTTCAAATCCCAATGGGAGTTCATCGACCAGAAGCAGGCTTCTCCGTTCAACGGCGATGGCCCAAGCGACATCCTTTCGGAATGGGTGGCGTTGAAAAAAGAGCAGATTGTCCACTTCATTGAAAACCAGCTTGAAGTTGGCCACCCAAGAGACGATTACTGGGAGTTCCTGATCCTCGCTCTGGTCTTCCTCGATGGTCATGGCAAAGGAGATCTCCGGTACAATCATCCTGGAGCATACCACCGGGCCAGGTGGATGGCCAAAGGCATTTACTGTCTTAAGATGTTCATCTTCCGAAGCCAATTCCACCTGACTGCTCACGAGGTCTGGTCACTACGCAGGATAAACGTCTTTGCCATCACCATCTACCTCCAGAGGTGGTTCGAGGCTCCATTGATGGCGGACGCGCCCGTCAATGACCTGGAGCTGTTGGAGGACCTAGAGTGGTACAAGGCGGTGGATCATGATGTAGGTACCGCAGCATTGATGAAATTCCGGGGCCACCTCTGGTACCTAAGCGAAGATTTAGCTGGACTCGCTATGTTCTCCTCCAAAACCACCAATGCAGAGAAGATGGCCATGCTCCAAAACCTGCACAAGAAGACCGAAAACCCAAAAGATCTGCGTTGGCTGGAGGGAAAGAGTGTCTTGACCATGAGACGGTCGGATTTGAGCACCTTGGTCACGAAAAGGACTCAAAGCCTTTTTCATTGCCTGAAGCTGCCAGTTCCAAAAACCCCCAAAGATCTCGAAGGATGTGCACCATCGTTGAAGTCTGTGAACAATGCGGCAGAACGGGTGGTGAAACTGGCGGAAGATTTCAACGAGGGCCTGACAAAAAATGAGGAGGAATGGCAGCTCGTGTACCAAGTCGTTGAGTACCACCGCCAGCAGTTCCCCTCAGCAGACAAAAAGATCCTCTGTCCCCTGAAATGAAATGTGCCATTAGGAAGAATTTCCATTTCCTTTAATTTAGTCATTAGAAAGAATTTACATTTCATTCTTCCATTCTAGAATGATTAATGCTGAGCATTTAGGGTTGAATAAACAAGGTCAATGAGGGGACCCTTCCCCTCCTAATAGGCCAATGAAATTTTGCCCATGTTTTCCTTTCTTCAAGTGTAATTAATTAAAGGGGTGTGCGATTTGACTCTTGCAAATTTTTATTTTCACATGTGAGGCTGGGACACCCTAAAAATCACTTTTTGGTACAAAATTTTCATTTCATTAGGATCAAATTTTAGTGAAATTTTTTGCGATTTTTTCTAGTTTTTGATATATATTGTAGTTTTTTTTATGCCCATGTTTTTTGTCATTTTTTTTTTTATTGTTTTTTTGTTTTGAAAAAAATTTAATGAATTTAATGAAAAAAAGCTTGTAATGTATTCTTGCAAAAAAAAAAAAAATGTTGAAAAATTAAAAAAAATAAAAAATTTGGTAATTATTCATTATATATATGATTGGTCTCTTCTCAAAAACTAGATGTGCTGGAGGAAAACCAAAAACAGATTTTGAATCGGCTTTCAACAGCTATCTTAGCCCACCCATAATTATATCTGATGAAAAATACTTGTTGGCTAGTGTAATTACAAAGAGAGTGTCTCTTAAAATTAATTCATCATAGAACCTGCGTGATAATGAACTGAAAAAGAGCGAAAAATCCCTAAATTGAAGCTCCTTCATACTTTATAACTTTCATAGGTGAACAAAGTAGTTTGAAGTCCATCTACTTCAGGAGAGAACTTGAGTCTATGCACTAAAAAGAATGCATTTCTTTGGGAATTTGGTGAAGTGGTTCATAAAGTTTGTGATTTGAGAGAATTGGAATGGAGAATGAAAGTTGTATAATTTGTAGGCCAAGAGATTTTCTTGTTGATTGGTTTGCAGAATTGAAGCCTAAGGGTGGTATAAAAGTTATTAAAAATGGGCTCACTTTAAAGGGAAATAATATAAAAAAGATTCTCTAGGTAAAAGGAACAACTTTTTTTAATTTCATGGAAGGTTTGGAACTTGAAACATAGAGAGGTTATTGCCAGGGGAGTTATTTATATAATAGTGGACTGGCCAAAATTCAAAAATTGACTTTGAATGGCATTTTTTGTTAATAGCTGGCACCCATGCTAAATCAATGTACTTGTGGGTGAGGAATAAAATGCAGGTGGATGCCACTCACTTTTGGCTTTGAAGGTCATTTTTGAGGTCAAACTGCAAAAAATGATATTTTCTATTTTTTATTTAACCCTACAGTAGGTGCATGGATGACAGGTGTCATCCATGCTGTTTGTTTGTAAAATGTTTTCTAAATGGAGTGAAATGCGCATGCGCCTCTCTCAGTACCTTTTGGGCAGATATCTGACTAACTGCTCAGTTGGCTATTGGCTTCCTGTGAAGCAAGGGTACTTGTGACAAAGTGATTATTTCCACTTGGATGACAACTGTCATCCATGTGCTTAAACTGACTACATTGTGAGTAGCCTACCTGTTTTATTTTTTACATTCGTGTTATATATACTTTGTTACAGTATTATTTTATGATAGGCCTATGTTATATGTTTTATATATTATTTTCTCTATTATTATAGTTTAATATATTTTTATTTATATAAAATTTAATTTCTATAAAATTTATATTCAAACTGAAAATTCATTTATTCTGCTGCAGCTCTTTCATGTTTTTAATTTTATAACTACTGCATTACATTTTTCATTTCTAATCTTTTCAGGTATGAATGAAAAATGTCACAAGCCAAGAAATGAAAAGTTGATAGTAGTAGGGATCTGAGACTTTGGCTGCAGTGGCTCGAAGAAGAAACTGAAAGTGAGGATACATATGGCGAAAGTGAACATGATGAAAACCATCTATCAGAAAGCGATCATGATACAGCATCAGAACAAGAAATGGGTGAACAGGAAAGTGAGGAAGATGAAAATAGAAACTTAGAAGATCAAAACTATTTCCTGGGGAAAGATGGGAACAACAAAGTGGTTGAAAAATAAGGCTGAAACAGAACATTAGGACAAGATCTTGCAATATAATTACTCACCTTCCTGGCCCAAAAGATAAAGGTAAGCAAACAATGTCTGAAATTGAAATACAAACTTTTTGGGGATAAAAATATTCTTAACATCATTGCCTCATCCACAAACATTTATATTGAGAGAATTAAAAGTCAGTTTGGAAGAGAGAGAGATGCCAGACTGACAGATGAGATAGAAATGAAGTCCTTTATTGGTCTCCTGTACCTGATTGGTGGCATTAGATGTGCAAAAAAAAAACACGCACCAGTTATGGGATAACTGAAAAGGAAATGGTCTAGAATCTTGCTACCTTACAATGAGTGAGAAAAGATTTAGGTTTTTGATTAGATGCATCAGATTTGATGATGTACGAGATAGAGCGCAATGATGAGAAATTGACAAGTTAGCCCCAATAAGGAAACTATTTGAGCTCATGACTCATAACTTTCAAAAATGCTATTCTCCAAGTGAGTACATCACAATAGATGAGCAGCTGCTGGTGTTCTGTGGAAATTGCCCTTTCTGGCAATATATTTCTTCAAAGCCAGCAAAATATGGTATCAATGTATTTGCTGCTGTTGATGTAAAGATGGCTAATACAATAAACCTGGAAGTTTATGTTGGTACTCAACCCGAAGGGCCTTACTGCCAAAGCAACAAAGCAGAAGACATTGTTTTGAGACTAACTGAACCAATCAGTGGGACCAGTCAAAATATCACAGGTGATAATTGGTTCTCAAGTGTCCCTCTTGCACGAAGGTTATTGCAAGAAAGGAACTGACATATGTAGGAACTCTTCGCAAAAATAAAAGGGAAATCCCCAGAGAGTTCTTGCTGAACAAACATCAACAACAAAAGTCATCACTATTTGGATTTCATAATGATGTTACCCTCATTTCATATTGTCCAAAGAAAAATAAAACCATTCTGATTCTAGCCACCATGCATCATGATAATGCAATCAGTGATGAAACTGCCGATGAAAGGAAACCAGAAATGGTAACATTCTATAATATGACAAAAATTGGGGTGGATCTACTAGACCAATTATGCCAGCATGACAATGTGGTGAGAAACACAAGACATTGGCTAATGGTTATCTTTTATAACTTACTAAACATTGCTGCAATCAATGCCCTCTGCATATATAAGGCAAATTATCCTAATGAAGAGCCAAAGAGAACCTTATTTTTGGAAAACATTGCCTGGGAGCTAATCAAACCACAAATTGAAAGATATTCTAAAATCAAAGAAGTCTGAACTGCAGTAAAAAGGCGAGCACAATTGCTCCTTGGGACAACTCTGGAAACTGAGCCTACAAGCCCTCCTCAAGGAGGCAGGGGTTGCTGCAATGCATGTGGCAGAAAGAGAAACAATGTTAAGAAAATGGTGTGCTGTTTCAAATGGATGTGTGGAGATCACCTAAAAGAAATTTGCTTAAACTGCTATGAATATGAAAATTGAATTAAAGACTATGGCATATTTGCAGTTTTTTTGTCATTTTTTTCTGAATGAATAAATTTCTTTTTGTCTAAAATACTTATGAAATGAAAACTTTGTATGTTTCTGAATAAAATACATATGAAACAAACTAATTGTATGCATTTCCTTAGAAAAGTAATGAATTTATTACCAAATTAAAAAAAAAAGTAATGGCTAACAGTTGTCATCCATGCGACTAAACACATGTGTCTTCCACACGCCTACTGTAGGGTTAAGAAAAAATATTCTGAGCCAATTGGTTTGACCAAATGTTTCATTTTGCCACACTTAGTGATAAAGAAGTATGATGACATGTTTATTCCATCCGAATTACCAACTCAAGGTCAAATTCAAGTTAATCACAACTGAAATTGTGCTAAAAATTTATTTTTTCTTAATTGGCAAAAAAAAAATATTGAGCAAGTCTGTTTGTCAAAACAATTTATTTTAATATGATTAGTGCCTAATAAATTTGATGGCATGAATTAAGTACTCACAGTAACAGAATTATCACAACTAAATCACAAAGCAGTAAATATAGCCCCATAACTATACAGTTTACACACTAGTAACATCTACAAGTTCACATTTCTTGATGAATAGCACTGAAATGTTGCACTGACAGTCACAATTGTGTGGATTGCAATCACTTAAGAACAGTTATTAATTCCTTACAGCACATTCCAACTTCCCTCGATTTCAGCCCGGAGAGAGACATAGATCTACTGTCCAGTTGGGTTACAGCAACTGCTGTTGTACACTTGATCCTTTTCCTGAAACAGTTGCATCTAGCTGTCTTGCACTTTTTCTTGCAACCACAAGCAACAAGCTCCAGGCAGGCTTCAGGGATTGGGGGAAGTCTTGTCCACACTGGTAGGAGGCTCCCATCTTCCAACTTTCAGGCTGAAGTGTCCACTGGATCTTCAACATCTACATGCTCTTTGTCAGCCTGGAGCCATATTTTGGCCTGATAGTTTGCCTGCTTGGCGTGGAGCTCCACAGCATCCTTTGTTGGTGGGAGCATTTCCAGAGTCTTCTTGGCCTTCCCAAAAAGGTGAACTCTGACGTCATCAACTGTGTGTTGTTCTGGGGTGCCATACAAATGACACAAACTTACTTCTCAACATCTGCGATATCCCCATCTCGACCAATGGCATGCAGCAGGAGTGAGTGGTCACTGAACACCTTCAAACATTTCTTTTTTCCATGACCACTGAAGGATGAGACTGTGGAAGTTGACCAGGTTGTCCCTGACTGGGGGTGACAAACTTTTGAGTACATCGTGCACAGGGTAGCATTTTTGGTTCTTGGCCATTCCATACAGCATCCACACTTCAGTAACCTTGGTGCAACTGAAGTGAATCAGCAGCGCCATTACATCAGTACTGTAGCTGCACACTACCAGTATTCGTTCATAGCCATGCTGCATCACATGAGTGAAGGATGAGTCTGGTATCCGCCTCTTCATAATTGCTATGCAGTGGAATGTCATGTTGCCTGGTTGACCGTACTTCAGTGACTTCAGAGAAGCCACCTCTTGTCACCAGCTGAAATCTTTCTTGAAGATCTCTGCACTTCTCAGTGATGATGTTAGACAGAAACAAGGCTAGGTCAGCCTTGTTTGTATCGGGCCATGAAGTTTTTCCACACTTCAGGCAGTGGAACTTGTAGGCCATCAATGACTTTCTGAATTGGTTTCTTCTTGCTTGCACGCTTTGTCCTGGTAACTGCTTTGATCGATCCTTCCCCTGTGTACCGATCAAAGATGACATCAACTCTTGTTGTGTGTGCATTGAAATAACTCGTCACGGCCTTGAAGAACACTTCAGCATAGTTGCTAAATGTCTGACAGCTGCCAGGCTTGCCAAGAGCTTGGATGAGTGCATGGCCATGTAACATCACACAGGTCTTCAGATCAGAGGTTGGAACCTCTGAACCATCAGGATGTTCATCAGCTCAGACTTCGATGTTGAATTCATCTCTCCTCCTGCCTTTGCCAGACTAAATGGGACTGGGGACAGTTCATGCCTCAAGACATTGACCATCTCCACCATGTGACCTGCAGTTGTGGCAGTCAAGAGCTGCTGTAGTAGCTTTCTGTCAGCTTTAATGGTCTTCTGCATGTTCTGCTTGGTGGAAACTGTAGCTTTGTACATATCAGCGAAGGTTTTTGACCGATGTTTCATAGTTTCATGGAAGCCTACTATCTATTCAATCGGTCTCTCCTTCATGAAGCTGATTACATGCCGCTTTCCTCAATCCTGAGCTGTCAGCAGGTTCTCCACAACATCTGTGGGTGCAGTGTCTTTGGTTGCCAGTGAAACAAGTGGGATGTTAGTGGCAGCATCTGTATCTCCTGCTTCACTCACGTGAACTCAGAAGACATCAAACTGCTTCAACTGCTGAACTAGCTTCATGACATGAGCATCATGCCTAGTGCGAGAAGGCAGACTGTCAACTTAGTGAAGGTGGCTTTCCCATCATCATCATGAAGATTGAAGAGGCATCTTGTGTCTTGAGAGATGTGTGACCACTCTGACCATGTGATGCAGAACCTGTCTCTTGCTTGGTCATTCTTTGTAATGCTGATGATACCATTGTGCATCTTGCATGTACAATTTATCTATTCAGTTGCCAGATCAGCTGGAACTTGGTTGAAGTGCTTTGCCATCCTCTTGATGACAAAGTTCCCATTACAGAACTTTGCATGAACTTCTGGTGCTGACTGGTCACTGATGCACCCATGGTCTGCTACTGACTTCGCAGCTTTTTGAGTTTGCCTTCAGAGGTGAATAAAGAGTAGCATGATTTATGCCACTTGAGTTTCAATGCATTGAAATCATCTTTGGAATGACTTTCCAGTCTTTGTAAAACATCAAGATAGTATGTATCTCCCAGGTTCTCTCATTGCCCACAGTCATAGTTCTTGCTCTTCCTTCTGCTGATGCTGTGCACAGGTCAACAGCACTGCTTTGGCAGAAGCAGCAACAATCCTCACTGACATCCTGACGTTTCCTCTTGCGCTTGATGACAGCTGCAGGGTCCTTTGCTGATGAGCTCCCTATCTGCAAAGACAAGTGGGAATGGCAGTATGTAGTAGCCACAGATATATTGAAGCAATTCAAAACATAACCTATCCTTTAGCAGTATTATTATTATTTTACCAGCTGGCACTGTCTGCACTCTTTTAATTGGATATACCAAACCAATGTCTGGCCAGCCAGTGTATTGAAAGTATTCAACATGTGAAAGAATGCTATTACTTGTACTATGGTAGTAGTAGGCACATACGCACCTCACCCAGCATGCTAAATGTAGTTTTAATGGAAATAAAGACATTCAGAGTCATAGTTACACTTGATTATCACTGGTCTACAAATTTTGAAAAAGTTTGTGCTTCAGAGATAAAATGTGTTTCCTATTATGGATTTTGGGGTGCTGAAAACGAATATGACCATAAAAACAGTCTATTGGCTACAGTTTCCAAGAAAATTAAAGTTACACATTTTGCGTATATGTATACCATATATTAGTAACATACCTGTATAATGCAGTCACTTATATTGATTCAACCCGTCGCTTCTTTGCTCGTCTCTTGTATTCAACTTCTGGAGCATCTCTTGTTATTGTCCAGCAGTAGTCTGCTAACAATGATGGACTCCATTTCCCCATGTAGTGTTTCTCCATTGCTGAGATATCCTGGTGGAAACATTCACCATGTTGTCCGTAGTTAGGGATCGTATTATCGATCACTTAGAAAGTAGGGGTTTGATTAATAGTAGTCAGCATGGGTTTCGATGCCATAGGTCTTGTTTAACTAATTTGTTAGAATTTTATAATGAAATAGTGCGTGAATACGATAGGCATAGGGCAGCTGATGTTATTTATTTAGATTTTAAAAAGGTGTTCGATACAGTTCCGCATAGGAGACTAATTGCGAAGGTTAAAGCGCACGGTATATGCGGTCAGGTAGCTAACTGGTTAGAAGAATGGCTACGTGCTAGGAGACAGAGGGTCGTAGTTAATGGTAGTGAATCGGGGTGGATAGATGTAGGTAGCGGTGTCCCACAGGGTTCAGTGTTAGGCCCATTGCTATTCGTAATTTACATTAACGACATAGATGTAGGATTGACTAGTAACGTGTCAAAATTCGCAGACGATACTAAAATAGGCGGTAAGGTTAACGAGGACGATAGAAATAGGATCCAAGACGATGTAGATAGGATTATGGAGTGGACAGATAAGTGGCAGATGCAATTTAACGTAGACAAATATAAAGTTTTGCATATAGGTTCTCGCAACAATAATTACGCATACACGATGGATGATAGGGAGTTAGCGAGGGTTGACGAGGAAGTAGATTTAGGCGTACGTGTAACTAAAGATTTAAAGGTTAGGAACCAGTGCCTGGAGTCTTGCGCAAAAGCGAATAGGATGTTAGGCTTCATAGCGCGTAATTTCGAATTTAAATCGAAGGATATTATATTGCCCCTTTACAAGTCCCTAGTCAGGCCTCATTTAGAATATGCCATTCAGTTTTGGTGCCTGTACTTGCGTGAGGATATTGATAGGTTAGAAAGGGTTCAGCGTCGTGCCACGAAACTTATTCCGTCATTGCGCAATAAGCCTTATGAAGATAGGATTAAAGAGTTAGACCTGTATTCACTTGAAACTAGGAGATTAAGGGGGGAGTTTATTGAAGTTTTTAAAATCGTTAATAACATCGATAATGTAAATTTTGATAAATTGTTCACTTTCGATAATAGTAATACTCACAACAACGGATTTAAGTTGCGTGGCAGACGTTTCATTACTAATATCGCTAAAAACTTCTTTACGTTTAAAGTAATTGATAAATGGAATAATCTTCCCGCATCAGTCGTTCATTCTACCAGCGTTAATATGTTTAAGAACCGTCTTGACAGACATTTTAAAAATATTAACGTTGTTTAAAATTAAAAAAGAAAGTTAACAACAGGAGCTCTGGTGGTGGTGCTCGAGGATGAGTCTGTTGACGATGAATGCCAGCTTGTGACATGCCAGCAATTAAAAAAAAAAAAAAAATTAGACTAACACGAACGTAGATGTAGCTCGTAGCGTAAACTAACCCACTTTTGTTTAACTGTACCTACTTTTTTTTTTTTCTTATCTCCTTTCCTTGCATGTCTCTAACTCTTTCCTTGCATGTTTGTAGTTTGCATGGTATGACAGTGAGTTAAGACTGTGTTTGCATGGTTTGTAAGCGTTCTTATTTTACTTCTTTTCATCTTTCATCCCTCCTATTTTCTCCAACTATTTTTCTGACTTGTCGGCAGTGGCCGGCGGATGATGATGGTGAGACCTTTTTCCTCTTTTTCTGAATGAATGTTAACCCACGAATGATAGGTGTTGCTCCTTACTTAACCCCTTATTCTCTTCTCTTAACCCCCCTACTCTTTCCTTTCTCTCGGGCTAACCTTAGAGTGGATCTTAGGGTCTTTGTTAGCCTTAGCTTCTGTAGATGTTCATCGCTGACTGCTCCGCAGTTGACTGGAAAAAATTCCAGGTGTGAATGGAGGAAATGTATCTTTAGACATATTGCAGCCCATTTTTTGATAGGACAACAGCGGGTTTTCCACCAGCTCCCTATAATTGTCAGCTTTGGTGTTTCCGAAAAAATTGGTTGCTACTAACTGGAAAGCATTCCACGCTGTCTTCTCCTCAACACCTAGGATACGGTCAAACTTCTCATCTCTAAGAAGCTCGCGGATCTGTGGACCAAGCTTCACTGAGCTTTGGGAATTTACCACTGAGGTACTGAAAAGCTGCCCCCGTTTTATCCATAGCCTTAACAAAAATTTTCATGATGCCCAGTTTGATGTGTAAGGGTGGTAACAAAATCTTGCTCGATTCTACAAGTGGAGGATACTGAACATTTTTTGTTCCAGGTTCCAATGAGTGTCGCAGTGGCCAATCCTTCTTGATGTAATGAGAAGTCCTAGCCTGACTATCCCATTCACACAGAAAACAGCAATACTTAGTGTAGCCCAACTGCAGTCCAAGCACGATAGCAACAACTTTCAAGTCACCACAAACCTGCCACCGATGTTTGTCATAGTTTATGCATTTCAAAAGTTGCTTCATGTTGTCATATGTTTCCTTCATGTGGACTGCATGACCAACTGGAATTGCTGGCAATACATTGCCAACATGCAACAAAACAGCTTTTAGACTCAACTTCAATGAATCAATGAACAGTCTCCACTCATCAGGATTGTGAATAATGTTGAGAGCTGCCATCAGACCATCGATGCCATTGCAAGCTACAAGGTCACCTTCCATGATGAAGAATGGGACAAAATCTTTTTGATGGTCATGAAACTTACACACACTTAACATTTTCAGCAAGGAGATTCCACTGCTGCAATCTGGAGCCCAACAGCTCTGCCTTACTCTTTGGCAGTTCTAAATCTCTGATAAGGTCGTTTAATTCATTCTGAGTTATCATGTGTGGTTTAGAAGATGTCAAGTTATAAACAAATTCAGGGTCTTGTGAAGTTGAACGCTCACAAGTTTCGCAGGTTCCTTCATTCTCCTCATCCTCTGACTCTAGGGAGAATGAGTGTGGGGGCTCAGGAATGGGTAGTCCTTTGTCGTGAGTAGGGGTCGCAAATTATCAAGAATATTTTTATCTATAAATTTTTGAAAAAAATTGGATTATCGATAATTTATCGATAAGTTTCTAGTTAAATTAGCTGCCTTAGGAATGAAAGAAAATCACAAAATTAAAAGAAATTTTAATGAGATCCTTTGACATTATGACAGCCATACTTATTTAGGGTTTTGTTTTTTATCCTTATTTAGAAAGTAACATTTCAAGAAACATAAGGCATTAATAGTGGCAGGAGAGAGACTGGATCGAATCTTCGTTATGAAAAATCCTGCTGCAGAAAATGCTCGCTCTGCTTCACAGTCCGTAATGTTAAATAACCAAACATGTCAAAAGGGATCTAATTGGTCACTTAAAGTAAAACGTTTTCTATTATAATAAATTTCATTCGCAAATACGACAGAAAATTTGTTCATTGAGCGTGAACTTAAAAATTCAGGAAGTGACGTTAAATTATCGATAAAAAGTATCGATAATTACACGATAGTTGACTTTCATTTATCGATAAATTATCGATAAATTATCGATAATATATTATCGATTGCGACCCCTAGTCGTGAGGTACCAGGCGTATAGCAGAGGATATATTCAGATATTGTAAAATCCACTTTTTCTAAGTGCAAATACCTTTCTTGACTGGAGGCACCATGCAGAAGTAACAATTGCTGACATGATCTGTTGGTTCCCTCCACACCACTGGCACTGCAAAAGGCATAGATTTCCTTTTCTGATTCAACCACTGGTGAAGGTTTGTTGCACAAGTATTGCAGCATATGTGTGGGGCCCAGCTCTTGTCCTGATCTCCAATCTTACAGCCAAAATAAAGGTGATAGGCTTTCCTAATCATGGCGGTTATAGCACGCTTTTGTGATGCAAAAGTCAATTCTCCACAAACATAAGTTATCTGCACTGTTCACGCAGTTATGAGGCATCTTTGTTCAAATTAGGCTGAAAAAATTCAGTTTCAAAAGCAAACACTAAAAAGAGTTTGACAAGGGTGCACTGTATGACTTCCGCGAATGAACTGATGCTGTGCGTAATATGTAGATGCCTGTGACACATCAACGCCTTGACTCTACTGCGCATGCGTGGTTATATTTTTTTTTATTTTAATAAATTAATGTAATTACATTGCATTTTAATAATTTTAAATTAGTTAAGGTTAAGTTAGGTTAGTATTCCATTTATATTAATATCAAAAACATTATGGGAAGCAATATGTTAAAATGATCCAATCTATTTCTTAAAAAATTTACAAATACATAATGTAATAGATAACTTTAAAATTACATTTTATTGTATATATATATATATATATATATATATGTATATACAGGGTGTCCCAAAAAAATGTATACACACTTTAACAGCTGATAGCTCAATTGATGTTTCTTTCTTTCCAAGTTAAACCCATTAGAATTAATAATGGCAGTCAGACTAAGCTTTGAACAAAGGAAATTCATTCTAAAATGCTACTGGAAGTGTGAAAACGCAGTTGAAGTGCAAAGACAGTTTAGGAGGGAGTTTCAAACAGATCTACCAACGCGACTTACCATCACTCGAATTAGAGATAAGTTTGAAGCCGATGGAACTGTTCAGAATGTCCACAAGAAGCGTTCCGGAAGACCACGGACATCGACAAGCCCCACAAAGCAAGAAAGAGTACTGGAAACGTATCACCAAAGTCCAAGAAAATCTGTGTGGCAAGCGAGTCGTGAGGTAGGAATTTCAGAATCGTCTGTCCAACGCATTTTGAAGCGCTGTCAATGGAAAAGTTACATTCCAAGATTAGTCCATGCTATTAATGAAGATGATCCGGACCGAAGAGTGGAGTATTGCGAGTGGTACTTGGCACGATATGGATGTGGATTGGACGAAGGGGTTTTGTAGAATACCCTCCACGTTCACCAGACCTGACACCACTAGACTTTTTTTTATGGGGATACTTAAAAGACAAAGTCTATGCTATAAAACCTGCAACAGTCGCTGAATTGAGAGCAGCCATTGAACGCGAATGCACACAAATACCAAACGAAATGTTTCGTGATGTTTGCGATTCCATTGCTTCGCGTTATCAGCAGTGCCTGGACCAGAACGGACATCAGTTTGAAAACAGGCGTTGACAAAACAATTAAATAATGTCTGTAGATTCTATTACATTTTGAAAATGAAATGTATTTTAATAAACACTGCCTTTATAAGTATTTAAAGTGTGTATACATTTTTTTGGACGCCCTGTATTTACATTAATTTATTAAAATAAAAAAATATACGCGCATGCGCAGTAGTCAATGTCTCACAGGCATCTACATATTATGCGACAGATGCAGTCCAGTTAGTAGGGTGCAGGGTTGCCTGATATCTCTATAAATAGAGCCAATTGGCAATTTTAGGCATCATTTTCATATTCAGTGACCAAAAATGAGTAAAGATTGACTACTTTTATTTCTGAAGCGTTTTGGCTGTAGACCAGAGTTGTTATCCATAAAATCACAAAAATATGCTCTACGTGCTAATGATACACCTTTAAACATGTTACATAGAGCTACCGCTGAAATGCAAAAAATTCAGAATTTGACTTATAACCTTGTATGGGACTTTCAAACTCAAAATTGAGAGTGACATCCACCCACATCTTGTTTGGCATCCTCAATACTACTTATCTAAGGTGGGTGCCTGCTATTAACAAAAAATGCTGTTAAGTGTTTTCTAGAGGACTTTTCAATTTTTGGCTGGCCCACTATAAGGCTATACCAACCGTACTTAACTAACCTTTATCTATGGGTACTATAAAAGAGTTTAGTAAAAAGTAATTCTACAAATGAATAACAATTTGATGAGATACATTCCTCAGTAGTGATGACAGGGGGAAGTTAGATGATGAAAATGGGGGATAGAATTAATGCAACATACATACAGTAAACTTCTGAAATAACGGCACTCAAAATAACGGAATACTCAAGATAATGGCACTTTTAAAAATTGTCGTACACTAAAGAAAATGGCAGCGCGCATGACTACATCCAGCGCCATTTTGAAAGTGAACTCTGTACTGACAACACGTGGAACACTCAGTGCTACATTTATAATGTTAAATTATAAGTGAATAAACCCCCTTTCGCAATGTCTCTGAAAGTTACTGAGAAGAAAACATAAAAGAACAACTTGGGCTGCCGCACAATCGTGCATGGGCATTGGGCATGGTTCTCAGTTTTTTTTAACAAAATCCAAGCTTCAATATGCAAGAAGTAATGCAAGCACATATGCTTAAAAACATGATGTTAACAAAAAAAAACAAGCATCCACGCAACAAGGTGACAAGAAAATTCTTGAAGAAATCAATTGAAGAAAATGCACCCTCTACAGATGAAGCACTCGTGGTGGAGAATTTAGAATAGTTTTTTTCAATTTTAAAATGTTCTTTTTGCTTTATTTACGTACTGTGCATTTACCAGTTAATAAAGTAGTAGTCATTATATTTCTCTTATTTATCCCCCTTTATTTATTTACGCATTAAATACATTTAAAAAAAAACTTCCGAGACAACGGAAAATTCGCAATAACAGCACCCTCAAATCCCTGAGGGTGCCGTTATTTGGGAAGTTTACTGTATATATATTTCCATATATGTAGCACATATGATTACACAAGATTGTGATTATGAGAGATTACACAATTGAGCTGTAATACATAAGAAAGAGAACTGCAACACTGATGTAACTAAGGAAATTCCTTCTTAACCCTTTCTGTCCCAGCTATTTCATATGGGATCATCAACAAAACGTGTGCCTAATTTCCTCAGATTAGCTTCAATGATGCCTTATGTCATTTGAATGTAACAGTTAACTGTATATATAGCAACATCTGGCAGTTTTTTGGACATTGGCCTGAGCATTTAGAAATGAGAGATGCAGAAACTGTATAAAGGGTTACTCTCATCTAAAATGCAGAAAGTGTGATGTACCATTATGTTTAATGAAGGACAAAAACTGTTAGAATGCATTCCATTCAAAGTAGTATGGTCTACCATTGTTTTTAGCAAAGGACAAAAATTGCTTTTATTTGTTTCATTCAAAGTACCAAAGTTATGTTAGTTTCTCTTATTACTTGATAGCACCGATGGAATCATATAATTTCCAGTGTAATTAACTAAATAAATTTCTAAAAGTTTCATTTATGTTTCCATACCTATTTTTTATAGCTTTACTATTAACAATTTTTTTTTAGCCCAAAACAATAATTTGGGACAAAGGGTTAACTCGGACCCTCAGTGGAGTGAGAGGCCCTTAGATTTTTGTCCAAGGCAAGTAACCCAATTTAGTGAGCCTCACTCTAGTATCTTTGCCTCTTGTAACTGCTCTGAATAAAGTTTAATGGAGTGAATTGAAACTCAGTTCCTCATTTTTTTTTGTTTGTGCATTTACATCGTTTCATAAATTGTTTCCACAACTTGGATGTCTTATGGCTGAGGCTGAGGCTGAGCTCAACTTTGGGGATCACATCATGTCAGATAGTTGAACAGTGTATTCCCTATAAAAGTCATGTGTGGGAAGTGGCCTATGCATGCACAACACTACCATAACAGTACTGTAGCAGTTGCAAACCTGGATGATATAGAAAGAAATAAATTTGATGAGAATTTTTAACATTCTATGGAATTATGCAGTAGTGCTTAGAAAGGAACCCATTGGAAGTTTTGTAGAACCCCACTTGTATGATTCTTTCCAATGAAGAATTTTTTTTATTAAAAAGTTAGGATATTTGTGCTGGGTTAGAGAAAGTAACTTAATTATAAAAGTAGCTACTTTAACTTTACATGATGGTAGTCTCATAGTTTGTATTAGTTTATTATTATTATTAATTATTATTAGTAGTGGTAGTAGTTTAGTTCTTTAGGTCAGAGTGTACAGGTAAACAAAACAAAAATTTTGGTTTATAATTTTATTATATTTTCAGACAATGATGTTCATACACTAACTCCAGGAATGGAGATATTGCTACGCTCTCCTGGTTCCAATAGATTAGAAATATTTTGTTATTCAGGAGAGCCTCGAAGCATGGTAACACTCTTCAAAACAGTTGAGGTTAGTTCAATAGTTTTTCTGTTTGAATCTAGTTCAGTGACAGTTTGTATAGGACAAATGGTATTTTTATGGAAAATCAAATTTAAGCCAGACTTAACTTGGCATTGAAAAAATTAAATATTCTATCAATTACATTATTATATAAATTGTGTATTTTTATAGTTATAGTCCTATACAGTATGGTTCCCTACCTTTGGCATAATTGGAACAGAGTGACTGTTGGAAAATGGCACATGCTCGATATAGGGAACATTTGGTCCCTCTGCCTACAGATAGAATCAAAGTCTCATAAAATTATTAGAACACATTACTATTGATTAAAATAATAATATAAAGGAATATATAGTTATGGTACATAAAACATTAATAATACTATTATTAGGTAAGAAATAATGTCGTGTGTAGCACACAATGGGTGAATAGTATTGGACAAAGTTATTTTGTGTAGAATTTTATGCTAAGAAACCTACACTATTTATGTCAGATTATTATTATGCATATTACAGAATGCATTAAACACACAAAATCTAGAGATTTATAATTAAATGCATGGTTTGTCCTACACTGGATGCTAGCTGAACAAAAATGAAGGATAACAAATTTTCAACAAGTTGTATGATGTGTTCCAGCAGTCTGATTGGTTGATAGCCATACCAGATATATTGACCCATGCTGAATTGAGAAAATATTAGGGATGAAGATTGTGCTGAAGATAAGGAACCTTACTGTATATAAGTATGCTCAGGTTTGGGTAGAGGATTAAAGTATGATAGCTCCTACATGATTTGAAAGTAATGTTGTTATATACAGGCAGTGACCACTTTACAAATGTTCACTTTACAAAAATCTGCAATTAGGAATGACCCTAATTTACACCAATGACCACTTTACAAATGTTTGCTTTACAAAAATCTGCAATTATGAATCCAATTTTGAAAGCAGCAGCAAAGTTGCCAATGGAGTCCATAATAACATTGTACGCTGTAAGGAGATTTTGAGAGAGAGGAGAAACAAGGCCAGACAAATTTCTTTGGACTTCTCCTTAAGGAAGCCCACAAGTGAACCTCTCAGTCCAGCAAAGAGCACTTCCCTTGGAAGTCCATCAAAATCTTCTTCAAATTAATGTTGAAGTAGCTTTCATGTCTCTTGTTAATATGAAATTGACTTAATATTAATTATTTTTAATATTTGTATGCTTATTCCTCCTTTAAAACACAAAAACTTGTTTATTTTCATGACTTTTTAGGTCTTGGGAGCCGAGTCAGGAATGAATTAATCCATATTACATTAATTCCTATGGAAAAATTATGTTCACTTTATGAATGATTTCCAAGGAACCAATTGATTTGTAATTGTGGACAATTGTCTGCATATCAAACAAACTGCCTGTATTAGAGTAAAATTCATAAAATCATGTCATAAAAGACAAAATGGGTGACCACTGATGCTTTTACCTTATCCTTATAAACAAACATATATGTTAACCCTTTTGCTGCATAAATTGGATATATTCAAACAAAACTGTTTGGATATATCAAACTGATGCAGTGAAAGTGTTAAGGTGAAATTGTGTACATACATACATACATACATACATACATACACACACAGAGGTCCCCAGTTGAGAGGAGGGGCAATGAGCTTGACCTTGGCAAAATGAGGAATCATCGCTTGGAACCTTTGTAAGGTGTATATATATATATACCCTTACAAAGGTTCCGTGTGATGATGTCTCACTTCGCAAAGGTCAAGCTTGTCCTCTCGAATTGGCCTGGTGAAGTAATGAGTTTGATTCTTGCGCTCTCCGCCTCACATAGCCAGGTACGCCTGGCTCACAGTGGCGTATCAAGGGGGGGGCGAGATGGGCGACCGCCCCGAGCGGCACTTCTCGAGGGGCGGCAAATTACTGTCAGGTGGGTGCAGTATGCAAAATTTTGGGTTTTTATGTTTTAAAATGCAACCCTTCAAAAAATTATATCATCATTGTTGCGCATTATTTGTGTACAAAATATCAATGGTTTTGATGAAAAATCATCATTAAATGCTATATATGCCACCTCAATGCCACTATTTCCACAAATAGTTGCGTTAAATTTTCACATCGGAAAGGTTGCCAGCCCTATTTTTCAGACTTTCCCTATATTATTTAGGTTAGGCTTTGCATTCTTTGAGCTTTGATGATGTTAATAATTAATGGTTGTTTTATTTTGCAGATACCCTACTGAATTAGCAAACATGAGCAAACGACAGAGACTGAGTGGTGCTGCATACAAGAATCTTCGCGAAAAAAAAGAGGATGAAGGCAAGCGTGCTGCTAAGCGATTTCATCAGTTAATGGGATTCTCAGACACACCTTCAGTGCCTTCTGGAAAGCAAGGAGATCAACCGCAATGTGATAATCTTTAGAGATAGATATTCAAGCGGCAACTTCAAGTGAACCCCCAAATAATCAGGATCAACCCTCATCTACATCACAAAGTCACCCACCCACCCATCACCAACAGAGTCTGTTTAATGATTCTGGCAACTGGCCCGTTCCAATGACGGACAATTTGAGAATCGAACTCATTAAAAGTGGACCATCACGTTTGAAAAACATGAATGGACCCTTTCCAGCTGATTCAAACAATAGGTCAATGTCAAAAGTTTGGTATTTCAAAACTTTGGAAAATGGCAAAAAAATTGAACGGTCATGGCTAATCTTCTCACCTTCAAAATGTAGCTTGCATTGCTTTTGCTGTTGTCTCTTCAACAACATCTCCAGTGCATTGGAAAAGAAGAAAGGATTTTTTGCCTGGAGGAAACTGAATCCAAGAGTACCTGAACATGAAAACAGTCCATATCATACCCAATGCTTTGAACAATGGAAAGAGTTGTCTATGCGCCTTCAGTTGAATGCTACAATAGATAATGCACATCAGTTGCAAATAAAACATGCTACTGCTAAGTGGAAAGAAATACTGAGACGAATTTATGACTGCATCATGTTCTTGGCAAAACAAGATCTTGCATGCCGAGGGCACCATTGACATTTTCGCCCCGAGCAGCAAAAAGTATTGGTACGCCTCTGCTGGCTCATCAGGGATTGTTCTGATCCAGGCATCTAGTCTTCTTTTGAAGATTTCCACTGCAACTCCCTTCGTGTTTCTTAAGTCTTTGGGCAACTGATTAAACAGTTTTGGTCCTCTCACTACCAAACTATTTTCTTTCAGTGTTAAGGATGTGCCGTGTCTCGCCTTCAATTTGGGAATATGGCACAGTCTACCGTTTCTACTGTCAACCGTTGTTTGGGGAGTTATAGGGTTCAGAGTAAGATTAGGGACTAGTTTCTCCATTATTTTCCAAGTGTAAACAATGGTGTATCTCTCTCTCTCTCCTTTCCAGTGAGTATAGGTCTAGTTCGCATAACCTTTCCCAGTAATTTAGTTCTTTGCACCCATTGATCTTGGCTGTGAAGCTTCTCTGGATCCCTTCCAGCTGTCTGTCTTCTTTTTTATATGGGAATGTTAGGACTGAGCAGTATTCCAATTTGGGTATTATCAGGGTTTTCAGTAGTGGAATCATTACATTCCTATTCCTTCGTTTAAAGGTTCTCAATATCTGTCCCATTATTCTCTTGGCTCTGTTAACTGCTATCTTATTTTGTGTCTCAAATTTCGCATCATCTGTCATTACAACCCCTAAATCTTTTGCTCTGGGATTTCTCTGAATTTCCTGTCCATTTTGGGTATAATATTCCTAGGATTTTAGGTATTCTCTTTTTCCATACCGTAATAGCTGAAATTTCTCGGTGTTAAACTTCATATTGTTGTCTTCCATCCACTTGTAGATTCTGTTTGTCAGTTTGTAGGGATCTTATGTCTTCTGGGTTTCTTATTTTTCTACTGATATTTGTGTCATCCGCAAAGGATGTTACTGTGCTGTCTCTGGTAACTTCCTCATCTATGTCAGTTAGCATGATTATGAAGAGTAGTGGAGCTAATACTGTTCCTGTGGTACTGAGCTGAGGACCTCTGATTCTGATGAAGATACTCCTTGTACTGTAATGACTTGCTGCCACTCACTAAGGAAATTATATATCCATTTCCCTACTTTTCCTGTTATTCCTATATATTTCAGTTTATGCATTATGATTCCGTGGTCACACTTGTCGAACGCTTTAGCAAAGTCTGTGTATAGTACATCATAGTTTTCATTACTTTCCAGTGAATCAATAATGTTGTTGTAGTGTTCCATTAGTTGTGATAGGCATGATCTGCCTGACTGAAACCTGTGTTGGTTATCATTGAATTTTTTCTGCGTTTCCAAAAAGTCATAGATTTTCTGTCTTAACTATTCTTTCAAAATATTTTAGTGACATGGGATGTAAGCGATACTGGCCTATAGTTTTTGGCCTTGGATCGATCTCCTCTATATATTGGAACTATGTTTGCGCTCTTCAGGATGCCTGGTATTTCTCCCGTGTCTAATGATCGTCTCCATATCCAGTATAGGAGCTCAGCAATTGCATTCTTGCAGTTTTTGATCAGTGTGGCATTCCATTTATCCGGTCCTGCCACTGAGTGTGTTTTTAGTTTCCCTATCCCTAAATGCTCGTAGCCTACAAAATAAAATAAACAAATTTTTTTCTTTAATTGCGATAAGTGAATCGTTACTTAGCACTGAAACACGTGACTTTGTAGGGGAGTATCAAATTAAAGGTTATAGACTTTTTGTTGAAACAGAATAGGTAGGCGAGGAGGTGGTGTTATGTTGTATATCAAACATAATATTGCGAATGTTATAGAAGTAAAGCACACAATTCCAGAACCGATAGATTCGACTATATAGCCAAACTTAAATTGAATGATTTCAAACTTGTTGTTTTCATTATATATAGGCCCCCTAATCAAACAGGTGATACGGACAAAGCCTTATATCGTGAACTAAAGAGAATAATCAGTAGTGAGCAGTCTTTAGTTATGTGTGACTTTAATTGCGCCTACGTGAATTACGATACAATGCAGGGAGACGCGGAAGGTAATCATTTAGTTAATTTTCTCAAGGATATCCTTCTTCAAAAGGTTGGGGAACCTACAAGGTTGGACAGTATTTTAGATTTAGTAATAACTATGGGTGATAGGCTAATTACTGATCTTCAAGTAATAGAACCATTAAGCAATAGCGATCACAATATGGTAGAGTTTGTCCTCTCACTAAGTCACTTGAAACCAACTAACTCGATTAAAATTCCTAACTTCCAGCATGCAGACTTTTGTAAATTTTGAAATAAATTGTCACGCATCAATTGGGAAAACATAATGGGGAACTCTAATGCAAAACTAATGTGGGAATCGTTCAAAACAGTATTTAGGACTAT
Organism: Bathynomus jamesi; assembly: GCA_023014485.1. NCBI lineage: Eukaryota > Metazoa > Arthropoda > Malacostraca > Isopoda > Cirolanidae > Bathynomus > Bathynomus jamesi. Next base: position 807,135 of record JAJOZX010000684.1, read on the forward strand.
AAATGAGGAATGTGTACCATACAAAATTAAGCGTGTGAAAGTAAACAACAAGCCCTTGTGGTTTACTTCTAGAGTAGGAGAATTATAAAGAGTAGAGATCGGGCTTATAGGCTACATAAGTGTGATAAAGACAATTTGTGGTTACGAAACAACTACATATCTCTAAGGCGTGAAGTGAAAAGTATAATAAAAAAGTCCAAGCGCGAATTTGAAATCTCCATAGCTCGTGATGGTAAAGAAAACCCCAAGCAATTCTTTCAATACGTCAATAATAGAAATCCAGTAGAAAGTGTCTTGGGGCCATTGAAAAATGTAAACATATCTAGTTAATGAAAACAAGGAAATGGCTACCTTGCTAAGCGAATTTTTTATGTCAGTTTTTACTATAGAAGATGTAACGAATATCCCTACGGTCATAGACATAATACCTTTTGATAATGGTAATATTTTGGAGAATATCGTGGTTAGTGAAGGGGAAGTAATGCGCTATACTGATAAAATGAAAACGCGTAAATCACCGGGGCCAGATTCCATATATCCCATACAACTAAAAGAATTAAAAGATAGCATTGTTGTGCTGCTAACAAAGATTTTTAATGTGTCTATTTCTGAGGGGTGCATACCAGATAATTTCAAGTTAACAAACGTAACACCTATCTTTAAGAAAGGCGATTAAGGTGCGGCAGGAAATTATAGGCCAATCAGTTTAACATCTGTTGTAGGTAAGCTACTGGAATCAATAATTAGGGATCGTATAGTCAAACACTTAGAATTGCATAAACTAGTTAGAATTACGCAGCACGTTTTTAGGTGAAAAATCTTGCTTAACTAATCTTTTAGAATGTTTCCAAAGCATGGTTGACGTTTACGATAGTCATCGGGCGGTTGATGTAGTATATTTAGATTTTGAAAAAGCGTTTGACACCGTACTGCACAAAAGACTCATTGAAAAAACTAAGGCTCATGGAATCAGGGGTGTAGTAATAAATTGGCTAGAAGAGTGGTTGCGAGGTAGGAAACAGAGGGTGGTCATTGATGGAGCCGAGTCGTGTTGGGCTAATGTAGCGAGTGGCATTCCTCAGGGTTCTGTATTGGGCCCCTTGCTTTTTCTTATATATATTAACGATTTAGATGTTGGCCTAGTCAGTACAGTTTCAAAATTTGCGGATGACACGAAGCTGGGTGGTAGGGCGATTAACGACGAAGATAGAGGTAAAATCCAGGAAAATCTGAATAAAATCGTTGATTGGTCAGTTACATGGCAAATGAGATTTAATGTTGATAAGTGCAAAATTTTGCATATAGGTTCGTGTAATGGTAATTTTGTGTATATTATGTATAGTATGTCAGGGACAGATTTAACAAGCATAGAGCAGGAAAAAGATTTAGGAGTTATAGTCACTGGTGATTTAAAAGTAGCGAAACCAGGGCTGTGGAGTCGGTGATAAAATTTGCCAACTCCAACTCCAAAAATTTTAACATTCCGACTCCAGAAATCTGACTTGCATAATTATGACTCCAACTCTGATGGAATGTTAAGGCCAAATTGATTACGATTAGTTTTATTAGGCCAATGAAGATTCATAAACAAGGCATTTCGTCACCACCACATGACTCATCAGGGTACTAAGTGGCTATAACTATGCCTTAATGGCTTTTTTTCTCTTTATTCAAAAATTACAAGAAATCCCAAAATACAAACTGATTGAAGCTTAAACAAAATAAGATTATTATTGGTTTAGCAAATTAATAAGATGTTTTTATATTATTATAAACATCCGTAACAAAATGTACTAACCTAAACTGAATTTGTTTTTAAAAAAAGGATCGCTTCCATTAAATCATCTTTCAGTGATGCTTATCAAAATTATCAAATTGAAATCTAAAAATCTGAAAAAGATTTAGGGTTGCTAGTACAAAATTTTTAAATTTCCTTATTAATTATGTTAATTAATTAATTATAATCCTTATTAATTATAAGCAACTATATTTATATATTATATATTAAAACATTAGATTAAATCTATTTTATTCATAAAATTGAGCTAGGCCTAGGGCTAGGCTGCTATTGTTATAATTGAAGGATTTGCACCGACTCCGACTCCATCCAACTATGCACTTCCGACTCCACTCAAAATTGACTGACTCTCTGACTCCACAGCCCTGAGCAAAACAAAGTACAGCAGCGGTCAATAAGGCGAACAAAGTGTAAGGTTTTATAGCTTGAAATTTTGAGTACAAATTGGGCGATATTATAGTTCCTCTTTATAAAGCATTAGTTAGACCCCATTTGGAGTACATGGTCCAATTTTGGAATCTGCATATGTGCAAAGATATAGACAAAATTGAAAGAGTTCAAAGACGAGCAACTAAGATGATTCCGTTGTTTAGGTCAAAGTCATATGAGGATAGGCTTAAGGAGTTAAAATTGACTACACTTGAGACTAGGAGGTTAAGGGGTGATCTAATCGAGGTTTTCAAAATTATGAATGGGTTTGATAACGTAGATAGAGATAGCTTTTTCGAAATATCTCAATATAATAGGACTAGAAATAACGGGTGTAAGTTGACAAGTAGAAGGTTCGAGACAGCAGTTGCAAAAAACTTTTTTTTGCATAGAATAGTAAATAGCTGGAATAGTTTGCCGGTAGAAGTAATTAGTAGCACGTCTATAAACATGTTTAAAAATCGATTAGATGCATATGTTGATAGATTGGGTATAGTTTAAGGTAGTAAAATTAAGGCTTTGTGGTGATAGATCCCACAGCTCAACACAAGTGTTGTGGGATATAGGGAGGCAGCATCTTAGGTTAGGGCAGCGCTGTCCAACTAGCGGGCCGCATGCAGTCCGCGGAATGGACGTTTGCCAAATTTAATTTCTAAATTTTCTTCCTATTTTGTCAGTTCTAGTAGGGAGAACAACATTCAGCGGGTTCCTAAGTCGTATTAACCAACAGTGTATGATTATAGGCAACATTTATAGAAGTTGGACAGCACTGGGTTAGGGGATACTCTCTCTCCTTACACACCCCATTTAAAGAGATTCCTCTGCTGAGTGGTGCCCCCCATAGTACTGTGAGGTATTGAAAAACTCATGATCTTCACTTGCCCCACAAACACCTTTAAATGGCAGACCCAAAATGAGTGCACACACATTTCTACATTACTGTACAGTCTTTACAGCCACACCTACACTTTTCCTCCTAAGTGTATATATTGTAATGTATATGGTTGTAATTTTGACTTGGTCCACAATCGATATGGACCGTGACTTATTTTTCGTGACAAGGTACTAGTATTGATGGATACCGTAATGAAATTGACTGGATTCTTTGGATCTGATATATTTGCATGTCGGTTATAAATAGATATAGAGTGTAACATATTTGTGGATAGTAGTCTATTATGACTTGATCCTCTGGATCCAGAGATTCTATCTTTAGTTTTAAATCGATAATTAATTAGTTTTAAATTGATAATTATTTAGTTTTGTAAAAATTGGTCATTGCCAATGTATAGGCAATTTTTACATAAATTTCTTATGTTCTTGTGGTTTGGAACCCACGTAAAATTGTAGGTCCCCTCCACCACCACAGAGGACATACACAATACACAGTTACGAACACAGTTGGTAGACCAGCCATGAGTGGATCCTAGGGTCTCTGTTGGTCTGAAACATTATGACATTATTATATTATATATATATATTATATATATATGAAAATGAAAATGTTTATTGGCAGACTATAGTCCATATGACAAATATTATTGTTATAATGTTTCAGACCAACAAAGACCCTAGGATCCACTCATGGCTGGTCTACCAAACTGTTTTCGTAATTGTGTGTCCTCCGTGGTGGCGGAGGGGACCTACAATTTTATGTGGGTTGCGAACCACAAGAACGTAAGAAATTTATGTAACAACTTCCTGTACATTGGCAATGACCAATTTAGCAAAACTAATTAATTAACGATTTAAAACTAAAGATAGAATCTCTGGATCCAGAGGATCAAGTCATAATAGACTACTATCCACAAATATGTTACACTCTATATCTATTTATAACCGACATGCAAATATATCAGATGCAAAGAATCCAGTCAATTTCATTACGGTATCCATCAGTATTAGTACCTTATCACAAAAAATAAGTCACGGTCCATATCGATTGTGGACGAAGTCAAAATTACAAACATATACATTACAATATATACACTTAAGAGGAAAAATGTAGGTGTGGCTGTAAAGACTGTACAGTAGGGCGGCTCATTTTTACACTTTTTTCGATATTTGATTGGGGGTACTGCGGAAAAGTTGCGATTTGGAGAGAAAATAAAGTGTTTAAAATTTTTTTGATCTACGTCAATACCTTCCAGTGGCGGTGAGTCCTTAAAAATCGAAAAATAGGCCTAAAAACACATTTTATATAATTTTATATAATTTTTATATAATGTTCAATGACTGCTATTAATTTATTTAAGCCTATAATAGTGTTCTCAGGGTTGTTTGCACAGAAATATACCAGAATTAACATTTGTATAACAGATTGTTAAAACTTGCTTTAAATCAATATTTTGGATATTTTAATGGCTAAGACGCCCTTGGAAGTTATTAACAGATTGTGCTGAAATTTTTGTTGTTTATTTTGCAAGTCTTTAAAACCATTTTCCAATCTACCCCGTTAGGCCTATTTTTCGATTTTTAAGGACTCGCCACCACCAGAAGGTATTGACGTAGATCAAAAAAATTTTACACACTTTCTTTTCTCTCCAGATCGCAACTTTTCCGCACTACCCCCAATCAAATATTGAAAAAAGTGTAAAAACGAGCTGCCCTACTGTACAGTAATGTAGAAATGTGTGTGCACCCATCTTGGGTCTCCCATTTGAAGGTGTTTGTGGGGCAAGTGAAGATCATGAGTTTTTCAATACCTCACAGTACTATGGGGGGGCACCGCTCAGCAGAGGAATATCTTTAAATGGGGTGTGTAAGGACAGAGAGTATCCCCTAACCCAAGACGCTGCCTCCCTATATCCCACAACACTTGTGTTGAGCTGTGGGATCTATCACCACAAAGCCTTAATTTTACTACCTTAAACTATACCCAATCTATCAACATATGCGTCTAATCGATTTTTAAACATGTTTATAGACGTGCTACTAATTACTTCTACTGGCAAACTATTCCAGCTATTTACTACTCTATGCGTAAAAAAGTTTTTGGCAACTGCTGTCTCGAACTTTCTACTTGTCAACTTACACCCGTTATTTCTAGTCCTATTATATTGAGATATTTCGAAAAAGCTATCTTTATCTACGTTATCGAACCCATTCATAATTTTGAAAACCTGGATTAGATCACCCCTTAACTTGATAGTCTCGAGTGTTGTCAATTTTAACTCCTTAAGCCTATCCTCGTACAACTTTGACCTAAGCGACGGAATCATCTTAGTTGCTCGTCTTTGAACTCTTTCGATTTTGTCTATATCTTTGCGCATATGCGGATTCCAAAATTGGACCGCGTACTCCAAATGGGGTCAAACATGATTTATAAAGAGGAACTATAATATCGCGCGATTTGTACTCAAAATTTCGAGCTATAAAACCTAACACTTTGTTCGCCTTATTGACCGCTGCTGTACTTTGTTTCGCTACTTTTAAATCACTAGTGACTATAACTCCTAAATCTTTTTCACGCTCTACACTTGTTAAATCTTTCCCTGACATACTATACGCAAAATTACCGTTACGCAAACCTATATGCAAAATTTTGCACTTAATCACGTTAAATCTCATTTGCCATGTGACAGAGCAATCAACAATTTTATTCAGATCTTCCTGAATTTTACCTCTATCTTCACCATTAATCGCCCTACCACCCAGCTTCGTGTCATCCGCAAACTTTGAAACTGTACTTACTAGGCCGACATCTAAATCGTTAATAAATATAAGAAAAAGCAAGGGGCCCAATACAGAACACTGAGGAACGCCACTCGCTACATTAGCCCAACACGACTCCGCTCCATCAATGACCACCCTCTGTTTCCTACCTCGCAACCACTCTTCTAGCCAATTTATTACTACACCCCTGATTCCATGAGCCTTAGTTTTTTCAATGAGTCTTTTGTGCGGCACGGTGTCAAACGCTTTTTGAAAATCTAAATACACTACATCAACCGCCCGATGTCTATCATAAATGTCAACCATGCTTTGGAAAAATTCTAAAAGATTAGTTAAGCAAGATTTGTTTCGCCTAAATCCGTGCTGCGTATTTCTAACTGGCTTATGGAATTCTAAGTGTTCGACTATACGATCCCTAATTATTGATTCCAGTAGCTTACCTACAACAGACGTTAAACTGATTGGCCTATAATTTCCTGCCACACCTTTATCGCCTTTCTTAAAGTTTGGTGTTACGTTTGCTAACTTGAAATTATCTGGTACGCACCCCTCAGAAATAGACGCATTAAAAATCTTTGTTAGTGGCACAACAATGCTATCTTTTAATTCTTTTAGTTGTATGGGATATATGGAATCCAGCCCCAGTGATTTACGCCTTTTCATTTTATCAATATAGCGCATTACCTCCCCTTCACTAACCATGATATTATCCAAAATATTACCATTATGAAAAGGTATTATGTCTATGACTGTAGGGATATTCGTTAGATCTTCTATAGTAAAAACTGACATAAAAAATTCATTGAGCAAATTAGCCATTTCCTTGTTTTCACAAACTAGATCTCCGTTTAAATTTTTCAAAAGCACCAAGACACTTTTTACTGGATTTCTATTATTGACGTATTGAAAGAATCGCTTGGGGTTTTCTTTACCATCACGAGCTATGGAGATTTCAAATTCGCGCTTGGACTTTTTTATTACACTTTTCGCTTCACTCCTTAGAGATATGTAGTTGTTTCGTAACAACAGATTATCTTTATTGCACCTATATAGCCTATAAGCCCTATCTCTACTCTTTATAATGTCTCCTACTCTAGAAGTAAACCACAAGGGCTTGTTGTTTACTTTCGCACGCTTAATTTTGTACGGTACACATTCCTCATTTATAGTCCTAAATACCGTTTCGAACGATTCCCACATTAGTTTTCCGTTTGAGTTCCCCATTACATTTTCCCAATTGACGTGTGACAATTTATTTCGAAATTTACAAAAGTCTGCGTGATGGAAGTTAGGAATTTTAGTCGAGTTAGTTGGTTTTGAGTGACTTACTGAGAGGACAAACTCTACCATATTGTGATCGCTATTGCTTAACGGTTCTATTACTTGAAGATCAGTAATTAGCCTATCATCCGTAGTTATTACTAAATCTAAAATACTGTCCAACCTCGTAGGTTCCCCAACCTTTTGAATAAGAAAGCTATCCTCGAGAAAATTAACTAAACGATTACCTTCCGCGTCTCCCTGCATTGTATCGTAATTTACGTTAGCGCAATTAAAGTCACCCATAACTAAAGCCTGCTCACTACCAATTATTCTCTTTAGTTCACGATATAACGCTTCGTGCGTAGCAGCTGTTTGATTTGGGCGCCTATATATAACCGCAACAAGAAGTTTGAAATCGTTCAATTTAAGTTCTGCTATAGTCGAATCTATCGTTTCTGGAATTGAGTGCTTTACTTCTATAACGTTTGCAATATTATCTTTGATATACAACATAACACCACCTCCTCGCCTACCTATTCTGTTTTTAACAAAAAGTCTATAACCTTTAATTTGATACTCCCCTACAAAGTCACGTGTTTCAGTGCTACGCCACGATTCATTTATCGCAATTAAATCATAGTCTTTACAAGCAATTAAAGAAGAAATTTGTTTATTTTATTTCACAGGCTACGAGCATTTAAGGATAGAACCTTCAAATTGTTTGTACTTGCGACACCTTCGCGGGGCGCAGGGGAAATTTGTGGAATTTACGCTGGGACCGTTCGGGTTGCGGCAGCCTGAAAAGAAGAGACGGTATTATGAAATAGTCTTCCTAAATGCGCAGCTCCAACTTCATTAAAATGAAGTCCATCTTCGAGGAACAAGTCCCTCCTGCCGTAGAAACTGTTCCAAAAATTGCAAAATGCACTCCTTCCTGTTGGCAAAGAGACTTTAGGTTATTGTTAATATAGGTCGCGTTGCGGTAGAAATCGCTTTGTTGGATGATTCGAGGAACTCTACCTGTTAAAACAATCTTATTAGTTTTCTCCTTTAGTCGCTCTAATAAGTCCCTATACCTAGCCAGCAGTTCTTCCGATCTAGAATTTAAAATGTTATTAGTACCAACATGAATAACATACGTTGTGTCCTCGGTGGTACCGTCTGTAAAATGGTCAACACTATTAGTTATATCCTCCACCCTTGCACCAGGGTAGCAGTAACGGCGCCTACGACGAGGGTTTCTCCCACAGAATTCCTCGAGCTGCCCTCGAACAATGGAATCGCCAACGAGTCGTATTTCCGGTTCATCAGCATCTTCGAAACCTAAAACAGAAAACTTATTGCTTGTTATTACTGGTAGACAGGTCTTTGCTTTTCTCAATGGGGCTCCATTTCGCACTCGAACGAAGGGTTGGGAACTAGGGGAAGAGAGAGGGATATTAGTACTATTTATATTATGAGTAGAAACTGAGGCAGGAGGGGTCGTAACTGGAGTCTCAAGGGATTCTAATTTTGCAGTCAGGAGCATCAAGCTTTCTTCAAGTCTCACCCTGGCCTCCCTCTCACGTTCTAACTCGTTCCTCAGCACTTCCATGCTTGAGCACCACCTGCAAACTAACTGTTCATTATTATTAGCCATTGTAAACGCGTAAGCAGCAAATTTCCCTTCACAGCGACTGCAAGTACTTGACGGGGGTGCCATGCTTTTAATTAGTTGAACAACAAAAAAACTAACAAAAAATGAGCGTTTGGAATTTAATAAATTATAACGTTGGTCTACCGCGTTCTTGAAACGCAGAAACAGGTTCTTGTAACACAAATTTATACTAAATTAATATAGAATTAAGCTACCGACAAAAGATCTGTAAAAGAAGAGTATTTATAACACTTATCTGTCTGCGATTCAATCCGAGTTTTTCCTTTTTTTCACAAGGTTTCTGACGACACACTACCTGACCTCTCGAAGCATGGAAAAATGAACCTTATGACTGCACGTTTTCTGATTGATTTGAAAAACAAAAGGCAAGCCACGTGCAGTAGCCTTGGTTTGATCAAATTATAGTACTGAATAATGTCAATAAATGAAATATATTCGTTAATGAATGATTAGTAGCATGAAGTAATTTAGTTAAGAATGCACGGAACACTTTTTTTTAAAACACTTCAGCGAAAACCACTTATTCAATTGATAACACTTGACACTCGATAAAACACGTCTGTTCATAAGGAAAGACTGATCACATCTGATCATATAGTTCATATACTAAGGATAGAAATATATACAATTGATTAGAAATAATACTGCACTGTCGAAGTTAAGTGGAGCTACAGACACGTTTTTGTACCAGGAAGTCCGTAGCTTAGAGCAGTGGTTCCCAACCTTTTCACCACAAAGGACCCCTTTTATTTTTATTTTTTGCCCACGGACCCTATGTTTTTGAAAGATTCCGTCTACCAAACAAACTTTTTATTAACTAATAATTAACTCGTTTTCTCATTTTTCACTATCAAATAAAGGACATATAAGAGAGTATGCAATTAAAATACAACATATTAAAAAAGTATTAATAATTCCCGCCAAGAGCAAGGAAACTTGAAAATTTAGTCTGAGTGCCCTTATCGTGGTAAATGTATGATTTCCATTGGAGTCTCTCGAAATATTGAAAGCTCACGGACCCCCAGTACTACCTTCGCGGACCACCAGGGGTCCGGGGACCCCAGGTTGGGAACCACTGGCTTAGAGGATAAATGGCAGGACTCATGGATAGCTTGGATGATCAGGTTGGTTGATTTTTTAATTCTTTGCATTACTGTGTTGAGCATGTCTTGTTACCTCTGGGAAGCTCAGGACATTGCGGGTAGCAAACATTTGCGAAGCTGAGCATCTCGGGGGGTAATTTATGTAAGTCTAAAAGACCTGTTGTACAGCAAATTTAGGGTTCTGCCAGAACCTTTTTTATAATTCACCCAGAGTTGCTGACCGTATATATTACTGCAGAAAGTACAAAAGAGTCTCTCTTTAGCTTCACTTGTACAGAGACGAAAGTTCCTTATGGTCATATTCGTTTTAGCACACAGGCTTCGAGATTGTTTTCTTATATCTGAGTCATCACTCAAGGAGCTGGTAATAGTTTGACCCAAATACTTAAACTCTTGTACTTCCTCAATTACTTCACCATTCATTTTAAACCTTATATCAACTGGCTGATTACAGCTTTTAGGATAAAATTGCATAACCTTAGTTTTTGTAACATTAAAAAGAATATCATGTTTCTGCGAATACACTTCGCAGACATTTAGTAGCTGATCCAGACCTTTAACAGAGGGACTTATTAACACCATATCATCGGCATAAACTAAGTTATTTATCCTTGTGTTATCTATACAACATCCCACTGTTGCCTCATTAAGTGAAGCAATTAATCCGTGAATATACACATTAAACAGCATAGGTGAGAGCAAGGAGCCTTGTCTCACCCTGCAAGAGGAGCCAAAACACTCGGATAGTACATTGCCCTACCTAACAATGAAAGATTGGTGGGAATACCAAAATTTCAATAAATTTAATATGTACATGGGAACCTTCTTGTCTTCTAGTTTTGCAAATAAAATATTGTGGTTCACCCTATCATATGCCTTACTTATATCAAGGAAACAGCTATAAATGGTTAAATTACTGTCAATGTATTTAGATATTGTTTCTTCAAGTACATAGATACACAGGTCAGTTGAGTGGGACCTTTTAAAGCCAAACTGATTAGATGTCCACAGGAGATCATTTAATCGGAGTAACAAGAGTTTTTCTAGTAGTTTCGAGAAGCAGGAAGTGACAGCAATAGGCCTGTAATTATTGCTGGACAGAATGTCTCTGTACTTATTTTTGACCAGGGGCAAGATATATAACCTCATGAAGTCTGCAGGGATATAGCTATGAGCAAGCATGGCTGATAGGAGCAATGATATATGCAGACATACTACGTCATTTGCATATTTTAAGTGCTCATTTGATAAGTCATCTACCCCTGACGCAGAACCAGTCTTTAACTCTTTAATTAAACTCTTTACTTATATATATTATTATAGAATAATATTTATATATTATATATAGAATATTATATATATATATATATATATATATATATATATATATATATATATATATATATATATATATAGAGAGAGAGAGAGAGAGAGAGAAACGACGTAAGTATAGAGGAGTGTTCTGCACACGAGGAAGAGAAGTAACGAACAAATGAAAAATGAGGTGACGGCCTGGGTTCGATTCCCGGGCGGTCACCTCATTTTTCATTTGTTTATTATTTCTCTTCCTCGTGTGCAGAACACTCCTCTATACTTACGTCGTTTCTATACATTAATATACTGCGTGGTCATTGCAGTTAAATATATATATATATATTAATAGCCCTCTCTCTTCTAGTTCCCAACCCTTCGTTCGAGTGTGTAATGGAGCCCCATTGAGAAAACTAAGACATGTCTACCAGTAATAACAAACAATAAGTTTTCTGTTTTAGGTTTTGAAGATGATGATGAACCGGAAATACGACTCGTTGGCGATTCCATTGTTCGAGGACAGCTCGAGGAATTCTGTGGGAGAAACCCTCGTCGTAGGCGCCGTTACTGCTACCCTGGTGCAAGGGTGGAGGATATAACTAATAGTGTTGACCAATTTACAGATGGTACCTCCGAGGACACAATGTTTGTTATTCATGTCGGTACTAATAACGTTTTAAATTCTAGATCGGAAGAACTGCTGGCTAGGTACAGGGACTTACTAGAGCGATTAAAGGAAAAAACTAATAAGATTGTTTTAACAGGTATACTTCCTCAAATTATCCATCGTAACGATTTCTACAGCAAGGCGACCTATATTAACAATAACCTAAAGTCTCTTTGCCAACAGGAAGGAGTGCATTTTGAGAATTTTTGGAACAGTTTCTGCAGCAGGAGGGACTTGTTCCTCGGAGATGGACTTCATCTTAATGACGTAGGAGCTGCTCGTTTAGGAAGACTATTTCATAATACTGTCTTCTTTTCAGGCTGCCATCACTCGAACGGTCCCAGCGTAAATTCCATAAATTTCCACTGCGCTCGCGAAGTTGTCGCAATTACAAACAATTTGAAGGTTCTATCCTTAAATGCTCGTAGCCAACGAAATAAAATAAACGAATTTTTTTCTTTAATTGCTTGTAAAGACTATGATATAATTGCGATAAATGAATCGTAGCTTAGCACTGAAACTCGTGACTTTGTAGGGGAGTATCAAATTAAAGGTTATAGACTTTTTGTTAAAAACAGAATAGGTAGGCGAGGAGGCGGTGTTATGTTGTATATCAAAGATAATATAGCGAACGTTATAGAAGTAAAGCACACAATTCCAGAACCGATAGATTCAACTATAGCAGAATTTAAATTGAACGATTTCAAAATTGTTGTTGCGGTTATATATAGGCCCCCTAATCAAACAGCTGGTATGGACGAAGCGTTATATCATGAACTAAAGCGAATAATCGGTAGTGAGCAGGCTTTTACTTATGGGTGACTTTAATTGCGCTAACGTAAATTACGATACAATGCAGGGAGACGCGGAATGTAATCGTTTAGTTAATTTTCTCGAGGATAGCTTTCTTATTCAAAAGGTTGGGGAACCTATGAGGTTGGACAGTATTTTAGATTTAGTAATAACTACGGATGATAGGCTAATTACTGATCTTCAAATAATAGAACCGTTGGGCAATAGCGATCACAATATGGTAGAGTTTGTCCTCTCAGTAAGTCACTCGAAACCAGCTAACTCGACGAAAATTCCTAACTTCCAGCACGCAGACTAGTAAATTTCGAAATAAATTGTCACACGTCAATTGGGAAAACGTGATGGGGAACTCCAACGCAAAACTAATGTGGGAATCGTTCGAAACAGTATTTAGGACTATAAATGAGGAATGTGTACCGTACAAAATTAAGCGTGCAAAAGTAAACAGCAAGCCCTTGTGGTTTACTTCTAGAGTAGGAGACATTATAAAGAGTAGAGATAGGGCTTATAGGCTACATAAGTGCGATAAAGACAATTTGTGGTTACGAAACAACTACATATCTCTAAGGCGTGAAGCGAAAAGTGTAATAAAAAAGTCCAAGCGCAAATTTGAAATCCCCATAGCTCATGATGGTAAAGAAAACCCCAAGCAATTCTTTCAATACGTCAATAATAGAAATCCAGTAAAAAGCGTCTTGGGGCCTTTGAAAAATGTAAATGGAGATCGTTTCTGAAAACAAGGAAATAGCTACCTTGCTAAATGAATTTTTTACTATAGAAGATGTAACGAATATCCCTACGGTCATAGACATAATACCTTTTGATAATGGTAATATTTTGGATAATATTGTCGTTAGTGAAGGTGAGGTAATGCGCTATATTGATAAAATGAAAACGCGTAAATCACCGGGTCCGGATTCCATATATCCCATACAACTAAAAGAATTAAAAGATAGCATTGTTCTGCCACTAACAAAGATTTTTAATGCGTCTATTTCTGAGGGGTGCGTACCAGATAATTTCAAGTTAGCAAACGTAACACCTATCTTTAAGAAAGGCGATAAAGGTGCGGCGGGAAATTATAGGCCAATCAGTTTAACGTCTGTTGTAGGTAAGCTACTTGAATCAATAATTAGGGATCGTATAGTCGAACACTTAGAATTCCATAAGCGAGTTAGAAATACGCATCACGGATTTAGGCGAAACAAATCTTGCTTAACTAATCTTTTAGAATTTTTCCAAAGCGTGGTTGACGTTTACGATAGACATCGGGCGGTTGATGTAGTGTATTTAGATTTTCAAAAAGCGTTTGACACCGTGCCGCACAAAAGACTCATTGAAAAACTAAGGCTCATGGAATCAGGGGTGTAGTAATAAATTGGCTAGAAGTGTGGTTGTGAGGCAGGAAACAGAGGGTGGTCGTTGATGGAGCGGAGTCGTGTTGGGCTAATGTAGCGAGTGGCGTTCCTCAGGGTTCTGTATTGGGCCCCTTGCTTTTTCTTATATATATTAACGATTTAGATGTCGGCCTAGTCAGTACAGTTTCAAAGTTTGCGGATGACACGAAGCTGGGTGGTAGGGCGATTAATGACGAAGATAGAGGTAAAATTCAGGAAGATCTGAATAAAATCGTTGATTGGTCAGTCACATGGCAAATGAGATTTAACGTTGATAAGTGCAAAATTTTGCATATAGGTTCGCGTAACGGTAATTTTGCGTATAGTATGTCAGGGAAAGATTTAACAAGCGTAGAGCAGGAAAAAGATTTAGGAGTTATAGTCACTGGTGATTTAAAAGTAGCGAAACAAAGTACAGCAGCGGTCAATAAGGCGAACAAAGTGTTAGGTTTTATAGCTCGAAATTTTGAGTACAAATCGCGCGATATTATAGTTCCACTTTATAAATCATTAGTTAGACCCCATTTGGAGTACGCGGTCCAATTTTGGAATCCGCATATGCGCAAAGATATAGACAAAATCGAAAGAGTTCAAAGACGAGCAACTAAGATGATTCCGTCGCTTAGGTCAAAGTCGTACGAGGATAGGCTTAAGGAGTTAAAATTGACAACACTCGAGACTAGGAGGTTAAGGGGTGATCTAATCCAGGTTTTCAAAATTATGAATGGGTTCGATAACGTAGATAGAGATAGCTTTTTCGAAATATCTCAATATAATAGGACTAGAAATAACGGGTGTAAGTTGACAAGTAGAAGGTTCGAGACAGCAGTTGCGAAAAACTTTTTTACGCATAGAATAGTAAATAGCTGGAATAGTTTGCCGGTAGAAGTAATTAGTAGCACGTCTATAAACATGTTTAAAAATCGATTAGACGCATATGTTGATAGAAAGGGTATAGTTTAAGGTAGTAAAATTAAGGCTTTCTGGGGATAGATCCCACAGCTCAACACAAGTGTTGTGGGATATAGGGAGGCAGCGTCTTGGGTTAGGGGATACTCTCTGTCCTTACACACCCCATTTAAAGAGATTCCTCTGCCGAGCGGTGCCCCCCATAGTACTGTGAGGTATTGAAAAACTCATGATCTTCACTTGCCCCACAAACACCTTTAAATGGGAGACCCAAAATGGGTGACACACATTTCTACATTACTGTACAGTCTTTACAGCCACACCTACACTTTTTCTCGTAAGTGTATATATTGTAATGTATATGATTGTAAATTTTGACTTGGTCCGCAATCGATATGGACCGTGACTTGATGGATACCGTAATGAAATTGACTGGATTCTTTGGATGTGATATATTTGCATGTCCGTTATAAATAGATATAGAGTGTAACATATTTGTGGATAGTAGTCTATTATGACTTGATCCTCTGGATCGAGAGATTCTATCTTTAGTTTTAAATTGATAATTATTTAGTTTTCTAAAAATTGGTCGTTGCCAATTTACCGGCAGTTTTTACATAAATTTCTTATGTTCTTGTGGTTCGGAACCCACGTAAAATTGTAGGTCCCCTCCGCCACCACGGAGGACATACACAATACACGATTACGAACATAGTTAGGTAGACCAGCCACGAGTGGATCCTAGTGTCTTTGTTGGTCTGAAACATTATAACAATATATATAATTTATATATATATATATATATATATAATATATATAAATATATATATATATATATAATATATAAAAATATATATATTAGGGTGGTCCTCAAGCATAGGGTGGGATTTTCAAACGTACATTTCTCTTGCTCCCAGGGTCTCAATCTGTGAGGTTATGCATAAAAACACTGTGGTTAAAATGTCTGAGAAATAATGTTTACCCTGTGCTCAAGAAGGTTGAAGTTATGCCCCTATTTGGGCCGTTGACATGCCTTGCTGAGAGGGTCGGATTGTGTGTGGTGTTGCTCTCACCGTTGACAGATTAGTGTTTTTTTTTGGCTTGCCTTTAGAATTGGTATTAAACGTTTCCAATGTTCTTCCCCAGGTGTTATTTTGGTGAAATGGCCAGTACACGTTCAAAAGACTTCCTTGTGACGCCAGTCTCTGCACTGACGGGGAGCAAGCTGCCGTCCATCGGCGACGTCCTCGGCCTGACTCTGCACAAGCTGAGCACGAAGGCGGCAACGACGACGAGGGAGGCTGTCACGGCCGTTGCTGATGAAGTGCTTATCTTGTGGATGAAAGCGCGGATTCCAACGACGAGACGAGACCACATCACTGAGAAGCTAGAGAAGTTGTATGGCGAATACAAGCTTCTCAAGAAGAACAAGAATCGACGCTCAGATGCCCAGATTGCACGGGAAGCCTCCTTCCAGCAGATGTTCTGCAACCTCTTCGATGTTGCCCACGCTGACGCTCTGAACATGATGAACATCGAGGAGGACAAGGCCTTCCTGATCGCCCAATGAGAACCCGGCCGCAGGGGGACCATGGGAGGAGCTGATGTGGTCCTGGCTTGTACAGAGCGCAATGTTGTGCAGCGGAGGGAGGGTGAACAACGCCGTCGGCGCCGTGCGACTGAAGAAATGGCCACTACTTCTCAAACAACAGAATTGGCCTCTTCCAGCTCGAGCGCTTCACTCCCCAGCGACTCAACCATCCGTGGCGCTGTCGGAGGTTGCAGCCCACCCAAGCGCAGTCGGCCGGCGAATATCATTTCACCGGCACTGGCGGCTAGCTTGGACCGCACGAAGCTGACCGACCGTGACGCCGTTTACGTGCTCGGTGAGACGGCTCGGTCCCTTGGCCACAACATTGATGAGTTGAACATCAACTGGTCGTCCATACGGCGCCAGAGGATGGCGCAACGCCAACAAGTTGCCGCTCAGCTCAAGGAGCCCTTCCATCGAGAAGCTGTGCTCATTGTTCACTGGGATGGGAAGCTGATGGTGGATCTGACGTCCAAGGAAGAGGTTGATCGACTCCCGATCCTGGTCTCTTGTGGCGGCGAGGTGCAGCTCCTCCAGGTCGCCAAGCTCGGTTCCGGTACTGGTGCAAACTGTGCCAAAGCTGTGGTGGAAGCTCTGCGAGACTGGGGATTGGATGACAAAGTTGGTGCCCTCTCGTTCGACACTACAGCTTCAAACACGGGAAAGAACACAGGTGCATGCGTGCTGATCGAGCAGGAACTTGGGAGAAGCCTCCTCTATCTGGCATGTCGTCACCATGTCCTGGAGCTTCTTGTCAGTGCGGTTTTCACGGAAGTCCTTGGACCGTCGTTGGCACCCGAGGTTCAGCTCTTCAAGCGATTCAAGGCGCAATGGGACTTTGTGAACCAAGAAGATTACGACCACGTCATGAGTGATGCCAACGCTCGTCAAATCGTCGAGGAGGATGCAGACTCCATCATCGAGTTCTGCAAGAAGGCCTTGCAAAAAGGTCACCCCCGGGATGATTATTTGGAGCTCTTGGAACTCACAATCTTCCTCGGCGGAGTGCCCCCCCCCGTGGGATTCGGTTCCGAGCGCCCGGTGCGATGCACCAGGCCCGCTGGATGTTGAAGGTGTACGCCCTGAAGGTATGGATGTTCCGGCGGCAGTTACGGCTCTCAGCCAAGAAAGAGGCCGGAGTTCGGCGCCTGAGCGTGTTCGCCGTGAAGTTCTACACAAAGGCGTGGACGGAGGCCCCGAACGCGGCGAAGGCCCCCCTGAGAGATCTCTGACTCCTCCAGGCTCTGGAAAAATACGAAGACAAGGAGGTGGCGAAAGCAGCCAAGTCGAAATTCGCCAACCACCTGTGGTACTTGTCCTAGGAGTTGGTGGCCCTGGCTCTCTTCGACGACGATGTTCCTCCGGAAACGAAGAAGGCGATGACTGCTGCGATGTTGGAGGAGCCAACGGAGGAGGACGACCCGCCCAAGAGAGCGTCGGTCCTGGCGTGCCCTTCCCTGTCATGACATTCGTGATGGGGAGGACTCGCCAGTTCTTCGACCGACTCCAATTGCGACGTGGATTCCCGGAACAGGATGTGTCGAAATGGCCGGACAGCGAGCAATTCCAAGCGGCTGCCGAGGTGGTCTGGAACCTGTCCGTGACCAACGACCATGCCGAGCGGGCTGTGGCGTTGGCACAAGAATACAACAGGCGCCACACGAAGAAGGAGGACCAGCTGCAGTACATGCTCCTGAGTGTTGCAGAGCACTGGAAGAAATTCCCGGACGCTCGGAAGGCCACGCTGCGAACCAGGCGACAATGAGTGGTGTCAGCACCCATGAGACCCCCCGCCCCTGAGCGGCTAATACCCTTAAATGGGGGGGACCCGGAGGCTGGTATGCCCTATAAACTTCAACCTTCATGAGCACAGGGTAAATATTATTACTTCTCAATGAAATTTTAACCACAGTTTTTATGGGTAACCTCACAGATTGAGGCCCTGGGAGCTAAATAATTCCAACTTTCGATTTTGAGGACCACCCTAATATATATATTATAACATTATATATATATAGGGTGTTTGAAAACTTTCCGTACAAATTGTAATGGGGGATAGGCAACACCAAGACAAACCCTTTTCATCTATAAGTGTATGTCCGCTGACGTCACCATTCGGCGCGAGAGGGCGCCGCTGCAATTGGCTAAAAGGTGAAGTGAGCTAGACTCGCGCTTGCCGCGGGCATTCTTAAATCGGACGTAGTACGCGTAACATGGAGCGCTTCACGACTGCTGAGATGGCTGACATGCATATGGTGTATGGGGCTGCCAATGGAAACGGAAGAGCTGCTGTGAGGTTGTACCGACAGCGCTTCCCAAATAGACGTGTGCCAAACCACCAAACGTTTGCGCATTTGCATCGGCGACTGCGAGAAACTGGAACATTCCATGCAAACATGCATGACACTGGTCGGGAGAGAAACGTGCGCACTCCTGACATGGAAGAAGAAATCCTGCGGCGATTTGAGGACAATCCAAGCGCAAGCACGCGAGGTGTTGCACGTATCCTCGTTGTGAACCACGACCTGGTCTGGAGAGTGTTGCACGAGCAGCAGTTACATCCGTTTCATCGTCAGATAGTCCAGGCATTACAACCTCGGGATTACCCTCTTCATGTGGAATTCGCACGCTGGTTTCTGCAGCAGACAGCGGTGCAGCCTAATTTTTCGGCTTATGTGCTGTTCTCAGATGAGGCATGTTTCACACGTGAGGGTGTGTTTAACATGCACAATTCTCACGTGTGGGCGCACGCAAATCCACATGCTATACGGGTGCATGCTCATCAAGAACAGTTTGCCGTCAATGTTTGGGCGGGTATCGTCCATGGCAAGTTGATTGGGCCGTACCTGCTGCCTGCCCGACTCGACGGGCGGGTTTATAGGATATTTCTTGAAACGTTGCTGGAACTGCTGGAAGATGTTCCCATGGCTATTCGTAGACGAATGTGGTTTCAACACGACGGGGCCCCAGCACACACCAGCAACGATGTGCGGGATTATCTGAACGCCACTTTTGGGGACCGATGGATAGGCCGGGGTGGGCCCGTAGCCTGGCCACCGAGATCGCCCGATTTAACATGCCTCGATTTCTTCCTGTGGGGACACATGAAGAACCTCGTGTACGAGACTCCCATTTACTCAGAAGACCTCGTAGCAAGAATCGCTGTCGCCGCTGGAACTGTTCCCGAAATGCCGGGAATCTTTCGACGTGTACGTCGGTCAATGCTTCGACGCTGTCGGGCATGCATTGATGCTACCGGTCGCAACTTTCAGCAAATTTAAATAAACATGCCTTCTTTAAATAAATATGTTACGCGTACTACGTCCGATTTAAGAATGCCCGCGGCAAGCGCGAGTCTAGCCCACTTCACCTTTTAGCCAATTGCAGTGGCGCCCTCTCGCGCCGAATGGTGACGTCAGCGGACATACACTTACAGGCGAAAAGGGTTTGTCTTGGTGTTGCCTATCCCCCATTACAATTTGTACAGAAAGTTTTCAAACACCCTGTATATGTGTGTGTGTGTGTGTGTGTGTGTGTGTGTGTGGTGCGCGCGCGCCTCGGTGGTGGTGTGGTTAGCGTCGCTGACTACGAATCCATCGGCCTCGGGTTTGAGACCCGATGGGATCTGGCACGCAGCAAAACCCAGTTGTTCATCCTTCCACACAAAAAGAAGTGGTTGGTAGATAAATGGGTACCCTAGGTGGCCTAGTGGTTAAGACATTGGGCTGCTGATGGGGGTGTGGTTCGGATTCCACGTTAAACTGTAGGTCTAAGGTGGAGTGAAAAGGTTGACCTTCGTCAGAATGAACAATTCAGGTGGAAATTAACCAAAGGTTTTGTATATATATATATATATATATATATATATATATACTATATATATATATATATACTATATATATATACATATATATATACTATATATATATATTATATATACTATATATATATATATATATATAATATAAATTCTTTTAATCAGAAACCTGAAATAGGTTTGAGTTTGATCAGGAATAATCAAGTTGGTTCTTAAAGGCAGCTTAGTTTCTTCTTTGTGTGCACACAAGTCTTTTATGCAGTTTTGAATATTATATATATATATATATATATATACTACTCAAAAGAATTTAAGGGTCAAAGGAAATTTTTTGATCATTTTTGTAAGTACGTCTTTTTAAGCCAGATAGGGTTAGAATATCCCCCTTTGGGTTGTCATTTGGACTATAGACATCACGTTATTATGGGACATGCAATCATTGCACTTATCTTTAGAAACTTTAAGTTAACCCAGATTTCCTTTTCATAGATTTGAGGCACGAACTTAGACTAAACTGACAACCTGCCTCGAAACACCCATTGTGACACCTCATGCACCATTTGCACATGTTTTGCATGAGTGTCATTCCATGCATGCCAATTTTAGCAATAAAAGGGCTGAGCATTTTCCATTCATCATCACTTGAAATTTGAAGATGGTTCGACGACAACTCAGCATCCAAGACAGGGGAAGGGCCATTGGCTGGCTACAAGATGGACAAACTCAGAGAACTGTGGCTTAGCGTCTAAATGTAAGCCAAAGCATTATTGGTAGACTCTGGCAGAGGTTCAGGACAACTAATGCTGTTCAGAATCGCCCCCATTCTGGAAGACCCCGATCAACAACAGCACGAGAAGACTGCTTCCTGATGATAACGGCGTTGCGACAGCGCTTTGTGACCACACAGCATCTTCGGGATCAACTCAGAGCTGCCAGAGGCACCAACGTGTCCGACCAGACCATTAGGAATCGTCTGCGAGACCGAGGTTTGCGATGCCGGCGTCCTGCAGTCCGACCACTGCTACTTGACCATCACAAAAGGGCTTGCCGAGATTGGTGCAGACGTCATATCCGGTGGAACCATGGTCAGTGGGCAGAGACAATGTTCACAGATGAGTCACGCTTCTCGCTCCAGTTCAATGATGGCTGGGCTCGTGTTTATCATCGTCAAGGAGAGAGATCTGCTGATGTCAACATTGCTCAATGTCTACCATTTGGAGGAGGAAGTGTGATGGTGTGGGCGGGGATATCCATGAACCACAGAACCCCTCTGTACATCGTCAATGGAAATTTGACTGGTCAGTGTTATCTCAACGAGATTGTTCAACCTCTGGTAATTCCACTTCTGCAGCGGATTGGACCAGGAGCTTGGTTCCAGGACGACAATGCAAGACCTCATCGTGCCAGGGTGTGACCGACTTCCTGCAGGAGCAGAATGTTCAGCACATGGATTGGCCTGCATATTCACCCGACTTGTCACCCATTGAGCATGCGTGGGATGAACTAGGGCGGTGAGTTCGATCACCACGTCCCTGCCGTCAACCTCCGGCAACTGGCTCAGCGATTAGTCGCAGAATGGCAAGCGATCCCTCAACGTTATTTCCAACGCCTGATGAACAGCATGCGCCAACGTTGTCAAAAATGTGTGAATGCTAACGGTGGCTACACCAGTTACTGAAGCTTCTGCGACTTGTGTGAAAATCATTTTGGGGGGTGCATGACTTTTTTTCATCAGGGTAATAAACTAGTCTAATCAAAAGTTTTTGTTTTGTGTTGTCTGTTCTTGAGCCATCAAAGAATTATTTTGTCATTAGTCGTCACCATTTTAGCTCGTTAGCTTATATTTATATGCACAAATATTTTTGACCCTTAACTTCTTTTGAGTAGTATATGTGTGTTATTTTCTGGTTAATGAAAAGATATCAGATATGGGTTTTCTTTTAACTTCTGAAAACAATTTGAACCTATTGTACTTTCTTCAATACAAAAAAAATTTTCAACTTCACCCCAACATATATTACATTGTTATATAATGGTACTGTCACTGAGCTTTATTGAGGCCCTGTAATTAAAATGTACCATATTTGCGATGAAGATCTAGCTTAGCATATTAATCCTTTTTCTAATACTTTTTGATTTGTGTTAACACTTTCTGAATCTTGTTTATTGAAGAAATAGAAAATAACAACTATAAATTGTGGGACAAATTATAAAGTTAAAATTGTTTATTGAATGAAGCGTAGTAACAGTTTTTGTACCTTCTTTTCAGCTTGGCATCAAAGTTCCTAAGGATAACTTTTATTATTATGAAGGAGTAAATGCTTCTTCCGTGCAAAGTCAGTATGAGACTCAATCATGGTTCTCTTTCTCTCCATGGAGACAGAGTTCTTTTCGACTAGACATATACAATCTTTCCTGCATTGGAATTGAAACAGCAGAGACATTCACAGTGCATCTTAAAATACGCTGTAAGTAAGCTTTTAAGAATAAATTGAATGGAGTAATTGGGGATGCAGACATTAATTAATTTGTTTGTGTATGTCACAAACATCACAATCTTAACTGATTGGATAAGAAGATAAGCATTCTATTTATTTACACGGTTAAAAGATATAAAGCTATCTTAAATTGAAGTTGATTTAAAAAGTACTTTTTAACTTTTCTTTACAATCATAATAATCCTTCATAAAACCATGAAAATAGTTTCTTTAAACTTTTATTTTTTCCTCCAAGTAAGGAGCTGAAACTTAAAACACAGTAAATATGAAAGATTAGCCACTGAAGTAGTTGTGAATTAACTCACTTATAATTTACAATCATTGTGTCATTTATAGTAGGTTCAGTTTACTTTTTAGATTTCACAAAGTTATTCCTCTGGTAAAATGGAAATAAAGTGGGAACTTGTGTACACACAATTTATGACGCTTATCCATATTGTGAGGGATATATACAGGGTGTTTCAGGAGGAAAGGTCAATACTTCAGGAGGTGATAGTATCGTTCATTGTGAGAAAATAAGTTCATATGAACATATGTCTAATTCTGAATGGTTATGAAGATAGAGCTGTTTGAATCTACAAATACAAAAGCATTGTTAATGGTAATCAAGAAAGAAACCAATTACTGTTTCTAACATTTAATGTTTAAACATTGGCATTTTGAATGGTAGATACAGAAATGACAAATTTGTTAGTTTGTTTTTGAAAATCCCACCATCAACCTCAAAGCACTTTGCAACTCGTGTGTGAAGATCGCGTGTTGTTCGTCTGAGTTGATCTTGGCGTTCCTTTATGTGGGCAGCAGCATCCAAAATGTGCGTGAGCAATTCATCTCGTGTATCCACCTTTCTTTTGTAAACTTGACTTTTCATCCACCCCCACAAACAATAATCTAACGGAGAGAAGTCTGGAGACCTTGGTGGCCATTGAATGGGACCACTGCAGCCGATCCATTGACCAGGGAAAGTTTGATTTAGGTATTGCATCACCAGATGGGTAGAATGTGGAGGAGCTCCGTCATGCTGAAAGTACATACCAGTGCGTGTAGCGGCAGCCAAAGGAACATCCTCCAATAGTCCTGGCAATTCGAAATTCTAGGTAACTTTGGCCCTGTTACTTTAGAGAATCATCTTACAGGACAATCAGCTGATCATCAATGATACTGCACCACACATTGGCAGAGAAGTGATGTTGAAAATTTGTTTCCCCAGTGGCATTTGGATTTTCATCTGACCACTGATGAGAGTTACGAGTGTTGTTGATACCATCATGGGTGAAAGTAGCTTCATCAGTGAACAGTATTAATCGAAGCAATTGGCAATTAGCATTTACCCAATGACAAACTTCCAGTCGCATGGCAGCGTCTCCTAGTTGAAGGTGGTGTACATGATATGGATGCAAGCCTTCCTCATGTAATGTTCGCCATACTCTTGTGTGTGGTACACTGAGAGGTATAGAAATTCTTTGAGAGCTAGTAGTAGGACTATGCTCTACCAACTGAAGAATGTTTTCCACTTCATCTATATCTTGTTGACCTTCACGTTCAGATGAAACATGAGTGCTGGGAAGTGCACCAATCTCTCTCAATGTGTTGAAAACCCTGGTAAACACACTTTGATCCGGAATTTTGCAGTTTGGAAACCATCAATGGTATTCTGCAACAGCAGCTGTTGCACTTCCATTACAAAAACCATAGACATACACCATATCTGCATATTTGGCATGTGTGAAGGTGTGTGGCATTCTTAACACTACTTCAAACACCAAACAATGTCACTCACAACAGTCAGCTGTCGGTTGGCTTATGTTACATGCTTACATGGTTCAAGGTTATAGGGGAGGGAAGGGGGAGGAAGAGTTGCACGCGCATCAGATTTAAACAGCTCTATCTCCATAACCATTCAGAATTAGACACCTGCTCATATGAACTTTTTTCTCACAATGACCGATATTATCATCATCTGAAATATTGACCTTTCCTCCTGAAACACCCTGTATGTACTGTATATACTCTATCTACTATATATAAGGTCTAATGTCAATATGCTAATAGAATACAAAAACAACAAATCACCTTTAATAATTGAGAAGTTTTGCATCTTGCCCATAATAATCATTATTCAAATGATTCTCACTGTAAACTTGGATGGGTATTAAGGGAAGCATGAAGGCCCCTGATTAAATCTTACAACTGTCATACTAAAATTATTCCTGGATGGAATGATTTCATTGCCTCCACTGAAGAGAGAATCAAAAGACACTTATGATTTATGGTGCTATCATAGTAAATCCAGAATACGACTGGTTTACTTAAATGTGTGTAGAAGTAGTGGTCAAAATGAGTAACCCAACCAATAATGTGAGGGTCATTCTGTATGCATTCTGCAGCATCCATAATTCAACAAAGCAGTTCCTCTCTCATTCAGTTACAAGTTAGAATGTGTATTCAAGCTGAAGGTGGCCATTTTGAACATTTATTGTAGACTGAGCTGTACAAGTGTACATATTTAGCACTTGTTCAATAAAACAGATTATTGTTATTGTGTGCAAACCACTCTAACTTCAAATATCCATAGCTCTGTAACCATTGGGAATTGGACCCATGTTCATAGAACATTTTTGACTGGGAATAACCTCAAAAATAATCTGAAATACTGACAAAGTCCTGGGACACCCTGCATATAAAATAAATGCAGTAAATAAAATTAGGGTTTCCCCAAACTGAGTTTCGTGAGGAACTTTCACCATTTTCTTTAAATTAAAACTTTGTTGAAAAAATATTTGGAATATCATTGGTCATTTTAAATATTCATTATACTGTACTTAACATGATACAAGGAAAGGTTAAATAATTGTAGAGGTAAGATT
Source organism: Bathynomus jamesi (assembly GCA_023014485.1). Classification (NCBI taxonomy): domain Eukaryota; kingdom Metazoa; phylum Arthropoda; class Malacostraca; order Isopoda; family Cirolanidae; genus Bathynomus; species Bathynomus jamesi. The sequence goes on from JAJOZX010000684.1 coordinate 832,930, forward strand.
TTAAAGGCATGAGGGCTCATGATGATCCCAGAGTTGACTCAACAGTTTAGTGTCTTTGGGCCAGTACTGTATTGGATTTAGTCAATTAAAATGTTAGGGTAATACAGGTATGATGGCATAATGCACAAAAGTAGCTACTCAAATTGGCATATGGCAGCTATACAATGTTAATTTTTTAATGTATGAATATAGGGTCATTCCATGTGAAATCAGACACTTTTTAACCATTTTGGGCATGACTGTCACTGATTTCCTTGAATTTTTTTTTGTATGGAGGGCTATCCGAGATATGACCAGAAAATAATTTTCAGACCTGGCTGACCCCTGGCACTCATGTTCTGGGGTTGCAAAATATTGGCACTCTGGCCCGAGTGCCATTTTTCAAATGCATGTATCTCGGGAACCAATAAAGATAGAAAAGTGGTTTTGGTGTCAAATTAAAGAGAAAAGAAAGCTCTATCATTTTTATTAAACAAAGCATCCTCTAAAATTAAAAAGTTTGAAGATGACCTTGACATTTGACCTTTATAAAAAAAAATTGTCCATCTCTGATTTTTAAATCAAAATTCTTTTTGGATGCCATCCATTGTGGTTAACAACCTCTAAAAGCTTCATAACTGGCCAAGACATAATAAAAAAGTTACGGTACATCCATTCCAATGAGACCATTTCTGAAAATTATTTTCTGCCCATATCTCACATAGCCCTCCCATACAAAAATTTTTTTTAAGGAAATCTGTGATGGTCAAAAAGTGTCTTTCACATGGAATGACCCAAAAATATAATCCATAGTTTTTCAGAGCTATTATATTACTATTATATTATATTCTACATTATATATATTATATTACTACTATTATATTCTTTATTTTTTTAGGAATTGGTAGTATGCTATTTTAGTACTAAATTCATAGGCCTGCACTAAATTATAGATATATATATTCATTTTATTGGCTCATAATGGAGGCCAGTCATGGATTTGATAGCCGAAAGTTGAAATTGAAATGTGCAGATCTACTGGAATGTCACGAGGGAAGTAGAAGAATGAAGGATCTATGTATTGTCTCCAATTTAATTCTGTAAAAGCTACCATCTATGAATCTTTCCAAAGACCACAGACTCTGCAAACAATGCTGAGATAAATTAGAGCAAATGGTGAAGAATAAGTTGACTCCTGAAACCTCATCAACTAGCGATGATCCTACATCATTGCAGTCTGAAATAAAGATGTCCATGGATGAATCACCAGCTGAATCAAAAGAACATGAAGCATGTTTTTTTCAATGAATCGTTGCGAGCAGTGGGTGAATCCCCACTAAAAGTTGACAAACTGCAATCAAGAAAATCATATGCACAAAAGAAGATCAGCAGATTAACATCCAGTGTGAAAGCAAAATTTGAACATTTAAAAGGCTCACCCATTAGTTTAGAAGAACCAAGCACAAGTTCATTTCAATCAAAAGAAAATGATTTTGATGAAATCATGGATCAACTTAGAGAAGTTTAAATCAGTATCTTTAAGGAGTGAAAAATCAAAATACTCACCGTATTACCAAGTAGCTGGAGCCTGCAAAAAATTGCCACTGAATTTGACACAACTATGTATATGGCATCTGTGGCTAGAAAGGTATTTGAAGAAGAGGGCATTATGTCTGACCCTAACCCAAAGCTTGGGAAAAGATTAGAACAGGGTGTGACTGACATCATCATTTCCTTCTCTCTTTCTGAAGAAGTTAGTAGAATTATGCCATGTAGGAAAGATTGCATAAGCTTAGTTGTTGATGGAAAATGGAAACATTTCCAAAAACAATTAATCCTGTGCAACTTGAAAGAAGCTTACCAACTGTTCAAAGAAAGGAATCCTGCTGCTAAAGTAGGCTTGGAACAGTAAATTTGCTGAACTTCAACCGAAACAATGTGTGTTGGCAGGTTCTGCAGGAACACATTCAGCATGTGTTTGTACCATTCATCAGAATATGAAATTGATGAATGTTGGGGCTAGATTCAACAAATTATTCGAAGATACAGACTACAAAAATTGATCATCCAAGGGATTGGATAAATTGGATCCAATGTTCTCCACCAAATGCACCTTATCTAGGTGCTTGCCAAAATTGTGGAGATTTCACAGAAATTAGATATATCATTCAAAAGGTATTTGATGATCATCAAATAGATTTTGTCGAGTTTAAGAAATGGACAACCACCAACTGTTCAACTCTTGAATCAATGCAATTGAATGTTGATGAATTCATCAAAACTTTCACAGTGACGTTGAAATTTTACCAACGGCATGATTTTATCACTAAATGCAATCTTCTCACTATCGCACCATAAAGGAATCTCTTAAAAAGATGAAATTTTAGTCGTTGGTGACTTTGCAGGAAACTATTCCTTTGTAACGCAAGATGAAGTGCAAAGCTTTCACTGGAATAATTTGATGGCTATCATACATCCCTTTGTAATGTATTACATAGATGGAACAAGGGATAACATTGCACACAAGTTTCATGATCATTTCAGAATGCAGTGTTCATGACATGGTAGCAGTACACCTGTTTCAAAAATACTTAATAAACTACATCAAAGAGAACATCACCAATCCCAGCAAAATCATATATTTATTTCTCTGATGGATGTGCTGGACAGTATAAAAATAGGAACAATTTTATTAATTTTTGTCATCATAAGAAAGATTTTAATATTGAGGCTGAATGGCACTTTTTTCTACTAGCCATGGAAAAGGTCCTCGTGACAGTGTTTGAGGCACTATAAAACGATTAGCCCGCAAAGCAAGTCTACAGTGCCCATATGATGATCATATTCTTACCCCATTACAGCTTTACCAGTTTGCAAATGAAATGATCCCAAACATAGTGTGTCAATATACAAATGCAAAAGAATATGAGGAGGAGAGATTCTCACAATGTAAAACAATTGCTGGTACTCAGAAACTCCATTACTTCAAGCCAATTTCTTAAACCACCCTAGAAGTGAGAGAATACTCTTCCTCACCAATTTCAAGAATAGAAACTTTATCTTTTAAAGTAAGAGAGAAGCTGAACAGCGAAGTATATAATAGTTATGTCACTGTTGTATATGATGGATATTGATGGTTGGTGGTAATTTTAAATACAGAAAGCCAACCTGATGGAGAGGTTGAAGTGAGCTTTCTACATCCACATGGACCTAACCCATCTTTTGTTTACCCTTAGCCTCCAGACATACTAATAATGAGTCAATGTGATGTTTTAACTAAGGTGGAACCAACAACAAAAACTGGAAGAACCTACATTCTGACAAATGTGGAACAAAGAAAAGCAGCAAATACCCTCAATGAACACTTCAAAATTTTGACAGGTGAGTTAAATTATTATCATATCAATAAAATACTGCATATATATAAAATTTATTTCTAACATTTAATGAATTCATAATGTAGTAGTTGAATATTTATGGTCCAAAACTTCAATTAAACTTTGGATACAATGATTTGGTATAATGTAATATTAAATGGACTAGATTTTATTTGCAAGCTAGAAGAAAAATATTTTTTAAAAATTGAAAAAAAAGGAATCACCAATTTTTAGAGGTTAAATTCCTGTAATTAGTTGATAACATTATTTTTGGTTATACAAGAATTTCTATAGAGTAAAGATGATAGATATTCATGACATCTACAAGATGATGTTAAAAACATCGTTCTAAGTTCAATAGCAACTGAGATATTAATTTCTGAAAATTAGCACTCAGGGGCATGGTACATTTTTTGACAAAAATGGTCTCATTGGAATGGATGTAACTTTTTTTGTCTTGGCCAGTTTTGAAGCTTTCAGAGATTGTTAACCATAATGGATGGCATCCAAAAAGAATTTCGATTTAAAAATCAGAGATGGGCATTTTTTTTATAAAGGTCAAATGTCAAGGTCATCTTCAAACTTTTTAATTTTAGAGGATGTTTTGTTTAGCAAAAGTGATAGCGCTTTCTTTTCTCTTTAATTTGACACCAAAACCACTTCTCTATCTTTATTGGTTCCCGAGATACATGCATTTGAAAAATGGTACTCAGGCCAGTGTGCCAATATTTTGTGACCCCAGAACATGAGTGCCAGGGGTCAGCCAGGTCTGAAAATTATTTTCTGGCCATATCTCACATAGCCCTCCATACAAAAAAAAATTCAAGGAAATCCGGGATGGTCATGCCCAGAGGTGTTTGAAATGATACGGAATGACCCTATAGGCCTATGTTAAGTTTTTTAACATTGATTTGGACTTTAGGTTGTGTGAGCAAGAGGTACCATGGGCTGCCATAAAAATACTGAGACCTGATTAGGTTCAGGTTACCATACAGTTATATTGTTTTAAAAATAGACTTATTCAACCTGGTATACCAATACCAGGTATGGGTCATTCTCTGTCAGATCAACCAAAAAAAATTGAAATTAACACCCTCATCTCTCATATTTTGCTGAAATTTGGTTTATAGGGAGTTTGTGAGCCCTGAATCCATTTCTGAAATTATAAGGTCAATCCGACCAACGGTTCAAGAGATATGACCTCGGGCAATTTGAGGTCACTCGCGAGGTTACTAACATTTGGCAAGCCATAACTTGGGTAATAATTGTCATAATTATATAAAAGTATATATATTTATAATCAGAAAACGACAAGGAATCCAAATATGCAAGTTTTAGAACTCTAGGTTGAAAAATAAAAAAGTTACACTGTAACCAAAATTTGAGGTCACGATTTGACCTTGGGGTATCAAATGAGAATTTTTTTTTTAAATGTAAAAAATGAAGGCATAGGCATTGGCTATTAGAATCAGCAAAAAAAAGTTTGTTTGTTAGTATTTTTCATGTAACTAACATATAAGTGAACACCATATTCATAAGTTGTGCGTCAATTCTACCTATTTTTTCACACTTAAGCTCATAATTTGACCTATAGAAATTAAAATTACATTTTTTATAGATATAAAAAACAAAGTCAGAGTTCTTGACTAATAGAAACAATCATAAAAAGTTTGTTTATGTTGGTACTTTTCATGTAACTAACTTATAAGTGAACACCATATTTATAAATTGCTTGTCATTTCAAGGAATTTTTATATCTTAGCTATCAATTTGACCTCAAGCTCCAAGAATTTAATAAAAATTGTATTTCACTGCTAATCTACACTGGCAATAATAGTTATAATAGTGAAAGGGGAAGACTAAGCTCACATGTAGCCTAAACAAACCTGTTGAAACATGTTGCTACTTGTCTAAGTGCAGAATCAACACAGATAGTTGCAAAATTCCTTGTCTACAGGTTAGTACAGTTCCAGCCAGCACTGTGGGTGGCTGGTGGGTATGGTGTTTTAATGAGCCTCAGAGACTATCAAGGCCTAAAATATTAAGTGTGTATAGCTATATATTTTCTAAAAAATATATATTACCTAATTGTAAATCCTATATCTTTACAGATCAAAATACAATGGTTCGGCACTTGAAATACTGCCAGGACCCTATTCAAAAACACAAGAAACGCATAACAATCAATCTTAGAAAAGTGACTGATGTACTTGTTGAAAAATGTGCTGGAAGAGTGAAAAAAGACTCATTGTTGTGTGTGAACTGCTGGACACTGATAATGAAAAACCCCACTATACTTAGTACCACTGAAAACAACGAGTCTGAGCAGGATTCAAATGAATCATCTACTATCAGTGGCTTGAGTAACATCTCTTCAATTCAAGATCTGGACAATGACAGTGATTGCTTGATAAAGGAAAATCCTTCAACTTCAGTTGAACCAGTTCTAGCATTTCTGGACCAAACACCAGTTAAAAAAAGTAAGTAATAAATTAATATAATAACTTATACTTTACTACAAGGTCTGTTTGATCTACTATATAGCCAATTATATAGCATTTAAGGTACTATAATTAATATTTAATTACTAATATTCAGGTGTGTGAAACCTTTTTTTCTTCTTTTCAGAAGGGCTGTCATTAAGCCAGAAAAAGCGCAAGGCTCGTGGTAAGCTATCATCTGCTCAGAAACACCTGAAGGAGAGGCTAGAACTCAGTTATGGTGTTCAAATTACCGAGGAGGTAAGTGATACTTCAAAACCTGAAACTAAATCTGAAAAACATCTAGACAAATTAATGAATGAATTGAAACAGTCATTCCTGGAGAGCAAATGTCACCATCACAAACTACAAATATTGACACTCTCACCATACACAATTGAAAAAACAGCTAGTTTCTTTCAAACTACAACATACATGGTGAAAAGAAGCCATTCACTTAAATCAGAACATGGAATCCTTCCGAAGATTCCACTAATGAGCAAAGGAAAAGTGATATCTGAAGAACACAAAGATATAGTTAGAAGATTCTATGAGTCAGAAGAGGTTAGTCGTATGTGTCCTGGCCAAAAGGATTGCGTGAAAGTTATCAGTGCTGAAGGTGCAATGAAGGTGCAAAAACGATTGGTCCTCGGGAATTTAAGAGAGATGTTTGAACTATATAAAAATGATGAAAAGAATCCCAAAATAGGATTTTCCACATTTGCAAAATTACGGCCATCATATTGTGTGCTTGCCGGTAGTGGTGGGACTCATTCTGTCTGTGTCTGCACATACCATCAAAATCCAAAATTGCAGCTGGCTGCATTGGGAGAAAGAGGTCTTTCATACAAGGATCTTATGGATTACAGTGTCTGCAGTACAGAAAGAGAGACTTGCATGATGCAACTTTGCAATGATTGCCCAAGAGAAGAGGGTGTCCTGGATTTTCTTGAGTTACTTGACAGTGTGAAATCAGCTCCAAATGAAATATCTTACAAGCAATGGGTGACTGTTGACCGTTGTACAATGGTTGATAAGGTGGAGCCACTTCATGAATACTTATCATCCCTAAGCATGAAAATATCCCGCATGGTTCATCATCACTTTGTTGCTCAGCAACAATCACAGTACTTCAAGCAGTTGAAAGAAACACTACCACCTCAGAGCGAGGTAGTTATAGTAGGTGATTTCTCTGAGAATTATTCTTTCATTGTCCAGGATGCTGCCCAAGGGTTTCACTGGGACAATTCACAGTGTACAGTTCACCCTTTTGTCATCTATTACACTGGTATGCATCAATTTTGCTGTCAAGGGTTTTGTAAGTGATTCTTATAGAGTTTTTCCTGCTGATTTCGAATCTGCAATCCGTTTTTCTCAATCAGCTCAGGTTATCCGGCTATGGCCTCATAAGTAAAATAGAATTTTTCGTGATTTTGTCAAAGCGGAATTGGAACAGTAACATCTATCATCACTTGTTTCACTTGTATAATATCTTTTTTTACTTTTCAGGCATATAGATAAAATATTTCATAATGAATAGAGCGTGTAAAAATGATCCCAATAGATTCTGCTACATATGTGGGACGGTTACCATGCCAAATAACCAGTCCCAAATCACTAAATTTGTGAAGACATGTATAGAGCATACTTTGGAATTAAGCTAGGGACCAGGACAAAAATTTCGCCCCTCATATGTGCTGCAAGACGTGCATTGAAAATTTGAGAAGATGGAGCAAAGGCAGAGCGAAATCTTTGCCTTTTGGAATTCCCATGATTTGGAGAGAAGGAAAGGATCACGTGACAGATTGCTATTTCTGCATGACAAACCTCCAAGGTGGGCTTATAAATTTATTTTTCTTAAATATTTTGAAATCCTCGTATGAAACTTGACATAATATTCACCATAATGTAATATTCACCATATATAGCATAATATTCACCATAATGGTAATCATACATTTACATATACATATTGTTATAGAAAATACATTTACACATACATATTGTTATACAAGTTACATTTACATATACAATGATTGTATATTTTCTTTCTTTTTCATTCATATTGTCCCCGAATATGAATGAAAGAAAGGTCATGATCATAATCTATTTCATATCTTACAGACCGCAGCCTTCCCTCACGAGCCGCCACTGTCTGAATGCTTCTTCTATTTCATATGCAAGTTTTATATCCATGTTTCTGTGTTTCTATTTTCAGGAGTTAACAAGAAAATAAACACATTGTTGTATACCCTGACATTCCTTCTGCTATGAGACCTGTACCCCATGGTCCTGGAATTCCAATACCCGACCCACCTCAAACCCTGGACTTCGATGATTCTGATGATGAATCAATGACCAATGCCAATGACCAGTCCCAGTCGTATATACCTCAAAATACCGCTTCAAATGAGCCGAGGCCTCTCAACCAGGCCAAACTTAATGATCTTACCAGGGATTTAGGACTTTCCAAATTAGCTGCCGAGATCTTGGGCTCACGACTTCGAGAGGACAACTTGCTGGCTCCGGGAACAACATTCTCCTGGTATAGGAAACGAGAGGAAGAATTCCGCAAGTTTTTTGCAGTGCACGAAAATACCTCTTCCTTAGTGTACTGCTGCAATGTTGAGGGCTAATCGAATCCTTGGGCCTGCCATATAACGCATCAGAATGGAGGCTATTTATAGACTCATCTAAACGAAGTTTGAAAGCAGTACTTCTCAACATTGGGAATAGGGTTGCATCAGTCCCTGTAGCACATTCCGTACAACTTACTGAGAGCTACGATAACATGAAAATTTTACTGGATGCTCTGTATACACCAACATAACTGGAGGATCTGTGGAGATTTGAAGGTAATACTAATATCATAAGTAAACTATTGCTATTGACTATGTTGTTTTTCCAAAGGTTATTTGAGAGCGTATAAGAACACTTAACTTCCCCACAGAAGTGATACAGTCCAATGCATATTTTTTTTATCTGATAGAACAAATTCTCTAAATTCTTTAAATATTTTCATTTTTTTTCAGATTGTGGCATTTGTATTGGGAATGCAAGGGGGATACACGAAATACCCATGTTTCCTCTGCAAATGGGATAGCCGAGCGGATGAGAAGCACTATGCACAGCGTGAATGGGCATCCAGAGAGAATTTGAACCTGGGTCGCATAATGTCGTTTCAGTGCCCCTTGTACCACCAACAAAAATTTTGCTCCCACCACTTCATATTAAGCTGGGCTTGATGAAAAATTTCATCAAATCAATGAATAAGGAGGGTTCAGCATTCCGATATCTCGAGAGTAAATTTCCTCATATATCTGATGCTAAACTAAATGCTGGGGTTTTTGATGGTCCTCAAATTCGAACTTTGATCAAGGATACTCAGTTCGAAAACGCAATGACTCCAACTGAGAAGAATGCCTGGCAGGCATTCAAATCAGTTGTCACTGATTTTCTTGGCAAGCGTAGAAGTCCAGAATACGAGTCCGTTGTCGAAAACTTGATGGAAGCTTTCAAAGCTCATGGGTCGCGCATGTCCATAAAAATGCACTTTTTGTGGTCCCACTTGGACTATTTTCCTGAAAATTGCGGGATTATAGTGAGGAACAGGGTGAATGATTTCACCAAGATATCAAAATAATGGGAGAGGTACCAGGGAAACTGGGATATCAATATGCTGGCGGACTATTGCTGGTGTTTGAAGCGAGATGCCCGAAGAAAAACAGACGGAAAGCCAAAAAAACTTCATTCCTTCCTCAATAAACTTTTTTCCATATTCATTGTATGAATAAAAGTATTTATTCACACAATGTTTTCATTTTTCACGAGTGTTCTTATAATATTACTCGTATCTACAGTGTTTAAGCTAAAAAAATCAATAAATTTGGGGATAAAATTGGACTTATAATAAATGGCCAATAGAGAAAAAACCTGACCTGATTGAGGAAAACCAATGTCATTTTCGAATTCAGCATGGTCGAATTATATAATATGAGTTGAAAAAACCCTCACAGCAGACAAAAAAATTTCATATGCATACCAGTGTTATAGATCATCTGCAGACCAGGAACTTAGCCATTTTAGTGTCTGTTTCTTATCTGCATCACTAAAACACAACACTATAATGGTTTACTCATTCATATTGAAGCTTATGACATATGTTAAATTCAGATGCCCACAATTGAAGAAGGTGCACTATTTCTCAGATGGATGTGCTGGCCAATATAAGAACAGATACAACTTCACAAATCTCTGTTACCATGAAGAGGATTTTGGTCTGTCTTGTGAATGGCACTTCTTTGCTACATCCCATGGCAAAAATGCATGTGATGGGATTGGAGGAACAGTGAAAAGAGCTACTGCTCGTGCCAGTTTGCAGAGAACTACAGAGAGGCAAATTCTTACACCAGAACACATGTTTCAGTTTTGTGAAGAAAACTTGAGCAAGAAGATAAATTTTTTCTTTGTAACTACAGCTGATTTGAAAGATGCAGAAGAACGGTTGGAACATCGATTCAAGGATAGTAGGGCTATTCCTGGAACTCAGAAATATCATAGATTTGTTCCCCTAAACAAGGAAGAACTGATGGTGTATCCCATTTCAAGTGGCATTGGAGAAAAGAAAAGAATAAGGAAAAGTCATTTTACTAATGAACCTGCAATGCTTGGTAACCTAAAATGTGTCAAACCAGGAGAGTATGTTGGCTGCATTTATGACATGCAAGTTTGGTATGGAATTGTGGAGGAATATTGTGAAGAGTTTGATGATTTCACTGTGAACTTTCTACATCCCTCTGGGTCATCAGGATCAAGTGCATATTATTATCCATCAAACAAGGATTCATGTGCAGTGCCAGGACATCATATATTAACTGTAATGAGTTGTCCTACCCTAAGAGGAGGCAGCAGAATTCAATACATTTTTCCACAAAAAGAAATTGATGAGAGCATCGAGCATGCAAAAATTGTATTAGGCTAGCACATGAATCCTCTAAGTAGGTCTTCCCCTTTCACTATTATTGCCAGTGTAGATTAGCAGTGAAATACAATTTTACATTTTTTGCCTTTGTTTTTATATCTATAAAAAAATGTAATTTTAATTTCTATAGGTCAAATTATGAGCTTAAGTGTGAAAAAATAGGTAGAATTGACGCACAACTTATGAATATGGTGTTCACTTATATGTTAGTTACATGAAAAATACTAACATAAACAAACTTTTTTTTGCTGATTCTAATAGCCAATGCCTATGCCTTCATTTTTTACATTTAAAAAAAAAATTCTCATTTGATACCCCAGAGGTCAAATTGTGACCTCAAATTTTGGTTACAGTGTAACTTTTTTATTTTTCAACCTAGAGTTCTAAAACTTGCATATTTGGATTCCTTGTCGTTTTCTGATTCTAAATATATATACTTTTATATAATTGTGACCATTATTACCCAAGTTATGGGTCGCCAAATGTTAGTGACCTCGCAAGTGACCTCAAATTTCCCGAGGTCATATCTCTTGAACCGTTGGTCGGATTGACCTTATAATTTCAGAAATGGATTCAGGGCCCACAAACTCCCTATAAACCAAATTTCAGCAAAATCTGAGAGATGAGGGTGTTAGGCACTGGTTGATCTGACAGAGAATGACCCATATGTCTTCTTCAATCCAATCCATGTTCAAAGTCAACAAAATAATGCACCACATTTCACGTAATTGGTCAGATTAAGTAGGCTGAGGAATCATAAAAGTTTAAAGTCTTTATACTTTGTACTTAATCTGTAAGAAAACATGCAGGCATTATCCATTTTTTGACTTGATAAATCATTTTAAATAGGCCAAGACATTTTAGAAATCTTTCCATGTCACAGGTTTAATTAGTCTTCACTAAATTGTTGACTAACTACAAAAAAAATTAGTGACATTGGGTTGGCAGTAGTTTTGACAGCTCTGTTTTATTATGTAGGATTAAAAAATGAATTTAAATTTTCCCTCTTTCTTTAAGAAAAATAGGGAAGTAGGACTTAAATTGTATTGGAGTAAACATTTTTTAAATGTAGATGTTGTAAACTGTTAAGAAAAATGCCATAAGCTGGAAAAGTACAATTCTAACTAGCTAATGCATATCTTTTAAAATTTTGGCAATTCAAAATTTAGGTAAATTTGTTACATAGGCCTACAGCTTTTTTTATAAAGGTGTTTTATGGGGAAAAATGTCCTCATAAATTTGAAGGTTGCACCCATAACATTTTGCAACTCAAAAATAAATTTAAGTACAAACATCAATACTGCAGTGTTAAATCAAATTTGAATAAAGTAGTAGAGTACCATACAACAAAGGAATGGACCTATATGCCCCCATACATTTTAGTGTGGCTTACATAAGCCCAACCTTAAAAAATCCCTGAGAAGCAAATGCTTGCTTAGGAATTGAGTACATGAAGTTACCATTGTAATTATTGCATATTTTGAAGCTTTTCTGATATACTTATTATAATTACAAAATTGTTTGAAAACTGAAAATGTAGTCCCCACCACCTTTCTTCAGTGCAAGTTTATGAATTGGGTTGCATTTGGTGCAAATTCATCTTGATGGCCTTTTAGTTAGTGTGTAACTTAATAGCCCCTCATTGTGAAGAAGCTTCATTGGACAACTTTCTACTTGCCTTCATACAGTATTAAATGAGGTTCTGTACATTTTGAAACCATCAACACAACCTACACGTAAATTCAGTCAGTCTTGAGAAATAGAACAAATGTGTAATTAAAGGTTTATTTAGCTTCATGTTTCCATCTGAATTGGTCTTATGAAATTTAGAAACTACATAATAACCTGCATTTTCATTTGATTAAGGATATGTAATTTAATACTGTACTATAGTTCAAGTGACTTTGGAACAATTGTTATCAACTGCATCCAACATCTGAAATTCACCCAAAATAAATGGGTCCAAATCTGAATGAAAACACAAATTGTAACAATTAGTGTTCAGGGGTCCTTATTTAATCAGTAAAAACTGACCAATATAAAATTATGAAACACTAGTTAGGTGATAAGTTGGGTACCATAGAAATCATAAACTGCTTAGAAATTAAGATGGCTTTTTTTGCTTCTTGAATTTTCGAATGTGATGAGATCTTGCTTGTTGAATGGCTTCTTCTAAGGACTCAGTCATGTGAATTAAAGTGCTTGGATCTACTTGCAATAGATGTTCCTGTACAGTTTGAGTACCTGATGATAGTGAAAAGAAATTATTTTCCTGCTGTGTAAGAATGAAAGTGATTATACTGGACAACAAATTAGAACTTTTTTTCTGTTCCTCGAGTAAAATAGGGTGATTTCTGGTAGATTTTTGCATGCAGAATATGAATATGGATGCAAAATGTCTCCATCACCCACAGTTTTTGAACAATTTGAATTTGCTTAAAAAACAGGAATCTGTAGGTATAATTGGCAGTATTAGAACTACATTTTTCAGGAGGTACTGGGGCCAAAGATGGTACTGTGGTACTGAAAATGGCTAAAATAGCAGTTAGATGAATTGTACTTAATGGGGAGACCAGTGGTTTGCCAGCAAATTCAGGGTACAACTAGAAATGCTGGAACACTCAAACCCCATTAATTTGACACTTTCGGGGCTCTACCCTTGTCAAATAATCTGGACAGTATGAAATTAGTTGGATATTTGGATATTTGGAACTTTTGTATGAAATATCAAAGTATTTGTATATAAAATTTGTTGGGTATTTTAACCATTTATATGAATGTGTGGTGTATTTCTTAAATCTACTGTACTGTATAAATTAATTGCAAAGTTCTTAAACTATTTCTTCATAATATTAATAGTAATATTGTACAGTTCTATTACTGGAATATTGTACAGTATGTACATTATTAATGTTTAGTTATTGGTCTTATGATGCATCGCAGTGGTGGTAACTATCTTTTTCCCGAATAGCCACAAATTAATTTCAGATTCCAGGCATGAACACTAAACATCACATGTATTTTTTTTATATTTTACTGCACATTATTTTGTACATATTAGGAACTGGTAGAGATAAATACATACTCTTCACCTTCAAATTCTGTCAGGTCACTTTCCAGGTTGATCTCTGGGAAATCTGGGAATATTCCTTTGATATTTCAAAAGCTTCAAGAAATGTATGAATTAACCCAAAGTATGAATTAATGGGGTTTGAGTGTATATATATATATATATGTAAAACTGTGGGTGATGGAAAAATTTTGCTGTTATTTTCAAAATCAGCACTAAAAAGTCAGTAAGGAACACCCAACACTACCAGAGGAACAGAATCTTTGTTGAACAGTGTTATTTTACATTGTCTTTACTAATAAGAATTATTTCTATTAGTATATTATAGTCCGAGTACTAGTAGTAGTAGTAGTATGGTAACTATGGGAAATAAACATTTAATACAATTTCAGTAACATTGTAAGTCAATCTAGGCTATGTAGTTATCTTAACAGTATTTAACCTGACATGGAAGTATAGTATTATGGCTTTGCTGTTTGAAGCATAATTACTACATATTAACTAAGAATTTACCTTCATCATTAAGCTTCAGTTGCATTGTAATAATGGGCTCTACAATATCATTGAGAGTTCTTGTCTTAGTCAAGATATCAAACCTCCAGTCTAAATCTTTATATTCAAGGACCTGTTGTACAGAAAGAAAATTATCTTTTATAGTTTAATTAATAGAAATTATCATATTGTATTAACTTAAATGCAATGAGAATTAAAAAACTTTCTCAGCCCAAAATTATGACTGTCCAACTGTGTTGATATTGTTGCAAGTTAATATTTAGGTATTTACAACAGACAAAACTATGCATTGTAATTCCTACATTGGAAGATTAGGTTGACTACCTGGATTCCTGTTTTCTCAAGATATTCTTTAAGCATTTGTTTGTTCTTTGTGTATGTTTGTGTTATTGATTCTGCTGCTTCAGAGGAGAAGTTGAGTTGATTTAAAGTTTCTCTAAATTCCTGTTCTTCTAAATTTTTCTCTCTTGCCTTAAAAAATATGCTTAGAAGCGCATGAATGACTTTTTCAATCTGGAAAATCAATAAAATTTTTATTTCAGAAAATGGTTAGATTACAGCTACCATAGGATTAGTTTTGTGCTTGGTTTCAGAACTTCATTAAATTTGTACCTAAACACACCATAAGGTAGTTGTATCTAATATACTATTTCAGAAATGAAGCCATATATATATATATATATATATGTAACAGTTTTTTTGCGCACACCTACAGGTCGCTACAATTGGTGTAGAACAATGCGGTTTTCACCATTTGATATGTCTTTTTATTGTGCAGTGCCCATGCTAAAAAAAAAATTCCCTAACAAATCCTGCCCCCCCCCCCTTTTAGGGGTACAGTTCTTCCCATTTCTTCATTTTTAATCATAATTTTGGCACAAAATGGGGGGGGTGGGGTTAATGGGGAAACTCAGAAAAATAGATGCGATATTATATATATATATGTAACCAAAAAAAATTAAAGTAAATCCTTTGCAAGGTGCCAGCCCCCTTCCCCCCTTGGGGGTAATGGGGGAAGGGGTAGGGTTAATGGGGAAACTCAGAAAAAAAAATAATCAACATCGATTCCAGTCAGGAAGATCATGCTTATCACAACTAATGGAACACTATAACAATATTATTGATGCACTCAAAACAATGAAAACTATGATTTGGCGGGCCGCAGGGCCCCCAATTACTGTCGGTTCAGTTATTTGGTCAATAAAACTAGAAATGAATGCAGTCATGAAAATCTTAGGCTTCAAATCCGAGCTCATTGTATTAAGATTTGTGAAGCTTTAGATTTTCATGGCTGCGTTCTTTTCTGTAGTTTTATTGAATGAATAATTGGTTTGCCAGTAACTGGAAGGCTGCAGGCACCCCAATTCCAGATAAAGGGCTACTGATGTTCAAAATAAAATACACTGTAGGCCCACAATTCAGCCGAAGCACCGCAGATAGAGCAAAATTGGTGCGTAGCACTGACCTTTTGGTTTGATAATCTATTTCAGGAAGATTACACACACACACACACATATATATATATATATATACCTCTCTCTCTCTTTTTAAATTAATGAATTAATTCTCTATACCTTTATTTAATTTCTTCAGAATTTCTATTTTATGTAAACCTACTATCTCTGTCCTTATTAATCATATTGTTTGTGTGTATATGCCCAATAATTTAGCCTGGTCTTCAGGCAAATTCTTTACTACTTAATTGACACTGGAAAACACATTTTCTTGCATGTTTTCCTTCCCTTATTACAAAAGTCATTGTTCCAATTGCTAATGAAAGAGTCCTCAACCATGGTAAGTCACAATTTATCTTTTTATGTAAACTACTAAGTATGAGTATTTTATACCTGTCATTAGGTGCTACCACATGATCTTTCTCCAACATTAATCATTTTTCCTTGCCCTGGCCTTCAGCCTTGTGCCATTCATCAGACCTAACTTTACTCAGACCTGTTGAGTACAGTATATCCTTAACCCTTTCATACCCAAATTCTGAATTAGGTTTTGGACAATTTCCAGTTTTAAAAACTAAGCACGAGAAGACCAAAAAATACAAATAGGCCAATTTGTTTTTTATTATAGATAGTGATTATTTTTCTGATTATATTTTGCATAATGGTTAAAATACCTTACAGTTAATGGTGTCTTTAATACATGCCAGGTATAAAAAGGCTAACCCACCTAAACAGTTGCTATAAAACCACAGAATATAATAAGCAATAGGGTGGAGTGAAAAAATCAAAAGTGCCAGGATAAAAATTGAGGGGATCTAAATAATTGTCTTTTGTCCAGGATTAAACTTTAAAACTGATTTTGGGTGGTTGCATACAAAACTGACTGCTACTGGCCAATTTATACAAATTGTATGTGCACACAACCAAAATTTGAACCCAGTGACCAATCTCAGGTTCTGGACATGATAGAAAGACAATTTAAAAACTGTTTATGATGTATTTTTTTTTTGCCTCTGAAGCAGATTAAAACATTTGCGGAGGGCTGCAGGCTCAATAATGCATCAAAAAATCCATATTTCATCATTTTTGCTAAAAAAAAAACAATTTTTCAGCCCTTTTTCTCCAAATATTTTGTTTATCAGAAATTATATTTTATATTTTTATTTTCAGGTTGAATTTATAGAATTGATAAATAAATGTATTTTGATAACCTTATTGCCAAAAAATACTGCATAGTAGGATGTTAAGACTCAATGACACTGTTGAAATTCTTGATTGAGGTCAGATTTTCAAGCCACAGACCCATTCCTCAATGGAAAGCTTCCTCTTGGTAAAGATGTCATCCAACTTGCAATGGTAGAAGAGAACTGGACAACCAGACAAGCAGCTGATATGGTTGCACTAAGTCTGATTGAACACTGGATTTGGGTGCAATGTCTATCCAATTTCACGCCCCAGTGTCACCAGCAAGATTTCGGATCTAGTCAAAGAATTTTCGAGGTAAGACTCAAATCTTCAGTCCCTTATAAAAAGATTTAAAATATGTCATACTTTTGTAAATTTTGTAATGGTAATTTTATTATCATCATAATGTGATTCAGTGATTTGCAAATCATAAGAATGATTGGTAATAAATTCTGTTTTGACTAGAACTTAACTTAGGGTTTATAATTGAAATTTGGATTCACAACATTAAAGTTTTGGTAATTTTGTAGGTTTGATAGATATCCAAAAAAGAAACGTGTTGACAAATTCTCAAGTGATCTTTCTTCCTTCATTGAAGAAACTTCCAAGTTGTTTGACATCTTTAGAGGATTATGGAATTATCACTACTAATTGACAAGTAACAGTCCAATTATCTTGTACATTAGTATCTGATTCAAATTGAGTATTTCACAAAAAGGCTTATGTTTCAAACAAGTATTGAAATTTAAATATTGTTAGTCAAAACCTATTGAGCTTGCTTAAATAATTTTAAAGAGTATTTAAACCTGAGTAAATTTCTACCTCTCGCATGTGACTCCAAGTCTATATGGCTGTTATGCTTGGCTGTGTTTATCCTGATCTTGAGCTCCTTGACGTTCGACCAATCTATCATTCAAGGTGGTTGATTCTAGCATGTAGAATCCTCAGATTTAGATTTTATACATCTCAAAGGAAGCCTTCCAAAGTTCTGGTCACACTTGTAGAGTTTTGTATCTTGGTCTATTTTCCAAGTTGGTTCTAGATCAAGGAGGAGTATCGATGCACAGATGGTGCTAAGAACTTTTATGATATGCTCCAAAGGATCATGAAATTTCCTCACAGAGAAGCCAGGGAGATAGCCCTAAAAACCCTCTACTGAAATGCATACTATGCTCACCCTGAGAATGTATTAATTGCCATGCTTGCTGATTCAGACCCAGAAATCCGCAACATCGCAGTTAACAAGGTACTTTTGGTCAGAGAGAATGAAACAGTGATAGACAATGACTTTAAAAGTGGTGACCTGATAATTAATTGATTCAGATGAGGATATTGAAGTCCCAGAGAGTTACAGCCTGACTTGAGTGTTGCGAGAGATTCATGGTAGCTAAAATTGATAATGAAGCTCGAGGGTATCTCAAAATAAGTTTAAATTCACCTGACATTCATGAGCCCCCTATCATAGCATCTCTAACCAATGAAGAACTCATAAACATAAGAAAGGAAGCACTGAAACGCAACCAGCCTTATCATAATCAGGCTGTAGAGAGGCATATTAAACTTGTAACAGAGGCTTCCTCAACTGTGGTAGGATTTGAACATTGTGATGGCATTATTTGACAAAAGATAAAATCAAGAAAACTGATGAAAGTGTTCAATACAAAAATACAATATTCTGAAGCTGTTTAGATGATTATTTTTTATTACTTTGTTTAATGAGTGATAGATTGAATGTGCAATAATGAAAATTGCAATTTTTGACCAAAAATAATATAAATATAGATTTTTTGATGCATTATTGAGCCTGCAGCCCTCTGCAAATGTTTTAATCTGCTTCAGAGGTAAGAAATACATTATAAACAGTTTTTAAATTCTTTTTATCATGTCCAGAACATGAGATAAGTCACTGGGTTCAAATTTTGGTCACACGCACATACGATTTGTATAAATTGGCTGGTAGCAGTCAGTTTTGTATGCAACCACCCAAAATAATTTTAAAAATTTAATCCTGGACAAAAGACAACTATCTAGACCCCCTCAATTTTGATCCTGGTACTTTTGATTTTTTCACTCCACCCTAATAAACAATAAAGGGAATCTACAGAATTAATACTGTAATCCTTTGATAAATAATTAGTCAAAAATATTGGTGTGTAGCAAAGAATGTCTTTCCACATCCACTTCCATACATGCAAACACAATAAATTTAATCTTAAGTAACTAATAAGAATATTCAGTATTTTTTATTATGTAATATGAATAATGCTTCTGGCACAATTTGTGACTTAGCTGTGTAAAATAAGAATATTTTGATTACAGACATTCTAGACCAGTATAAGCTATATACAGCATATCAAAACCTCATTAAGTACTGCCTTCCCCAATTTTTTTCTTTGCTTTAATTGATATTGGCAGATAATCATATGAAAATTGAAATACACTCGTTTCTTATTGTAACAATCACAATAATTGTTTCAAATGCTTAAATTTCTCTACATTAGACATTATTCAGTTTTTCTCGTAAAACTTTATTTATTTTTGAGGCTTTGTAATAGGACCTTTCAATATATAGTTGGTTTAATTATTTTATAGATTATATTAATCTGTATTTAAATAAGAAATAAGTTAAGGCTACAAGAGTATGATAAGTGGTAATGACGTATGGTATACTCATTTCCTTTGGAAGGTAGCCCAAATCTTAAAATATTTCAGTCCTGTTTTATCACTTTCACATTCATTATTTAAAGACACAAATGCATAGCTGCAGTCCATTAATATTTAAGCAGAAGGTACCGTAGGTGTATAAAAGACTAGTTATAGAATAGAAGTTACCTAATTGTTTCATGAGGTAATTTGACTATGATAAAATTTGACAGTATCTCTTATGGTTATTTTCTAAAATTTCAAAAGATCTTTATTCAGAAAAGAATACAAGTGACAGAGTTTTACAATTCCTAGCTATTTGATATAACATTAATATATTCTCAGTACTCTCATCCAAATATGCCATGTCATTTAGCTTTTTATATAAAAAAGTGAAAGTGGCAAGTAATAGGTAGTGATAACAAATTAAAATAATAATACTAAATACTGTACAATATGAAGTTCACAAAATGTTACATAATTTCAAATTAAATGATTTTTTGTATATTTATTACAAAATAAATGTCCAACAAAAAATATATAAGAAGAATATAGTGTATTAAGTGTTTCATGAAATTGGCATATTTTAAGTAGTTTACTATAAAATGGGAACTTCATTACTATAATAAAAATGAAGTACAGTAGTGAATTTATATATCAGTAGGAGCTGATGAAGTGCTTTTTTTAGTGATTTCTGAAATTCATTTTGTGATGAAGCTTGCTTAATATGCGTGGGAATTGCATTCCATACATCTGCTCCTTCGAAAGAGCGTGCATTTCCTGCAGTTTCTATTGTATAGTTAGGTTTCTTTGTGTATAAAATCCCTGGAAGTCTGGTGTATTTGATTGGGGGGGGGGGGGGGATTGTTCTTTGAATAGATGATTTTTATTGATAACTTTGAACATATTGACAGCAACATTGAATTTGTACAAGTCATTTAGTTTTAAAATATTTAACCTTTCAAACATGAGGAAAGTGTGACTTTGTCTGTTGTCATTATTTGAAAGAGTTTGCAGACATTTTTTTATTAATTATTTCAAAACTATGTTTTATACAGTACAGTTGACCCTCGACTTATGTAATTAATCCGTTCCGAGATGAGTTACTTAACTCAAAAATGACGTAAGTTGAACCCCAAAATACATGTAAATCGGGTAATCTGTTCAAGGACCCCAAAAAAGTATTGAAAATAATTAAATTTTTTGATAAAAACAGTTTATATAAACAGAATTATAATGGTAATTAATAATAATTATTAAGAAATCACAGAAAAAAATTATAGCATGTTATTTCGTCAATGTTTCAACTTCACACAGGCACTTTTTTATCTTACATTATTTAATAATCCTTAATAATTTCACATTTATTAATTTGCCAAATTATTAATCACTTCATATAATGCATAATAAAAATAATGAAATAACGTGAAATACCCAATGTCCTGCCAGTGAGTGGTCACGCACTGCATTTGATTACGCAGCTATTACACAACACAAAATAATTATGTAAGACGAATCAATTAGTCAATGGGGGGCTTCTCGTAACGAAATTATGTAAGATGGTGATGACGTAAGTCAAGGGTTGACTGTACAGTATATTTCTTTGAGTTACCCAATGTTGTAATTCATTCAATATAATAAGTGTGGATAGATGAAAGAACAATATAAGGTAAGGAGTGCATTTTGAGGAAGGGTCTTTCTTGGTTTAAATAATAAGAAATTTTGATATTTTGGATTTGATAGGTTATAAAATTTAGTTTCCTATCCAAATTAATGCCAGGTACTTTAACCTCATTCACCCTTTCAAGAATAGTATTCCTAATTTTTATTTCATAGTTTTGTGTTAATAATCATATAAATGTATCAGGTCATCCCATAAGTAATGTCGTTTTTTACAATAGATTAAGGTTAAACTAGTCCTACTTGGTTTAAGCATAAATTTTCTGAAGGTTATATCTAAGAGGAGATCTATCGTGTTTCACTACATACTTTACAGACCTTGACCAGTGAAGACGTGTGTTTTGCTTTGTGAACCCCTCATAAACATGGTGGTATCAGAAGAGCATATCAGGCATATAATGCTTTACGAGTTCAAAAAAGGGAATAGTGCTACTGAAGCAACGCAAAACATTCAGGATGTTTATGGCAACGATATTCTGCATGTGAGGAAATGTCAAAGATGGTTTCAAAAGTTTAGGAATGGTGACTGCTGTTTGATAGATGCAGCACACTCTGGATGCCCTGCTGAGTTTGATGATGACCTGCTGTTAGCCACACTTGAAGAAGACTGTTCAACAACTGTTGAAGAATTGGCCCAGAAACTCAATTCATCCCCATCCACCATCCATCGACATTTGCAACAACTCGGGAAAGTGCTTAAGTTAGGAAAATGGGTGCCACATGAATTGTCGGTTGACAATCTGAGGGTGCGGGTAAACATCAGCACAGCTCTTCATTCCCATGAACTCCAAGATCCATTTTTGTACCGTTTAGTGACTGGTGATGAAAAGTGGATACTGTACCAGAATGTTAAGTGCCGTCGACAGTGGGCTTGTGCCGGAGAACCAGCAACACCACAGCCAAAACCAAATCTTCACTTTTGGAAGGTGTTGCTTAGTGCTTGGTGGGATAAAGGTGGTGTAATACAGTTTGAAACCTTACCACACAACCAAACGATCTGAATCACCACTCAAGTCTACTGTCAACAACTGGATCAATTGAACACTACACTAAAAGAAGAGAGACCTTCTTTGGTTAATTGGAAAGGAATCATGTTCCACCATGACAACTCGCATCCTCATACCGCTCGGATCACTTCTGCAAAAATTGAGGAGCTTGGAGGGCTGTGGAGTCAGTGATAAAATTTGCTGACTCCAAAAATTTTAACATTCTGACTCCAGAAATCTGACTTATATAATTATGACTCCGACTCCGATGGAATGTTAAGGCCAAATTGATTACGATTAGCTTTATTAGGCCAATGGAGATTCATAAACAAGGCATTTCGTCACCACCACATGACTCATCAGGTTACTTAGTGGCTGTAACTATACCTTAATAGCTTTTTTTCTCTTTATTAAAAAATTACAATAAATCCCAAAATACAAACTGATTGAAACAAACAAAATAAGATTATTATTGGTTTAGCAAATTAATAAGATGTTTTTGTATTATTATAAACATCCGTAACAAAATGTACTAACCTAAACTGAATTTGTTTTTATTAAAAAAAGGATCGCTTCCATTAAATCTTCTTTCAGTGATGCTTATCAAAATTATCAAATTGAAATCTAAAAATCTGAAAAAGATTTAGGGTTGCTAGTACAAAATTTTTAAATTTCCTTATTATTAATTATGTTAATTAATTAATTAATTATAAGCAACTATATTTATATATTATATTTATATGTTATATTATATATTAAAACATTAAGTTAAATCTATTTTATTCATAAAATTGAGCTAGGCCTAGGCTGCTATTGTTATAATTGAAGGATTTGCACCGACTCCGACTCCATCCAACTATGCACTTCCGACTCCGACTCCACTCAAAATTGACCAACTCCACAGCCCTGGGAGCTTGGGTGGGAAACTTCCATATTCTCCAGACCTTGTGCCTTCAGATTATTATCTCTTCAGGAGTCTGCAAAACTATCTTCATGAGAAACAGTATACTTCTTTAGATGACCTGCACACCAGTCTTTGTATGTTTTTTGCCTCAAAACTGCCTGAATTTTATAAACATGGCATTGAAAAGCTTGTAGGACATTGGCAGAGTGTCATTGATTCTGATGGAAAATATATACTAGATTAAAAAGTCTCAGTCAAGTTTTTTTTTTGTCCTTCAAATTCCGATCTAAAAAATGACATTACTTATGGGATGACCTGATGCATCCATTTATACACATTTTCTAATTACCTGTTTGTTTCAGTAATTAAAAAGTCTGAGTCTCATATAATGAGAAGATGTAAGTGTGGTATCATCTGCATATCGTACGCAATTTAATGTGGTTGAGAGATTAAAGTTCATGTGAATTAGAAATAACAATGGGCTAAGAATAGGTCCTGCTGGGACTCTTACTTAACATTGCCTTGTTGGATAAATTCTCTCAATCTCATGTATGATGATTTGACAGATATGATTTAAACCAAGCAAGGATATTTCCTCACATTTTGTATATGTTATAATGTTTCAGACCAACAAAGACCCTAGGATCCACTCATGGCTGGTCTACCTAACTGTGTTCGTAATTGTGTATTGTGCATGTCATCCGTGGTGGTGGAGGGGACCTACAATTTTACAGGGCTGTGGAGTCGGTACCCAAAACACCCGACTCCGACTCCTCAATTTCTTGTGTATCCAACTCCGACCCTTAAATCTGCTATGATGATAATTACATAAGCTGGCATTTCATCACAACCATGTGACTCATCAGGCTACTTTTTAAACTGTCCTTAAATGTTTGAGTCCAATGGTTGTAGCTATGCCATTGTGGCTTTTTTTTATTGTTTATTTATTTATGGAAAAAAAATCAATATATAACTAAAACAAAAAAAATTACATATAAGTCTAATGACTGACAAAATAGAAATTCCATTGAATGCAATTAAAGTAAAAAAATTCCTTTAAAATTTATTAAGCTAAGGCCAAAGGGCCTAAATAGCTCCATGACAAAATAAAACCACCATAGCTGCCAGTGATATCACACACAAAAACATATTTTATTAAAATTTATATTGAGGTCGGAGTTGGTACATTTTTACCGACTCTGACTCCAGCACCACCAAAATTGACTCTGACTCCACAGCCCTGCAATTTTACGTGGGTTCCGAACCACAAAGCCTTAATTTTATTACCTTAAACTATACCCAATCTATCAACATATGCATCTAATCAATTTTTAAACATGTTTATAGATGTGCTACTAATTATTTCTTCCAGCAAACTATTCCACCTATTTACTATTTTATGCATAAAGTTTTTGGCAATTGCTATCTCGAACCTTCTACTTGTCAACTTACATCCGTTATTTCTAGTCCAATTATATTATATCAAACCTATTCATAATTTTGAAAACCTGGATTAGATCACCCCTTAGCCTCCTAGTCTTGAGTGTAGTCAATTTTAACTCCTTAAGCCTACCCTCGTACAACTTCGACCTAAGTGACAGAATCATTTTAGTTGCTCATCTTCGAACTCTCTATTTTGTCTATATCTTTTCGCATATGCGGATTCTAAAATTGGATTGCGTACCTCAAATGAGGTCTAACTAATGATTTATAAAGAGGAATAATAATAATGCGTAATTTGTACTCAAAATTCTGAGCTATAAAACCTAACACTTTGTTCACTTTATTGACCACTGCTGTACTTTGAAGTTTATTCAATAAGATTTCATATGAAAGTGTATCAGATGCTTTTGACAAGTCAAGGAAGATAAGGCAATGTGTTTTTTTGCTGTTTAAGTTCTGATACACATTTACAATAAAGTTTTTATACATATTGGGTATAAAAGTCAAGGTGGTAGTACTGTATAATTACAAGGACTAGACTCCTATCTTTTAATTATGATATAGGTCCAAAAGTCCATAATTGTTTTGGTAGAAAAGATTCTTTTAATATGAATGCTTGAAAGTGATTCAAGTGCATTTAGAATGGCAACACTCAAAAAGTTATTCAAGTACTTGAGACACCTCTAATCCAGGTTTTCTTCCCGCAAAGTGAGAGCTGTCACTTTGTGGGCACAGACTCGGTTATTATTGAATGTTTCACCACAGTGACCTTGAATAAGGTAAGTTTATACATATATATTATCATGGGGCTGGGGGTTCATATATGACCTTCATTTCTAGCGAAAATGAACCAAAACAAAGTAAACTTTAATGTTTCATTTCTGCAAGATATGAAGGTCATATTTGAACAGAACACATCAAAATACATTAGAAAAATATATTTTTGATATTAATTTCAGTGTTGGTGAAACATTCAATAATTACCAGACTCAACATGCAGAGTACAGGTTCAAGCACTCTGCATACTCTAATCATAAAAATGCATTTTGATGTATGGTCTTTAATTTAATCAATTTAAAATAGCCTAACAAAATGCAGACTAGAATTAATAAAATAGTCAAACATACTACGGTTTGCGAGCAATATAGCCTAGACTAGGGTGCACTAAGCCTTAGCATAAACCAAACTAAATTAGCATTTTTCCCCGATCTCACTGTCCCAACAAATAGAAAGTATCAGCAAGGTGGTAGCTTGGAAAAATCATACTGTACCCGAATTGGATTAACATCTAGCTTCTTGGCGGCAGAAATAAAAACCTTTGGATTAATGTCATCTTTTAAAGATTCAAGCGATAATTTACAAAAATCTGCTGCTACTTTGTCGCTGTGATGTATTAGTAACTGCAAATCATTACACTCCTCTTCCGAAATCATTATTAGTAACAATAGGAACTCTGCTGAACTACCTAAATAATGTAATAAAGTAGAATAAATTACTGACGACTGAAGTAAATTATCGGACTGATTGAGGCCGCTTTGTTTACATTCTGCACGTTAATGTAGAGATGCCAGATTTTGCCATTTATTTTAAATTTTAGAACACGATAACGGGGAAATAACATGGTTTCAAAATATTATAATATACCTACGTACTTTTAATCTATTTTCATTTTATATTAATTTCTTATACTAGAGGCTAGTTGTTCATGTATGCGTAGTGTTATATTTACTACTTTCATACAGAAAAAATAGAGGGCTTTCATGAAAACAATATAATTTATTACATATTAAGATCTACTTTAATTAGCTTTTTAAATATAGGGTGGCCCAATCATAAAAGCTATGTTTTTCCATATTTTACGAAATACTAAAAAAAAAATTTTTAATTAAATAAAATCCGTTCGTTTGACACGTGTTTCGATGTGTATATACACCCCGTATATAACTTACTAATTAATCTAGCGTATCTAATCCGCGATTCTTTTGTTAAATTGAATAATAAAATATATAACACAATAAATTATTATAAGCTCTTTCGTTACATGCTTTATTTATTATATATGAGGTAGTTTAATTATGCATACCTGTAAAATATCCTGAAAAAAATTGAAAGTATGGTAAATTTTCTGTTTTGCTGATGATACAAAACATAAATTTGGGAATCCAGTTTTAGAGGGATATACAAAATGTCTTCTGTTCGAGAAAATAGCAGGCCCAACTGCTATAAAAGGATTCAAAATTTATTTGACAGGAATCGGGATGCAATTTTTAAGTATTCATAAGAAAAGTTTGCCATTATTCAGTTTCGTAAGTCCGACAAAGCTCACTGTATTTTCATTCGATCATCATTTTTGAGTCGACCGGAGATCACTTGCTACCTATTCGTTTGGTTTTACATCCTCGTTGTCTTAAAATTCTACGCCCTAAAGTGTATTAAGTATTTGATCAACCATTCTAGTTTTTGTATTTTCGGGAAGATTATGCAGTGCTGCAGTGCATGTCAACTGCGCAAACTATTATACACCCCTGGTGCTACGTCGTCTCCACGTCGGAACACCACGTCTTGTCTGAACAGTGAAGTAAAGCGACGTTGGGTTTGGAGAATAGTTGGATGGGTGACTTTCACTCCGTTCAGATGATATAGCGACCCGTGGTTCGGATCCCACGTAAAGCTGCAGATCCCCTCCTTCATATGACGTAGGTGTTACGAAAGTTAAGTAACTCCAAAGTGCTCGCGCGCACATCGCCTCGCCAAATAAATTGGGGTGGGGGAGATAGTGGATTAAATTTGTCCGTTCGTTTGTACCATAACTTTCAACATGTCACCTTTGTATTCTTACGAGACGATGTGTCACGAGCAAGAATCAGGTCCTTGCATCAAAGGTCAGTCACAAGTATAGGCGGGGCATTGATGTCGTTCCGACATAGTTCTTGTTTTAAAAACATTGAAGACGACTTGTATTTTGCAATTTAAGCCTTTTTAACTCGTATCTTATCGTAGAAGTTTTTAGTGTTATATGATAGTAAGGAGTGAATTTTATGAATTTTAAAACATTATTCTAATTTTTGCATTTAAGCTTAAATATTTAAGAAAATCGGTGACATTGTGTTTTTGCTGTTAACCCTTTGACTCGCGCGCGAAATATGTGATATGTTTAAACAGGTTGCTATGACGTCAAAGGACTGAAGTGGTTGAAGCTTATTTTTCTTATATTTATGGGTTTAAGTTTTTGAGCATGCATTTTTTTAACTCAGGATTTTCCTTGATGTTAGGGTTGTCAAGAGTGAAATATCTAAATTTTGAAACGTTAAACGTACCGTAAACCGGGGTAACTTTGACCATTTTGAATTGTTTTTTGTTTTTTATTTGTCACTCCTAAAATATTAAAAATATGAAAATTCTTGCCTTAGTGATACCTAAAGCTAAGTAATTTTCCTACAAAATGATGGCAATCATATGTCTGTTTGATGGCAATCAAAATGGTCAAAGTAACCCCAGTTTACGGTACAGAGTTTGAAGTAAAACGCACAGCACGGGGAGGGTTCGTTCCTAAGTCGCCTGGCCACGTCTCTATCCATTACACCATGCAGAAGCAACGTCTGAGCGTATCTCGTACCACCTTTGTGCTGCAAGTTTTATTTCAGCCTCTATTAATACCAATCTAGTTTTTGTAGTTTCCTATAATAATATAGACACACATTATCGAAAGACTAATTTCCCATTTTCCATACCGTGGGCACAACCCTTGAACCAACTGAACGAGTGAAAACATTCACACATCACACACTATATATATATATATATAATGAATAAAACCACGAAGGAAAGGAAACACAAAAAAAGGTGCTCAAGCGCATTGGTCTAATGACATCCTCAGGAACACTGAAGTACATAAAAGGTTACGGCCTATATATAGGTTACAGAAAAAAAATAAAAAATAACATATATATATATATATATATATATATATATATATATATATACATATATATATATGCAACCCTATGCGCCCTATTATTAGCTCGGTGGGCTCTATTATTTATAAACTCTCCAAATGGCTTGTCAAAGTCTTGTCCCCCATTGTCGGAACTATCTCTGATTCACATGTAAAAAATTCCATAGATCTTACTGAAAAATTGAATAATGCACGTACTGAAACTAACGATAGATTGATCAGTTTTGACGTTTGTTCATCGTTTACAAAAGTGTCGATTGATGATATGCTTGACTTTCTCTCCCAAGAATTACATAAGTATGACCTGCCACTACCTTCACACATTGTTTTGGAACTTATTAAGCTTTGCATCAAAGACTGTAAATTCACTTTCAATAACGAGTATTATCAACAAGTTTTTGGGATGGCCATGGGCAACCCCTTATCGCCCCTCCTCTCCAATATTTATATGGAGTTTTTCGAAATTACTTACATTCCGATTTTGTGTATCTGGCCCATGAATCGTGACCTGGATAACTTCCTCCTTCAGTTAAATGATCAAGTCCCCTCCATTAAGTTTACTTTAGAAGTGGAACAAGACAATTCAATCCCATTTTTGGATGTGCGGGTACATAGGGAAAGCCCAGGTTTTAAGTTTAGTATCTATCGGAAAACAACAAACAATTTGTCCTACGTACACTTTTACTCGGGACATGACACCCCCACTAAGAAGGCCATTTTTTCATCAATGTTTCTCCGCGCCCTTAGGATCGCCAGTCCGGAATACATCGATGCCGAATTGGAAAAAATCAACGGTATTGGAAGTGATCTGTGTTATCCATCTGCGTTTATGGAATCTTGTCTCAACAAGGCAAAACGAACTTTCTATCGTGTCAATAATAACACACGTACTTTGTCAAAAAATATTTTAGTACTTGCATTTTTCCCGAACTTTTTAGGCATTGCTAATGTACTTAAACTTTTGGATATTAATGTAGTATTTTCATATAACAATATTGTGAAAAATATCATAGTAAAAAATAGCCCTACCAATAATTCAGGCATTATCTATAAAATTGGGTGTAAACAATGTGATTCCTTTTACATAGGTCAGACGGGAAAGGATTTGCGCGCACGTATAAAACAGCATCAATATTCCGTTAGAACAGAACAGGACAGTTGTCCAGTGCTCTTTTTGTCCATTTGTCAGAGTTATCCCACTGTATTGATTGGAATAATGCTTCAGTTTTATTTCATTCTAGCAACATTGTCAATTGAAATATTCTTGAGTCTGCCATTATCCAACTTTCAAATAACTTCAACATAAGCAAAGGTCTTTTTCAACTCGATCCTGTTGTTTTGAATTCTTTCAAAACAAATTTAGATAAAAAGGGTAGGACGCTAAATCTTTGGTAAACTTGTACGCTACTTTATTAACTTTTAATCTTCATTTTATTTTTATATATATCGAAACTTGACTCTAAAAGGCAAAGTGTTAAAACCCGGGTAGATTTCCAGTATAAATTTGTATTTTTAATTCATTTGATCTTGTGCTAAAAATCGATATTTTTCCTTACAAATCTGTTTGCCTCTGTTAATCATCTAATTTTTAATTTTTATTTTTACTTCTCCGTTTATTGCATATATTATATATATATATATATATATGCACTAAAATCACAAAATAACACGTGACCTTATTAATAAGCAAACAACCACAAGGAAAAGGAAACACAAAGTCCGAGCGCTTTCGTGATATATTCACATTATCATGGAGGAACAGAAATGTGATAATGTGAATATATCACGAAAGCGCTCGGACTTTGTGTTTCCTTTTCCTTGTGGTTGTTTGCTTATATATATATATATATGTGTGTAGATATATATATATATATATATATATATATATATATTATATATATATATATATTCCCGCAAGGGGTTCTAAGCTCATGCTCTTGAGTGCTCTTTGTGCTCGTTTGTACGTGCTTGTTC
Organism: Bathynomus jamesi; assembly: GCA_023014485.1. NCBI lineage: Eukaryota > Metazoa > Arthropoda > Malacostraca > Isopoda > Cirolanidae > Bathynomus > Bathynomus jamesi. The sequence continues at coordinate 863,554 of JAJOZX010000684.1, forward strand.
CAGGAGGTTTCACGTGCGCCCTCCCGGCCCTAGCACCCAAGGATGATGGGGCTCGACCTTGCAGTCCTTGTCATCCTTGGTCTTTTTCCACTTCGACTGTCCCCCTCCACCCTTTCTTTTTCCTCTGTCTTTCCTCTCACTTTTTCTTTGTTTTTCCGCCGAGATATGCCCTTTTAAATAGAGGCGAATCGGTTCTTCCCGAACTTAAAAAAAAAAATATATATATATATATATGTGTCTGTGTATTTGTATGTATGTTATTTATTTATTTTTTTTCTTTTGTAACCTATATATAGGCCGTAACCTTTTATGTACTTCAGTGTTCCTGAGGATGTCATTAGACGAAAGCGCTTGAGCACCTTTTTTTGTGTTTCCTTTCATTCGTGGTTTTATTCATAAATATTTTTCACGTGTTACTTTCGTGAAATAATTTTCATATATATATATATATATATATATATATATATATATATATATATATATATATATATATATGAAAATTATTTCACGAAAGTAACACGTGAAAAATATTTATGATGAATAAAACCACGAAGGAAAGGAAACACAGAATGGTGCTCAAGCGCTTTCGTCTAATGACATCCTCAGGAACACTGAAGTAAATAAAGATTTGAAGACTATATACAGGTTACAAAAAAAATATATTATATATAATAAATATAAAAAAAAAATTGTGGGAGGAGCATACAAATTTGTAAGGAAAACTACCAATTTTAGCACTTTGCCCGTATTCAACACAATATCAAATAGATTGTTTACAACCAATTTTATGAATGATATATAGGTCACAAAATATATATATATTGATATATAGGTCACTATATATATATATATATTGATATATAGGTCACTATATATATATATATTGATATATAGGTCACTATATATATATATATATATATATATATATATATATATATTATGATATATAGGTCACTATATATATATATATATATATATATATATATATATATATATATTGATATATAGGTCACTATATATATATATATATATATATATATATATATATATTGATATATAGGTCACTATTATATATATATATATATATATATATATATATATATATTGATATATAGGTCACTATATATATATATATATATATATATATATATATATATTGTATATATAAATCGAAAAATAAAAATTGTAAGAGGAGCATACAAATTTATAATGGAAAACTAACCAAGTTTTAGCACTCTGCCCTTTTTGTCTAAATCCGTTCTGAACGAATTCAACACAAGATCAAATGGATTGTTTACAACCAATTTTATAGATAAGGCCTGAATGATATATAGGTCACAAATTTTTCTATATATATATATATATATATATATATATATATATATATATATATATATATTAGGGTGATGCACAAATCATGACCATCGTGGATTTTTAGGGATACCCCCTCATTTGTTCCAATTTGTCACAAAAACACCTTGTGAGAAATTCCAGGTCAAACAAATAACATTCAGAGGTCGCGCCCGCCAATTGAAAATTTGAAAATTACAAAAAATTAGAGTAAAATCAAATTTTTTGAATTTGTTCTTATTTTTGTTGCAGGTTTGTTGCAGGTTGCAGGTTTTGTGCAGGTTTGCTGCAGGCAGAGTGGTAGGTGATGCGTATATGAGCAAATAGCGTTCAAGGAAATCGGTATCGCAGTGTGCTTGTGGCAGTGTCCAGGAGAGGTGCTATATCAGTGAGTCTCTCCGCCTCAATTTCCCTTCTATTTCCTCTATCTTAATTGTGACAAAAATGAGATCAAGAAGCTCAACAGATATCTGGCTGATCGGTCAACAAATAGATAAATTGAATCAAAGAAAGAAGTAATTTCCTTATTCATGAATTATAAACATATCAAGAATGAAACTGTCAGAGAAGCATTAACTTCAACCGTTAATGATGTATTGGAAGTGTGGCAGAGAGCAGGAATACCAACAACCCAGAAATGTAATGTTGTGAAGAAATTAAATAAACTGTATGATGAGTGGCAAGGGCTGAAGAAGAGCAAAGGAAAAAAAATCGAAGTTTTCAATAGAGAAAGAGAATACATGGAAAGAAAAATTGGATGGACTCTTTGATATTGCGCATGCAAATGCTAACGAGTTAATAACTATTGAGGAAGATAGAGAGTTTCTACGGCTACAAAGGGAAGGTCGAAAGGGTAAAATGATGGCAGTTGATAAGGATGAAGAAAAACGTCGAAAGGAAGCTGCGAAGAGACATGAAAAAATGGATAAGAAAAGGTTACATGAATCAAGTGCATTTGATGAAACAGTTGTTCTTGCAAGCAGCAGCAGTTCCTGCAGTGATTCACCTGCATCTACGGAAGAAGAAGTAGATCTGGAAGTGCCCTCAACATCCAAAAGGCCTTCCAAGAAAAAAATTCAAGATTATGAATGAAAATCTGCTTTCCTCATTGGATGTTGCTAAGATCAGCGACCGATCAGCCTCTTTAATAATTATTCCAACGATCGCAAATGTTGGAAAAGATCCAGAGAATTACAATGTTAGCTACTCATCGATTCGCAGGGCAAGACAGAAATCAAGAAAGAAGTTCAGTGAAAACTTGAAAGAATTATTTCAAGCTGACAAACCCTTGATTGTTCATTGGGATGGCAAACTCCTCGAAGACATTACCGGGAATGAGGTTGTTGATCGGTTGCCAGTCCTAATCTCTGTGCAGTGGAGAAGATCAACTGCTTGGAGTGCCAAATATAGATCATGGCACAGGAAAGGATACTGCAAATGCAGTACATCAGGCGATCATTGATTGGAATCTAATAGATAAGGTAAAAGGCATGTGTTTCGATACAACTGCATCGAACACAGGTCGTAAAAACGGAGCTTGTGTCCTAATTGAACAGAAAATGGAGAAAGATTTGTTGTGGTGTCCTTGTCGACACCATATCCTTGAAATCATGTTGGAAGCAGTCGTATCCCCTGCATTACAGGCTTCATCAGGCCCTGACATTCAGTTATTCAAAAGATTCAAAACAAACTGGAATAAGATTAATCTAACTTCATACGATAAATTAGAAAATTATCCACAAAAGGAAAAAGAGGAAATCATCAACTTTGCAGCAAGAAAAATCAATGAAGATCAACCTCGCGACGATTACAGAGAGTTATTGGAACTGACAATCATCTTGCTTGGCGGTACTCCAACGACTGGAATAAAATTCAGGAAGCCTGGGGCTTATCATAGAGCCCGTTGGATGGCGAAAGTCATTTATTCAATGAAAATCTTTATGTTCAAAAGTCAGTTCAAAATAACAGCAATAGAAGAAAGAAATCTAAAAGAAATTTGTTGGTTTTCTGTTTCAATTTATATTAAGCATTGGTTTTCAGCACCCTGCGCAGCAAGTGCTCCACGAAATGATCTGAGTCTTCTCAAGAATCTTCACAGCTACAAAAGCACAAATGAACAACTAGCAAATGCTGCTTTAGAAAAATTCAAGAATCATTTGTGGTATCTCTCAGAAGAGTTGATCGCATTGGCTTTCTTTGATGATAAAATCAGCTTTGACACCAAAAGAAAAATGAAGGAGGCTCTTACAAAATCTTCGGAGCCAGATCCTCTAAAGAAGACACAAATAGACATCAAAACTATTGACAATAAGCAGCTTGAAGATTTTGTAACTGCTAACACAAAGTCCTTCTTCAGTATACTCGGATTGTCTTCAACGTTCTTGAGCAAACCAGTAGAAGATTGGCTTCTCGATGAGAGTTATTGGGTTGCAAAGAACGTAGTGAATCACATGAAAGTTGTTAATGATATTGCTGAAAGAGGAGTGAAATTGATTGAAGATTATAACAAATTAATTACCAATGATGAACAACAGAAGCAATATCTACTGCAAGTTGTATCAAATTATCGGAAGAAGCTTCCGGACAAAACTAAGAAAACTCGTATCTTTGACGCAACAGTAAAATTTACGAGTATATCCATTCTATGTATCTATTGTAAATATCTATTGTATTGTATCTGTTTTATGAACAAATGGAAAAGAGGAAGGTGGTATGATAGGCCTCGTGGGGAACTTCCACTCAAAAAAAAAGTAACGTGACGCTTGCTGTAGCTCCTGGGTGTCATGGAAATCAGCAAATTTTCAAATGGCGGGCGCGACCTCCAAATATTCGAATTTTGACCCGAAATTTCCCCAGGATCATTTTTCCACCAAATTAAACCAAATGAGAGGGTATCTCAAAAATTTGAAACAAAAATTTTACTCCCCCACTTTTGCATCACCCTAATATATATATATATATATATATATATATATATAACTAAATTGAAAAATAAAAATTGTAAGAGAAGCATATAAATTTATAAGGGAAAATTACCAAAGTTTTAGCACTCTGCCCTTCTTGTCTAAATCCATTCTGAACGAATTCAAAACAACGGGATCGAGTTGAAAAAGACCTTTGCTCATGTTAAAGTTACTTGTAAGTTGGATAATAGCAGACTCAAGAATATTTCTATTAATGTTGCTAGAGTGAAACAAAACTGAAGCATTATTCCAATTAATACAGTGGTATAACTCTGACAAGTGGACAAAAAGGGCACTGGACGACTGTCCCCTTCTAACGGAATATTGATGCTGTTTTACACGCGTGTGCAAATCCTTTCCCGTCTGACCAATGTAAAAGGAATCACATTGTCTACGTGTGAATAATAACACTCGCACTTTGTCAAAGAATATTTTAGTACTTCCATTTTTCCCAGGCTTTTTAGACATTACTAATGTATTTAAACTTTTGGATATTAATGTAGTATTTTCAATATTGTGAAAAATATCATAGTTAAAAATAGCCCTACCAATAATTCAGGCATTATCTATAAAATTGGTTGTAAACAATGTGATTCCTTTTACATTAGTCAGACGGGAAAGGATTTGCACACGCTCGTAAAACCGCATCAATATTCCGTTTGAACGGGACAGTCGTCCAGTGCCCTTTTTGTCCATTTCTCAGAGTTATCCCAATGTATTGATTGGAATAATGCTTCAGTTTTGTTTCACTCTAGCAACATTGTTAATAGAAATATTCTTGAGTCTGCTATTATCCAACTTACAAATAACTTTAACATGAGCAAAGGTCTTTTTCAACTCGATCCCGTTGTTTTGAGTTCGTTCAGAACGGATTTAGACAAGAAGGGCAGAGTGCGAAAACTTTGGTAAATTTCCCTTATAAATTTGCATGCTCCTCTTACAATTTTTATTTTTCAATTTATTTTTATTTATTTTTTTTTTTGTGACCTATATATCATTCAGGCCTTATCTATAAAATTGGTTCTAAACAATCCATTTGATCGTGTTGAATTCGTTCAGAACGGATTTAGACAAGAAGGGCAGAGTGCTAAAACTTGGGTAGTTTTCCATTATAAATTTGTATGCTCCTCTTACAATTTTTATTTTTAGATTTATATATATATATATATATATATAGGTATTATTGTGACCTATATATCATTCAGGCATTAACTATAAAATTGGTTGTAAACAATCCATTTGATCTTGTGTTGAATTCGGGCAAAGTGCTAAAATTGGTAGTTTTCCTTACAAATTTGTATGCTCCTCCCACAATTTTTATTTCTATATATATATATATATATATATATATATATATATATATATATATATATATATATATATATATACTGTATATATATATATATATATATATATATATATATATATATATATATATATACTGTATATATTATATATATTATATATATATATATATACTGTAATATTATATATATATATATTTGTAACCTGTATATAATCTTGAACTCTTTATTTACTTTAGTGTTCCTGGGGATGTCATTAGACGAAAGCGCTTTAGCACCATTCTGTGTTTCCTTTCCTTCGTGGTTTTATTCTCATTCATATATATATATATATGTGGGAATGAACTTAGAATGGTCCCCTGAGGTTTTTTATGATACACACAGACCGTGCATGGAACAAGGAACTCTTCTGGGATAATTAAACACTATAGTCCGAATAAGTAATGGTAAATGACAAATACCATAGTTTTTCTTTTTCATGATGTTAGCCGACGTGGGCTTTGCAGATAGCTGGTGAGGGAAGCTATATTTATGGGACCTCTTTGCGAGTGACCCGTTGCCCACGTCGGGCTAACATCATGAAAAAGAAAAACTATATTTGTCATTTACCATTACTTATTCGGACTATAGTGGATTTAATTATCCCAGAAGAGTTCCTTGTTCCATGCACGGTCTGTGTATTATATATATATATATAATTTATTATTATTATTATTATTATTATTATTATTATTATTTCTTCTTAGACATAGATTTATGGAGGGTAGTTACCCTTTCCATTGGTATGAGTCTTTTCCTCATGGCTCCTCTCCTGGCGCACAATGTCGTGTTCCATTACGTGACGGGTGTCTCAGTCGGCGTATTTGGCTCTCTTCTCGTCATCGTCTTCCTCATTTCGAGGCTCATTCCGAAGGTAGGATTGAATAAAAAGGAAACGTTTGTTCGTTGTTTGAATTCATAATGCAAGTTATTAACTGACCATAATAATTTTACATATATTATTATTTTAGTCGGCCAAGTTACATACAGTAATTTAACTTATTTCATTGAGTTCCAATTCATACAACTTAAACGAATTGATGAAATAATTTCGTGTGTGAAAAAATTTAATCTGAAATAATAAAGTACATAACAGTAGTGGTGGTTATAGTTAAAATAATTTGGGTTATGGAATTTTAAAGTCACTCGAGTAAAAATCTGAATTTAAATCAATGACAGTTGGCGCACATTTTTTTAGTTTATTTTTTCTCTCTCTCCAAAAGACTTTAAAAGGTAAGGTTTCAAATTAGAAGGTAAAAATTTTACCTCAAGTATATGTTTGATTAAGTTTACTTTCTTTTGTCATCACTATTCGTTGCTATTACACGAGTGAATAGAGCTTAACACTAAAGTTGAAAGATATGTAGTTTTTCTTTTCTTTCAGAAAACTGGAGCACTTACTGTCCTTTTAGGAGGTTCGGGGTTAGTTTTGTATACACTTCAATATCTTTGGAACCATTGCCTCAATCTACTCAAAGAATACCAAGCAATCGCTGCAGGTAAATCCAAATAAGCTGTTATTTATAGATAGTGTTTCAGGGCGTTTCACGTTTCGTTATTAAGATAGTAACCATTCAGGTTTGAAGATTTCAGTTACAGTAAAACTGTAACATTTTAGAACGGTTTCACGATAAATAAGTTTTAAATTTTAATTTCAATTTTACATTCATAAATAAGCAGTAACGTAAAAAATGGAGTATATTTGTAGGCTATGAATAACAGTTGTTTGTATAGAAAATGACACATGACGTCCTTTCTTCAGTGTCGTAATTACTAGTCTTGTTATTTTTATTTGTAGCCGTTAGTTTAAATATGCAAAATTGTTCCTATATTTTTTAGGATATGTGACATTGACTGGATTAATCAGTTTTGCCGTTGTTTACCGATGGGGCCCGATAGAGGATGCAAAATCCCTTCGGCTGGTGCAGTGGTCTTTGCAGCTGGGAGGCCTCTCTCTCATTTTTATCAGCAGTCAGTGCAAAGAATTCACTCTGGCAGTAGTTCTTATCTTATTGGTGAATTATAACATTCCCTTATCCTGGAAGTTCAAAATGAGAACGTATTGGTGAGATTTGCATTTTTTTGTTTCTGGTTATTGATCCAAACATCTTTTTTATTTTTAACATTTGAGATAGACTGAAATAAATCATTGTAGTATGTTTCGGCGTATCTTTTAAATTAAGAAAACTTTTGTATATTTTTTTTACTTTTATTTCAAAAACGTAACTAATATGTACAGAAATATAAATTTTTTTAGTACTGTATGTAGTGTAGGTCTTGTGTAAGACCGTCTTCCAACATTTATTCCGAGATGGGTCGCCTAAAATTAGTTTCCTCTGATAAAAAGTGAATTACTGAGCCCCGATTTGATTATACCATGGGTTTATTGTAACTTGACTTAAATTTAAATTATTTTGTTCGAGTCGTTTCATGTCAAATCATTCGCTCAAAACACTGATCCCTACCGATTTTAATGGAACTTGACACACTCGTAGAACTTACGGCCAGTTCCGTAACTGATCGCATTCTGAAGCAGAAGCGCTGGACATGAGGATTCACAGAGAAACAAATATACTGCCACTGAGGGATTCATATTCTGCTAACTTTAGTAGTATTTGGGTGTTCCAGTTGATATTTTTAGGAATCCCTGTACACATTAATGGGTCATTCCATGTCAGTTCAACGGAATTTTGGCTCGAAAAAACGTGACCATCACCGATTTTTTTGAAAATTGACACACTTATAGATCTCGGTGAGAAAAACAGAATGGCACTTGTTTCAACACTAGGTCATATGGTTCCGGAGATATGGCCATTCGAATTTTGTTAAAAAAAAAGGTCAATTTCCAAGGTCATACCATATTTCAACATGAAATATCTCAGCTCCTATTGCACTTACAGAGACCATTTAAACACTATTTTAAAGCTTTTAAGCAGATCTACAACTTTGTTTCTATTCATATTTTACCTCAGTAGTCAAAAAAAAAGTTGATCTTATTTTTGACCTTTGACCTTGTGCAGGTCATTTGATGTCACAACCGATTTTTTTATCCTTTCACCCAATTTTGGGTACACATGTCTACCTTAACCTAGAACAAGATTTTTAGTGTTGATTAAGTTAGTATAGACGCAACAGCCATTTCAGTGGACCGTACCCACCTCCATTTTGACCAAGTACCTTTTTCCACCAAATTTTGGAACTGTTTGAATTAGAGTGTTGAGAAAAATACCATTACATTTTTCTTACTGAGATATATAATGTCTGCTATTTTTAAGACAATTTGCCTTTTAATATGTATATTAAAATAACCTACAGTATATGCAGACAGAATGTGTTCCACTGGCACCTGGCAACACACATTCTTTTGGCCGAAGCTCTGCAAATTTTGAAAATCCTATTTTAATTGTTGGATGGTTTGTTTTAAAAAGCTCAAGTGCTTCTTTTAGGTTGCATAAGATTAGCGATTTTTATTTTCTTTCCCGCCTACCATCAGCTCCTTTTACAGAAACATAGTCTTTCAACCCTGGCATTTGTCTACTCACATCTGGCGAATGATAGAAGTCAATTACTTTGGCATCAGTTTCACTATTCAGGCGTTTCCCCAAAGGCGGATTAGGAGTTGAAAGCACTCCCTTCTCCCTCACCAAACTCTTTGCTTGCATAGCCATGTAATCTGAGCACTTAAATTCTTTTCTAATCTTTACTTGTGTCCATCTTTTTGGTAGGATAGTAAGAATTGTCAGTTTTTCACTTCGACTTGTCACTTGATTAAATTTCTCTTTTAGTTGTTGAAGAATCTCCAGTTCTGTATCATCTGAGTCACTGCATGAAATTGGTTGTTTAGTTGCAAGTTCAAGCTTTCTTTTCACAACTCCTACTTTCCTCAACTTTCTCTTTGCATAACCAGCGCTGTCAGAGAGTTTACATGGTTTTATTGGGGTCTCATCAAGTGTGGCCAATGAAGCATTGAATTTACTGAGCTCATACTGCATTTCAACTACATCTCCAATGGTTTCTAGCTCAGATGGGGCACTTGATGAGGTGGATTGTGATTTTTCAAGTGGTTCACATTCAGGCATTGGGGATGGATGATTTGCTAGTATATTTTGACAGGTTGCACATGCTTTATGATTATTTGTTAGTTTCAATTCAGGATTTTGATCAATCAAATTTTTAGTCAATGCACGAATGCCTTTTTTCACTTTTCCTTTGTGTTTTTTAAATGGATCACAACAGAACCTGCCCATATTGAAACTGCTGAAATCCATGTTTATCTAAAAAGAAAAAAAAAAATGTAGCTTAAAAGCCAGGGTTGCAATTACACAAAATGGAAACAATTACAATTTTTTTATTTTTCTTCAAATTAATTACAGTTAGTATTGTACTTCACAAGATCAATTGCAATTACAATTAATTTTGTCTGAATCAATTACAATTACACAGATATAACTATCTATTCTATATATCTAAATATATATCTATATCTAAGTATAACTAAATAAACTATCAAAGGTTTAATTTCATTGGATGATGTATGACTGCCAGATCTAGGGGTATAATTTTTAACAGTTGACATTAATTGATCAATTACATCAGTTATAGCTCAAAAATCAATTACAATTACCTTTATTTTTATTTTATTTTATTGTGAAAATTACAATTAATGGAAATTAAGATCAATTAATTAAAAATACAATTATAATTATTCATTGTATCCAACCCTGTTAAAAGCTATTTTTGCTTAGATGGCACAAATAAAATTTGGGACTTACTGATCTTGTTTCAGAGGTCTACAACAAGAAAAAATGTGCAGTTTGATTTACAGATTGGAATAAATACAGATGCCAAAAAAATCCTTGCTCCAAGGTTTAAATAAGCTTATTTTCACATGGGTACATACTGTTGTACACAATGAATAAATACACAAAGTTAAGTAATTCTGTTAAAACTCATCTAACTCTTAAAACTGAACTTATTCTGTAGGGTAGTACCTATAGCCTAGTATAAGGTACTTATATACGTACATAGCTTTACCTTTAAACAGGATAGCAGTTTCGAAGTTCTTCACACTTTTGAATGTCCATATAAATTAATTAATTATGTAATTTAAATTACCTATATTATATAATTCTCTGAAATATACAAAAAAAAAAAAAAAAAAATTATTTTATAATAGGGCCGGATACTTATTCAACCAATTAACTGGGTTAGGTTAGGTTAGATAATTACCGATTTTTTTAAAAATTAGCAGACATTATATATATATCGGTAAGAAAAATCTAATGGTATTTTTCTGAACACACTAGCTCAAACAGTTCCAAAGTTTGGTGGAAAAAGGTACTTGGTCAAAATGGAGGTGGGTATGGTCCACTGAAATGGCTGTAGTGTCTATACTAACTTCATCAACACTAAAAACCTTGTTTTAGGTTAAGGTAGACATGTGCACCCAAAATTGGGTGAAAGGAGAAAAAAATCGGTTGTGACATCAAATGACCTACACAAGGTCAAAGGTCAAAAATAAGATCAACATTTTTTTTTTTACTACTGAGGTAAAATATGAATAGAAACAAAGTTGTAGATCTGCTTAAAAGCTTTAAAATAGTGTTTAAATGGTCTGTAAGTGCAATAGGAGCCGAGGTATTTCATGTTGAAATATGGTATGACCTTGAAAATTAACCTTTTTTTACAAAATTCGAAGGGCCATATCTCCGGAACCATATGACCTAGAGTGTTGAAACAAGCGACATTGTTTTTCTCACAGAAATCTATATGTGTGCCAACTTTCAAAAAAATCAGTGATGGTCACGTTTTTTTCGCCGTTGAACTGACATGGAATGACCCTAATGTAGGTTTCCTGTTGACAAACTTTGACAAAAAAATCAGACCGCTTTTTAGAGAGGTTAAGTCATAGTTCACACGTAAAGTCAACTCTCTTAGTTTTAATTCTTTTTGGACGACTGGTGTAAATTTGCAATGTTTCAAATACACACACTCATAATTACACCCTACAAAAAACTCCGTCGTCAAAGGGTTAACTTTAGGTGTTTTTCATAGAATAATAGTAGTTATCTCTTCAACGATTTTAGAAATGTAAGAATTACTTTCTTATCCTAATTAGGAGAGAGGTTAGTAGAAAGCAGACGTGGGGTCAATTACTGGGTTTCTATTACTATTACTTTAATTTTCATCTATTACTATTACTTTTGTATGTGGGATACTTCACTCATTTGAAAAGAATCTTTGTCTATTTAAATGCAATTAGAAGCAGTGTGTTAACAAACCAAAAAACAAACACTTTATTTCAGTCTCAACAGGTACAAACATTATACAAGAGGTCCGTAGAAGATTGAGAGATAGTTGTCTGGAGCACTGACTAAGTAGGCCAGTGAATCACTGTGTATAATGAACATACAAATATCACTGACATAAGTAAAGCTGTCACCAGGAATATGATAATAAAAACCCACTCTAATAGACAGTTTATTTCCACAACAGTTTCGATGCCCACTGGCATCCTCTTCGGGTAGATACAGAAAAACGAATGAACCAAAAACAAGAGGGAAAACAGTTCAGGGACCATTAAGAAATTCGCACCGAGGTTAGATCCCGTTCTCCCGACACCGAAAGGACATTTTTATTAAAGGGTCCCGCTTATAAGTATCAGGTCATCCCATAAGTAATGTCGTTTTTTAGATCGGAATTTGAAGGACAGAAAAAAAACTCAACAAACTTTTTAATCTAGTATATATTTTCTATCGGAATCAATGACACTGCCAACGTCCCACAAGCTTTTCAATGCCATGTTTATAAAATTGAGGCGGTTTTGAGGCAAAAAACGTACAAAGACGTGTGCAGGTCATCTAAAGAAGTATACTGTTTCTCGTCAAGATAGTTTTGCAGACTCCTGAAGAGATGATAATCTGAAGGCGTAAGGTCTGGAGAATATGGAGGATGTGAAAGTTTTTCCAACCCAAGCTCCTCAATTTTTGCGGAAGTGATCCGAGCGGTATGAGGACGTGCGTTGTCGTGGTGGAACACGATTCCTTTCCGATTAACCAAAGGAGGTCTCTTTTCTTTTAGTGCAGTGTTCAATCGATCCAGTTGTTGAAAGTAGACTTGAGCGGTGATTGTTTGGTTGTGTGGTAAGGTTTCAAAGTGTATTACACCACCTTTATCCCACCAAGCACTAAGCAACACCTTCCGAGGGTGAAGATTTGGTTTTGGATGTGGTGTCGCTGGTTCTCCGGCACAAACCCACTGTCGACGGCGCTTAACATTCTGGTACAGTATCCACTTTTCATCACCAGTCACTAAACGGTGCAAAAACGGATCTTGGAGTTCACGGGAATGAAAAGCTGTGCTAATGTTTACCCACCCCTCAGATTGTCGACCGACAATTCATGTGGCACCCATTTTCCTAACTTAGGCACTTTCCCGAGTTGTTGCAAATGTAGATGGATGGTGGACGGGGATGAATTGAGTTTCTGGGCCAATTCTTCGACAGTTGTTGAACAGTCTTCTTCAAGTGCGGCTAACAGCAGGTCAACATCAAACTCAGCAGGGCGTCCAGAGCGTGCTGCATCTGTCAAACAGCAGTCACCATTCCTAAACTTTTGAAACCATCTTTGACATTTCCTCACATGCAGAATATCGTTGCCATAAACTTCCTGAATGTTTCGCGTTGCTTCAGTAGCACTATTCCCTTTTTTGAACTCGTAAAGCATTATATGCCTGATATGCTTTTCTGATACCGCCATGTTTGTGAGGGGTTCACATAAAGCAAAACACACGTCTTCACTAGTCAAGGTTTGTAAAATATGTAACGAAACACGATAGATCTCCTCTTAGATATAACCTTCGGAAAATTTATGCTTGAACCGAGTAGGACTAGTTTAAACTTAATCTATCGTAAAAAATTACATTATTAATGGAATGACCTGATACATTCGCACAAATTTAAAACTATCTGCTTGTTCTATACATACAGATTCTATTATTTTGACATAATTACTGCATTTATTATTGCATTTATTATTACATTTACTTTTTTAACATTTATTATTATTACCTTTACACTTATTATTACATTTATTTTATTACCTTTATTACATTTATTTTATTACCTTTATTACATTTATTATTATTACATTTATTTTATTACCTTTATTACATTTATTATTATTACATTTATTTTATTACCTTTATTACATTTATTATTATTGCATTTACAGTTATTCCTTCTATTATTACATTTACACAGTGTTGGGCACTAAAGCGTTAATCCGATAACAGTTAATTAACGAAGTTAACTTTTTTAACGGACTATTAACGGAAGTTAATTTCCATTTATCGTTATCGGACCAGTTAACTTCCGATAACTCGATATTTAGTCTGTTAAAGTCCGTTAACACGTTAACTGCGAGGAGTCATTCACGGAAGATCACCGCTCCGCGAATGAATTCAAACCGCCATAACTTCAGTCTGCCAATTCCGTCCTCTGCCGCAGTGGAACGGCTCTTCTCTCTCGGCAAGGACATCCTGAGGCCCAAGAGGTCAAGACTGGCAGTTGGGCCTAACTTTGAGAAGTTGGTCTTTCTGAAGGGCAACCAGCACATTGTGTCATAGTCTTTAATAAATGTGCCTAAAATTTAATTTTACCTTTCAGTTCCCGCCATAATAATTCTCTGGTAAATTAAAATTTAGTTAATGGTTAGTGGTTACAAAGGTTTCAAAACATGTAATCAGTACATTTTTTATTAAAAACAAAAAAAAAGAAGCAAAAAAGTTGCAAAATTTGATAAAAATAGTTAAATACCTATTTATTGTTGGATTTTGCATAAATAAACATTTTCTATGGGTTTTAAAGCTTTTTTCCTTGATTTTTTTTAAATGTTAGTAAAGAAATAGTTATCGTTAACGGATTATCGTTAACTTCCGTTAACTTTGTAGTAAAATTATGGGATTATCGTTATCGGAGTTAAAAATTGGGGTTAACGGATTATCGTTATCGAAGTTAACTTTTTGGTTAACGGTGCCCACCACTGCATTTACATTTATTTTTCCATTTACATTTTACCGAAAAAAACGAATGAACCAAAAGCGAGTAAGGATACAATCCAGAGACCTTTAAGAAATTCACACTTAGGTTAGAATCCGTTCACCCGACCCCGTAAGGGATTTTTTGATTAAGAATCAGAGGGTCCAGCTTATAAGTACTTTCGCACAAATTAAAATTATCCATTTGTTCTATCCAAACAGATTCTATTATTTTTCGTTTGACATAATTATTGCATTTATAAAGTAACTTACTTGATTCTCAATCTATAGCATGATCATTTTGGCTGGCGTGATAAAAAATTGCATTATTAGTATTACAACTTCTGAAGGCATATTTGTGTTCTTTAATACGGGTTTCAATATTTCTTCCAGTTTCTCCTACGTATACTAAATCACAACTTTTACAGGGAATGCTGTAGACACAGGCTTGTTCCTGTTTTGCAACGTTATTCCGAACCAATTTATTTTTTACGTAGACGAATATTTGAACGCCAAAGCAAACTTAAAATCTTTCGTCAGCGGTTTTACTCTTTCTAAGCCGGCAATGTAAGGCAAACTAGCATATTGTTTTTGGTTAACTGAAGGTTCCCGAGGGGTATTACTATGATTGACTGAACCACCTCACACTATGTACCTAAGAAATCAAAAATTTCGACCCGGCCTAAATTGTATAGGGTTTGATGGAAGAAAGGATGATACGTTAACCAAGCATGGAAAAGAGAAAGAAGAACATTATGTGCTGATCAAAGACCCTGGAGGTATCTATGTAGACCATCTCTGCCCTGACGCAGGAAATGCTCGGTGTATAGCTGATGAAATTATAACGTTCTTAATTGATTCAGCGAGCATCGACACTCTCAATGCTCTGCTATGCGACGGTACTGCTGTCAATACTGGTACAATTGCTGGTACCATAAAATTGATTGAAATTTTTTTGCATAGATCAGTCAATGGCTCGTGTTTTTACACGTGAATGAACTCCCCTTCAGACACATATTTGAAACCGTAGACGGAAAAACATCAGGGCCAAATACCTTTAAAGGTTCAATTGGAGCCAAATTGAAATGTGATTTAACCATTTTAGACTTAGTGGCATTTTCACCAGTTCAGGGCAACGTCCAAGATATACCACCGAATGTCGTGAAAGAGTTGAGCAGTGATCAAAAGTATCTCTATATGTGCCTAGCAGTGCAATCTGGATGGGTATCTGAAAGTCTATCCCGCAGGTCTCCAGGTGCCCATTCATCATGCTCGCTGGATTACCCGAGCAAACCGGATTCTTCGTTTATATGTATCGACTTTGCATCCCGAACAAAATCTGAAAGAACTGGTAACCATCGTCATGAAATCATATGCTCCTGGATGGTTTCATATCAAATCCCATCCTAAAGCTACTGACGGAGCACAGAATTTTTTTCATTTGATTGTCTTGACGCGAGGATTGGAAGAAAAACATCGCATTATTATGGAACCGGTGTTCCGTAATAATGCCTATTTTGCCAATCCCGAAGCTATCCTACTGTCAATGCTTACTGATAGCAGACAACATGTCGGAGAAGATGCTCTTCAGAAGATACTTCTCAGTCGGACACGTTTCAGTGGCACACGAAATTTTGAGCTTCCTAAATCTCTAAATTTCGAGTCCAAAGACTACTATGAGATGATTGACTGGAGAAAGGAAGCTATCAATTCTCCACCTTTGATAAGGAATTTCAGCAATGAAGAGCTACTACATGCAAGAACAGAACCCTTGAAAATTGCTGCCTTTTCATGCCACAGTTAAAGCGTGGAAAGTGCAGTGAACTTAGTGACAAAAGCATCAGAACAAAGGATTGGCTACGACAATCGGCATAAATTTATCCTCAGTCAACTGGAATCAAGAAAAAGACTGCCACAGTTTGAATGGAAAAGCCAATGGGGCCAAGGCACATCCACAAGTAATTAGTGAATTGTGAAGGTAATTTTTAAATTAAATTTTGTTTTTACTTCAAAGCTGTTTTGTGTAATAAATGGTACAATAGACTAATTGTCTTCTTTTCAGACAAATACTGTATACTAGGCCTATGAGGTTTATGAATTGGTCTTCTAGGCAATCAGTACTCCAAACTAAAGTTTATGCCACCCTTTTCTATATACTGATAACACTTTTTGGGGATGCGGGAATTTTTCAAAGACTTGAAATTTCTTGGATAATTGCCTGAAAATTGCACATGAAGTACATTACGCAATTTTAAGGGGGTTCATATCTATAAAAAAAAATGCTCTAATGATCTCCATTTTGATTTATGATACTATTTTTAATTTGGGGGGTGGAGCCAAAAATAAGAGGGAGTATGCTAGTGGTACGGAGGGGAGCTTAAACTTTCTTTTGGAGTATGTTGGTCAGGATATCATTTCATAAACCCCACATAGTGCCCATCTAAAAAAAAACATTTTGACTAGATTTTGACCCGGCCTAGACTGGGCATTAGGGCGGCTCGTTTTTACACTTTTTTCGATATTTAATTGGGGGTAGTGCGGAAAAGTTGCGATTTGGAGAGAAAATAAAGTGTGTAAAATTTTTTTGATCTACGTCAATACCTTCCGGTGGCGGCGAGTCCTTAAAAATCGAAAAATAGGCCTAACGGGGTAGATTGGAAAATGGTTTTACAGACTTACAAAATAAACAATAAAAATTTCAGCACAATCTGTTAATAACTTCCGGTAGCGTCTTAGCCGTTAAAATATCCAAAATATTGATTTAAAGCAAGTTTTAACAAGATGTTATACAAATGTTAATTCCGATATATTTCTGTGCAAATAACCCTGAGAACACTATTATAGGCTTGAATAAATTAATAGCAGTCATTGAACAATGAACATTATATAAAATTATATAAAATGTGTGTGTTTTTAGGCCTATTTTTCGATTTTTAAGGACTCGCTGCCACCGGAAGGTATTGACGTAGATCAAAAAAATTTGACACACTTTATTTTCTCTCCAAATCGCAACTTTTCCGCACTACCCCCAATCAAATATCGAAAAAAGTGTAAAAACGAGCCGCCCTACTGGGCATGCCTAGTTCTACGTTGCATGTTGGCAATTTTCTATCTAAAAAAAAGTAAGTACATCATCAATGGGAACTTTCATAAACAAGGACTCAAAGAACACATATGCCTTCAGAAGTTGTAATATTAATAATGCAATTTTTCATCACGCCAACCAAAATGATCATGCTATAGATTGGGAATCAAGTAAGTTACTTTATAAATGCAATAATTATGTCAAACGAAAAATAATAGAATCTGTATGGATATAACAAGTGGATAATTTTAATTTGTGCGAAGGTACTTATAAGCTGGACCCTCTAATGCATGGGTCGGGAACTTTTTTGGGTATTACCCAAAAATCTATTTGAGTAAAATGAAATTACCCCCAGACTTCAAAGTAAACAAAAACAAGCCAATTGCTCTTAAAATTGTTGCATATGATATACAAAAAATTCAAATTCAAAAAATGTTTATTGGATCCATTATTATGGAGAAATAAAAAAAAGCCACACATGCTGGCATAAGAATAGCACATAAACAAAATTAGTAAAAAGGATTGAAGAACTGAAGAATTTCATTCAAAACATCTCCACTTCAGGTTTTGGAAAAATGATGGTGGTTCATTTTTGATACATCATCATCAAAATCAGGACGTAAATTCGTAATATTCTAAAATTTAGAATAACGCCACATTTATGTAACAAAATAAAATAAAAATATACGAAAAAAATATCAGCACAAAGTGTCAAGCACTAAAAGCACCTCTTCGTTTCATGATACCATACACACGACTGAGGCTCTCATACCGCACGCATTACCCCCAAAATTTTTAAATTTACCCCTGTTCCCCGACCTCTGCTCTAATGAGATTCTTAGCCAAGAAATCCCTTACGGCGTCGGGTGAACGGATTCTAACCTTAGTGTGAATTTCTTGAAGGTCTCTGGATTGTATCCTTACTCGCTTTTGGTTCATTCGTTTTTTTCAGTAAAATGTAAATGGAAAAATAAACGTACGGTAAATGTAATAATGGAAGTAATAAATGTGGAAATATATGTAAATGCAATAATAATAAATGTAATAATAAAGGTAATAAATAAATGTAATAATAAGTGTAAAGGTAATAATAATAACTGCCCGACAAAAAAAAATGTTTTTGCTGCTGATTTAATTCTAAGACCTGTTTCTGGATAATATTGATGTGCTGATTTCAAAAATCACCTTAGATTTTGTCCATCACATCAGGTTTTCGTGCAATGCAATATGCCTATTTTGGGTGATCCATGAAGGGCGCTTATCAAAATTGATGATTTTTGAGACCTGTTAACGATTACCGGAAAATTCACCGACCATCAAATTCACCGACCATCAAATTCACCGACCATCAAATTCACCGACCATCAAATTCACCGACCATCAAATTCACCGACCATCAAATTCACCGACCATCAAATTCACCGACCATCAAATTCACCGACCATCAAATTCACCGACCATCAAATTCACCGACCATCAAATTCACCGACGGAAAAATCATCGACCCTCAAATTCGCCCCCAGAAAATTCACCGACCTTTAAATTCACCGACAAACCAACCAATTTAATTAATTAGTTTAAAAACAAACTTTACAAATATTTCAAACCGCGACAAACCAACCATCTAAACTAAACATTCATTAGTACCATTTGAGTTGGATAGGTTACTACTACTTTTGACTCATTCGTTCCCCAACACCCTTAAGAAATGGCGCTTCGTTTTGTAGAGTCCGAGAAAGGAAAGAAAAAGCTTTGTATTGAAGGTCACCTGTACTACAAAGAAAAGCAAAATCACGATACAATTCATTGGAAGTGTGACCAATACCAGAAAACTAAATGTCGTGCTCGAGTATCTACAGTTGGTGACAATATAATTAAGCATTCAAATGAGCACAATCACCATGCAGATGCAGCAAGCGTCGAAGCAGCAAGTGTTAGTGAAATGATTCGCAAGAAGGCTACAGATACAACCGATTCTCCGCATTCAATATTATCTGATGCCTTTGCTGCATGTAGTCAAGCAGCAATTGGAAAGCTTCCTAGTACAGAAAACATCAAAAGAACAATGAGAAACATGCGAAGCAAGAAGCACGCAGGACCGGTCATACCAACCCTTTGCAAAGACATTGTTTTTCCTCAAGATTACACAAAACTGCCGAATGACGAAGAGTTTTTATATTTTGACACGGGAAATTATGAAAATCGCATTATAGTCTTTGCCACTGTGCAAAATCTTCAAATGTTAATGAAAAGCAAACACTGGTATGCCGATGGCACATTCAAAGCAGCGCCGTTGCTATTCAAGCAATTATACACACTGCATGGTTTAGAAGATAACGTTTCAATTCCACTAGTGTATGCTTTGCTACCCGACAAATCCGAAGAAACCTATAAGATTTTTTTGGAAAGCATCAGAAGATTTGATCCCTCTTCAACCCCGTTAACAATAACTACTGATTATGAAAAAGCCATGATTAAAGTTTCTAAGCAAGTGTTCCCAAACACGAAACAAAGAGGATGCTTTTTTTCATTTTTCTCAATGCATCATGCGAGCCATTCAAGCACATGGTCTGAAACAACTATATGAAATGGATGCAGATTTTGCCCTAAACCTTCGTATGCTATCTGCATTAGCATTTGTCCCTCCGCATAATGTAGTTGAGGCTTTTGAAATTTTGTGCGACAGCGATATTTGGCCTCCTGAAGCTCGACAAGTCATTGATTATTTTGAGGATACTTGGATTGGTCGTCCAGATCGAAGGCAACGACGTCGACCACCACAGTTTCCACATGAGATGTGGAACGTTCACGATGCTATCGTAAATGATTTGCCAAAAACGAATAATAATGTCGAAGGTTGGCATAGGGGATTTGAAAAGCAGCTAACTTCCTGCCATCCCAATATTTGGAAATTCGTGGAGTGCATAAAAAAAGAAGAAACTTTAAGCGAAGCCAAAATTGAACAATATATTGCAGGTCAAGAGCCACCGAGAAAGAGAAGAAAATACCGGGACTATGCAAAAAGAATAAGAAGAATTGTACTAAAATACGAACCTGACCAGTGTGTCAAAGCCTTTGCAAGAGGCATAGCTCATAATATATCGTTTTAATTTTTAATGATTGTTAAAGTACCTTGCATAAAGCTTTTAATTTCTTTTAATTCTTTTAATAAACTATGAATCTTAATGAATTATGAAGTATCCTTTAATAAAGCTTTTAATTTTGCGTATATTCTTTTAATAAATTATGAAATATTTGTACAGATTGGTAAATTAATAAATTAGAAGTATTTGGCGGTAAATTTGCTCGTCGGTGAATTTAATGGTCGGTGAATTTTCCAGCGATGAATTGTTCGTCGGTGAATTTGATAGTCGGTGAATTTGATAGTCGGTGAATTTTCCGTCGGTGAATTTTCCGTCGGTGAATTGATTTCGGTGAATTTACCGCACACCTGTTAACAGCTGTTTTGCTGTTAAAATTTTATCTGTGGATAAGAAAACTGATGAAAGATCCGCAATTCAGTAACTCAATGACCGAAACGGAGGCAAAAGCTTGGAATGCTTTTGTGGCAGTAGTTAAAAACTTCCTAGGAAACAAAAAAGTCTGAAAATTATAAAGATCTTGTAAAGGATTTACTTGTAAACTTTCAGCAGTTGGGTTGCAACATGAGCATTAAAGTTCACTATCTCAACAGTCATCTGGATAAATTTCCAGAAAATCTTGGTGATGTTAGTGAAGAGCAAGGTGAAAGGTTCCACCAAGATATCAAAGTGATGGAAGAACGATACCAAGGAAGATGGGATACCCATATGATGGCTGACTACTGCTGGAGCCCGCAAAGATATTGTCTTGACATCTCTCATTCTAGGAAGTCCTATAAAAGAAAATTTATCAGCACTGAAAAGTAAGAAAACAAGAAAAAGACAATGTTAAGAAAACTGGTCCCGTGCTTGCTTTAATATGGATTAATTTTTTGCTTATTTAAACACTTTTAATCACTTTGTGTGTCAATATTACCATTGTATATTAAAGTTCACTCCCTGCACAATTGTTTACTTTTCCATGCTGATTCTGAGTATGTAAAAACTTATTTTTTGAAAAGAAAAAAAATTGGGCATAACCCTGCCAAAATGCGTATCTCCAAAATATCCATATTTGATTGCTCGAAAACCTGACGTGATAGGCAAAAACTAAGGTGATTTTTTAAATCAGCACACCAAAGTTACCTAAAAACAGGTGTTAGAATTAAATCAGCAAAATTGGTGTTGGGCAGTGTAATAAATGTTAAAAAACGTAAATGTAATAATAAATGCAGTAATTATGTCAAAATAATAGAATCTGTATGTATAGAACAAGAAGATAGTTTTAATTTGTGCGAATGTACTTACAAGCGGGACCCTTTAATAAAATGCCCTTCTGGTGTCGGGAGAACGGGATCTAACCTAGGTGCGAATTTCTTAATGGTCTCTGGATTGTTTCCTTCTCGCCTTTTTCATTCGTTTTTCGGTTTATAATTTCTGTATAATGAAAAACAATGTAATAATAAATTTATAATTTCTGCAATAAATAATAATGCAATGTTAAATGTAATAAATGTAATAATTATGTAAAAAAATAATAGAATCTGTATGTAAAGACAATAAGATAGTTTTAAATTTGTGCGAATGTACTTATAAGCGGGACCCTTTAATTAAATGCCCCTCTGGCGTCGGGAAAACGGGATCTAACTTGATAGTCACGCGGAGGAGCCTTATTTCGACTGTGATTTTACTGCTGTATTGATATCATTCTTTGCATCGGTTCTTATGAATGGTTTCTATACGTCATCATTCATTCGGTTCTGCTCTGAATTTTTATATTACATTGAAACAAATCTCTCTCCACTGCTAATAGGCTTCGTCGTTTCCCTCCCAAACGAACACTTCTGACAGAGGAGGAATATTTGGAGCAATCGCGAAAAGAAACGAAAAAAGCCTTGGAAAATCTGAGGGAGTTCTGCCATTCTCCAGATTGTAATGCCTGGAAGACGATGTCCAGATTGAAGTCTCCCAAACGGTAAAATTACCTTTAACAATAATGATAATTTGTAAGAATTAATCATTGGATTTCTAGTGTAAAGAATATAATGGCATAATTCTTGGTTTTGAAAATTGCATAATTTCCATAAAATTTTAACTTCAATGTTGTGTTTTCCCTCCCACAATTTATTTTTACGGTCTTCCCATTTTGCCACATTATCGTGGGCTCATATAATTCACTTAAAGATCTTTAATATCTTATGTTCTAATTCTTAGGATTTTCCTAATTTCATTACAACCATTACAACATCGCCGACCAGCCGATTTTATGAAATAGTTATTCATCTTAAGTGCTTGGAACGGGTCGAATCGTTGTACGTAAATTCCACCCAGTAAATTTCACCCCCGAAAAATCCACCCAGTAAATTCCACCCATGGTAAATTCCACGCAAAGGGTTATCAAAAATATTTACAGTTTAGTAAAGTTTATTAAAAAGTTTATGCAAAATAAAAAAACTGGTAAAATATATAGGTTAGGTCAACTGTACACCCTTGATGATTGGTTAGGTTTAGTTGTGATTTGCTATAGAAACGATGGTCAAAATCATTCGAATCACCTAAAAACACACCAGAAAAACACTGTCCAGTGACTATCAAAAATTGACCTTAGAAAATAACAAAGTTATAATTGTTAAAATTCTTAAATTTTTTGATGGAATTTAGCATGGGTGAATTTTTCGGGGTAGAATTTACGGGGTGGAATTTACATGGAACTGGTCGAATGCATTTTTGTGATTGAGAGATTGAATCTTCATACACGATCAGAGAGAACTGCAGTTTATATCATATTAAATCATTTTTAGATTTTAATTAAGAGAAGACCGTCGCAACACGTAAATCAGTAAATATTTCCACTAATAATTATTAATTATTATTCACGTTTATTCTGAGTCTGACATTTTCAAAATCTTCATAGCGGACCATATCAACAATTTTGTTTTTAACATGCGTTCATGAAGCCACTGACTAGTCGTTTGTTAGGTTGAAATTTGAATGGGAACTATTGAAGACTTGTTTGAAGTTGTGTTCCATTAAGCACTTAATATTTGCATTAAAAGGTTTCACATGTGAAATTTAATCATTTGTTGCTTCATTTATTTTATCCCCGAGGAATGGGCGATACTAAGATCATTTATATATATTGAAGAACCCCGATCACGAATGCGTTCCTTTAGGTGGTCCGTGTTTTGTATTTTCACCTGGTACACCATGGCCTTCAAGTGCCCCCAAGTAAAAATCAAGGGGGGTGAGGTCTGGGGACCTCGGAGGCCACTCCACGGGACCACGGCGGCCAATCCAGTGACTCGGAAACTGCTGAACCAGCCACTGGCGCACGCAGATACCGTAATGGGGTGGCGCCCCGTCTTGCTGAAAGTACGCTGGAAATCCCCCGTCCTTGTTCAGCAGGGACGGCATGACTGTATCTTGCAGCATGTTTAGATACATTTCGGCATTCAGATTGGTGTCAATGAAAAAAGGGCCAACAATTGTGTTGCCCCATATCGCGCACCACACCATCACTTTTCCAGCTCCTTGCGTCTTTGAGGGACTCATCCAGTGCGGGTTGTCATCACTCCAATAACGTACGTTTTGACGATTAACCTCTCCATGAACATAAAAGTTGGCTTCATCTGAAAACAGGATGCCAGCCGAGAACTCCGTGTCTTCCTCCACTTTTGTTCTTGCCCATTCACAGAATTCCAGACGCCTGTCCGGGTCGTCTTCGCTAAGATACTGCAACATTTGCATTTTGTATGGATGCCATCTGTGCTCTTTCATAATGCGGACGATACTCCATTCGCTGACACCGCATTCTGCAGACATTCGTCGAGTGCTTTTTTGGGGACTCTCTGCGAACGCTGTCAGCACCATGGTCGCTGCGCTTTCATCGGTGGCTGTTCGTGGACGGCCACTTCTCGGTTGGTCTGCAACACTTCGTCTTCTTGAATTTCTCAATGAGTTTGGCAACGGTGTCGTGTGTGATGTGCGTGCCGGGGGCGCGTCTCCTGTAAAAATCCTCGGCAACCTTGCGACAGCTTCCTGATCCTGCCAGAAGAATGATCTCTATACGATCTTCTTGGGACAAAGGCATCTCAGCACATCACCTGCAAAAAAATAAAAAATAAATAATCATTTATTTATCATGACCATTTTGCCTATGTATGGAGACTTTTGACTATATATATATATATATATATATATATATATATATGTATATATGTGGGTGTCCCAAAAGGTATGGCCTAAAAATAAACTAATTACTTCTACTAATCACTTCTACCGGCAAACTATTCCAGCTATTTACTATTCTATGCGTAAAAAAGTTTTTGGCAACTACTGTCTCGAACCTTCTACTTGTCAACTTACACCCTTTATTTCTAGTCCTGTTATATTGAGATATTTCGAAAAAGCCCTCTCTATCTACATTATCGAAACCATTCATAATTTTGAAAACCTGGATTAGATCACCCCTTAGCCTCCTAGTCTCGACTGTAGTCAATTTTAACTCCTTAAACCTATCCTCGTACGACTTTGACCTAAGCGACGGAATCATCTTAGTTGCTCGTCTTTGAACTCTTTCGATTTTGTCTATATCTTTTCGCATATGCGGATTCCAAAATTGGATCGCGTACTCCAATTGGGTCTAAATAATGATTTATAAAGAGGAACTATAATATCACGCGATTTGTACTAAAAATTCCGAGCTATAAAACCTAACACTTTGTTCGCTTTATTGACCGCTGCTGTACTTTGTTTCGCTACTTTTAAATCACCAGTGACTATAACTCCTAAAACTTTTCCTGCTCTACGCTTGTTAACTCCTTCCCTGACATACTATACGCAAAATTACCGTTACGCGAACCTATATGTAAAATTTTGCACTTATCGACGTTAAATCTCATTTGCCATGTGACTGACCAATCAACGATTTTATTCAGATCTTCCTGGATTTTACCTCTATCTTCGTCATTAATCGCCCTACCACCCAGCTTCGTGTCATCCGCAAACTTTGAAACTGTACTGACTAGGCCGACATCTAAATCATTAATATATATAAGAAAAAGCAAGGGGCCCAATACAGAACCCTGAGGAACGCCACATTAGCCCAACACGACTCCGCTCCATCAACGACTACCCTGTTTCGTACCTCGCAACCACTCTTCTATCCAATTTATTACTACACCCCTGATTCCATGAGCCTTAGTTTTTTCAATGAGTCTTGTGCGGTACGCTGTCAAACGCTTTTTGAAAATCTAAATACACTACATCAACCGCCCGATGATAGCTATCGGAAACGTCAACCACGCTTTGAAAAAATTCTGAAAGATTAGTTAAGCAAGATTTGTGTCGCCTGAAACCGTGCTGCGTATTTGTAACTAAGTTATGCATTTCTAAGTGTTCGACTATACGATCCCTAATTATTGATTCCAGTAGCTTACCTACAACAGACATTAAACTGATTAGCCTATAATTTCCCGCCGCACCTTTATCGCCTTTCTTAAAGACAGGTGTTACGTTTGCTAACTTGAAATTATCTGGTACGCACCCCTCAGAAATAGACACATTAAAAATCTTTGTTAGCGGCACAACAATGCTATCTTTTAATTCTTTTAGTTTTATGGGATATATGGAATCCGGCCCCGGTGATTTAAGCATTTTCATTTTATCAATATAGCGCATTACTTCGCCTTCACTAACCACAATATTATCCAAAATATTACCATTATCAAAAGGTATTATGTCTATGACCGTAGGGATATTCGTAACATCTTCTATAGTAAAAACTGACGTAAAAAATTCGTTTACTAAGGTAGCCATTTCCTTGTTTTCAGAAACTAGCTCCCCGTTAACATTTTTCAACGGCCCCAAGACACTTTTTACCGGATTTCTGTTGTTGACGTATTGAAAGAATCGCTTGGGGTTTTCTTTACCGTCACGAACTATGGAGATTTCAAATTCGCGCTTTGACTTTTTTATTACACTTTTCGCTTCACGCCTTAGAGATATGTAGTTGTTTCGTAACCACAAATTGTCTTTATCGCACTTATGTAGCCTATAAGCCCTATCCCTACTCTTTATAATGTCTCCTACTCGAAGTAAATGACAAGGGCTTGTTTACTTTCACACGCTTAATTTTGTACGGTACACATTCCTCATAGTCCTAAGTACTGTTTCAAACGATTCCCACATTAGTTTTGCGTTGGAGATCCCCATTACGTTTTCCCAATTAACGTGTGACAACTCATTTCCAAATTTACAAAAGTCTGCGTGCTGGAAGTTAGGAATTTTAGTCGAGTTAGCTGGTTTCGAGTGACTTACTGAGAGGACAAACTCTACCATATTGTGATCGCTATTGCTTAACGGTTCTATTACTTGAAGATCAGTGATTAGCCTATCATCCGTAGTTATTACTAAATCTAAAATACTGTCCAACCTCGTAGATTCCCCAACCTTTTGAATAAGAAAGCTATCCTCGAGAAAATTAACTAAACGATTACCTTCCGCGTCTCCCTGCATTGTATCGTAATTCACGTTGGCGCAATTAAAGTCACCCATAACTAAAGCCTGCTCACTACCTATTATTCTCTTTAGTTCACGATATAACGCTTCGTCCGTATCAGCTGTTTGATTAGGGGGCCTATATATAACCGCAACAAGAAGTTTGAAATCGTTCAATTTAAGTTCTGCTATAGTCGAATCTATCGGTTCTGGAATTGTGTGCTTTACTTCTATAACGTTCGCAATATTATCTTTGATATACAACATAACACCGCCTCCTCGCCTACCTATTCTTTTTAAAAAAGTCTATAACCTCTAATTTGATACTCCCCTACAAAGTCACGTGTTTCAGTGCTAAGCCACGATTCATTTATCGCAATTAAATCATAGTCTTTACAAGCAATTAAAGAAAAAAATTCGTTTATTTTATTTCGTAGGCTACGAGCATTTAAGGATAGAACCTTCAAATTGTTTGTAATTGCGACACCTTCGCGAGCGCAGGGGAAATTTGTGGAAATTACGCTGGGACCGTTCGAGTTACGGCAGCCTGAAAAGAAGAGACTATTATGAAATAGTCTTCCTAAACGCGCAGCTCCAACGTCATTAAGATGAAGTCCATCTCCGAGGAACAAGTCCCTCCTGCCGTAGAAACTGTTCCAAAAATTCGCAAAATGCACTCCTTCCTGTTGGGAAAGAGGCTTTAGTTTATTGTTGATATAAGTCGCCTTGCTGTAGAAATCGCTACGTTGGATAATTCCAGGAAGTATACCTGTTAAAACAATCTTATTAGTTTTTCCTTTAGTCGCTCTAGCAAGTCCCTGTACCTAGCTAGTAGTTCTTCCGATCTAGAATTTAAAACGTTATTAGCACCGACATGAATAACATACGTTGTGTCCTCAGAGGTAGCGTCCGTAAAATGGTCAACACTATTAGTTAGATCCTCCACCCTTGCACCAGGGTAGCAGTCCGGCGCCTACGACGAGGGTTTCTCCCACAGAATTCCTCGAGCTGCCTTCGAACAATGGAACCGCCAACGAGTCGTATTTCCGGTTCATCAGCATCTTCGAAACCTAAAACAGGAAACTTATTGTTTGTTATTACTGGTAGACAAGTCTTAGGTTTCCTCAATGGGGAACGAATGGTTGTGAACTAGGGGAAGAGAGAGGGCTATTAGTACTATTTATATTATTAGTAGAAACTGAGGCAGAGGGGTCGTAACTGGAGTCTCAACAGATTCTAATTTTGCCGTCAGGAGCATCACGCTTTTTTCAAACCTCACTCTGGCCTCCCTCTCACGTTCTAACTCGTTGCTCAGGACTTCCATGCTTAATCACCATCTGCAAACTAACTGTTCATTTTTATTAGCCATTGTAAACGCGTAAGCGGCAAATTTCCCTTCACAGCGACTGCAAGTACTTGACGGGGATGCCATGCTCTTAAGTTGTCAAAAAACGAGCGTTTGGAAATTAATAAATTAGAACGTAGGTCTGCCGCGTGCTTATTGCGCCGTCACCTACGCAAATCCGCAAAAATGTTCCTGAAACGCAGAAACAGGTTCTTGTAACACAAATTTATACTAAATGAATATATAATTAAGTTACCGACGAAAGCTCTGTAAATGAAAAATTATTACTTAAACTTGTCCTCTATTCGACTGTTTTTCCCACAGTGGGTGACCACACACTACTTGATCCCCTTAAGGAAAGGAAAATGAACCTTATGAAAGTACGTTTTCTAATAGATTTGAAAAACAAAAAAGGCAAACCAAGGGAATTTCAACCTTATGAAACCTCGGTTAGTAATAGATTCGGGAAATAACCAAGGCAAGCCATGTGCACTATCCTTCGTTTAATCAAATAATATAGTATTGAATAAAGTAAAAAAATGAAATATATTCGTTAATGAATGATTAGTAACACGAAGTAATTTACTTAAGAATGCACCAAACACTATTTATTTTTTTTAAAGACATTTCAACGAAAACCACTTGATTCAAATAGTAACACTGGACACTCGATAAAACACGTTGGTTCACAAGGATATATATATATATATATAATTTTATTTATTTACATATATATTTTTTTATTTATATATATATATTTTTTTTTTATTTACTATATATATATATTATATATATAATATATATATATATATATAATATATATATATATAATATATATATATATATATATATTTTTTATAATGTTTCAGACCAACAAAGACCCTAGGATCCACTCATGGCTTGTCTACCTAACTGTGTTCGTAATTGTGTATGTCCTCCGTGGTGGCGGAGGGGACCTACAATTTTACGTGGGTTCCGAACCACAAGAACATAAGAAATTTATGTAACAACTTCCTGTACATTGGCAACGACCAATTTAGCAAAAGTAATTAATTATCGATTTAAAAATAAAGATGGAATCTCTGGATCCAGAGGATCAAGTCATAATAGACTACTATCCACAAATATGTTACACTCTATATCTATTTATAACGGACATGCAATTATATCAGATCCAAAGAATCCAGACAATTTCATTACGGTATCCATCAATACTAGTACCTTGTCACAAAAAATAAGTCACGGTCCATATCGATTGTGGACCAAGTCAAAATTTACAACCATAAACATTACAATATATACACTTAGGAGGAAAAGTGTAGGTGTGGCTGTAAAGACTGTACAGTAATGTAGAAATGTGTGTGCACCCATCTTGGGTCTCCCATTTAAAGGTGTTTGTGGGGCAAGTGAAGATCATGAGTTTTTCAATACCTCACAGTACTATGGGGGGCACCGCTCAGCAGAGGAATCTCTTTAAATGGGGTGTGTAAGGACAGAGAATATCCCCTAACCCAAGACGCTGCCTCCCTATATCCCACAACACTTGTGTTGAGCTGTGGGATCTATCCCCACAAAGCCTTAATTTTGCTACCTTAAACTATACCCAATCTATCAACATATTTGTCTAATCGATTTTTAAACATGTTTATAGACGTGCTACTAATTACTTCTACCGGCAAACTATTCCAGCTATTTACTATTCTATGCGTAAAAAAGTTTTTGGCAACTGCTGTCTCGAACCTTCTACTTGTCAACTTACATCCGTTATTTCTAGTCCTATTATATTGAGATATTTCGAAAAAGCTATCTCTATCTACGTTATCGAACCCATTCATAATTTTGAAAACCTGGATTAGATCACCCCTTAACCTCCTAGTCTCGAGTGTTGTCAATTTTAACTCCTTAAGCCTATCCTCGTACGACTTTGACCTAAGCGACGGAATCATCTTAGTTGCTCGTCTTTGAACTCTTTCGATTTTGTCTACATCTTTTCGCATATGCGGATTCGAAAATTGGACCGCGTACTCCAAATGAGGTCTAACTAATGATTTATAAAGAGGAACTATAATATCGCGCGATTTGTACTCAAAATTTCGAGCTATAAAACCTAACACTTTGTTCGCCTTATTGACCGCTGCTGTACTTTGTTTCGCTACTTTTAAATCACTAGTGGCTATAACTCCTAAATCTTTTTCCTGCTCTACGCTTGTTAAATCTTTCCCTGACATACATACGCAAAATTACCGTTACGCGAACCTATATGCAAAAATTTGCACTTATCCACGTTAAATCTCATTTGCCATGTGACTGACCAATCAACGATTTTATTCAGATCTTCCTGAATTTTACCTCTATCTTCGTCATTAATCGCCCTACCACCCAGCTTCGTGTCATCCGCAAACTTTGAAACTGTACTGACTAGGCCGACATCTAAATCGTTAATAAATATAAGAAAAAGCAAGGGGCCCAATACAGAACCCTGAGGAACGCCACTCACTACATTAGCCCAACACGACTCCGCTCCATCAACGACCACCCTCTGTTTCCTACCTCGCAACCACTCTTCTAGCCAATTTATTACTACACCCCTGATTCCGTGAGCCTTAGTTTTTTCAATGAGTCTTTTGTGCGGCACGGTGTCAAACGCTTTTTGAAAATCTAAATACATTACATCAACCGCCCGATGTCTATCGTATACGTCAACCACGCTTTGGAAAAAATGTAAAAGATTAGTTAAGCATGATTTGTTTCGCCTAAAACCGTGCTGCGTATTTCTAACTAGTTTATGCACTTCTAAGTGTTCGACTATACGATCCCTAATTATTGATTCCAGTAGCTTACCTACAACAGACGTTAAACTGATTGGCCTATAATTTCCCTCCGCACCTTTATCACCTTTCTTAAAGATAGGTGTTACGTTTGCTAACTTGAAATTTTCTGGTACGGACCCCTCAGAAATAGACGCATTAAAAATCTTTGTTAGCGGCACAACAATGCTATCTTTTAATTCTTTTAGTTGTATGGGATATATGGAGTCCGGCCCCGGTGATTTACGCGTTTTCATTTTATCAATATAGCGCATTACCTCCCCTTTACTAACCACGATATTATCCAAAATATTACCATTATCAAGAGGTATTATGTATGGCCGTAGGGATATTCGTTACATCTTCTATAGTAAAAACTGACGTAAAAAATTCGTTTAGCAAGGTAGCCATTTCTTGTTTTCAGAAACTAGATCTCCGTTTACATTTCTCAAAGGCCCCAAAACACTTTTTACTGGATTTCTATTATTGACGTATTGAAAGAATCGCTTGGGGTTTTCTTTACAGGCACGAGCTATGGAGATTTCAAATTCGCGTTTGGATTTTTTATTACACTTTTAGCTTCACACCTTAGAGATATGTAGTTGTTTCGTAACAACAGATTATCTTTATCGGACTTATATAGCCTATAAGCCCTATCTCTACTCTTTATAATGTCTCCTACTCTAGAAGTAAACCACAAGGGCTTGTTGTTTACTTTCGCACGCTTAATTTTGTATGGTACACATTCTTCATTTATAGTCCTAAATACCGTTTCGAACGATTCCCACATTAGTTTTGCGTTGGAGTTCCCCATCACGTTTTCCCAATTGACGTGTGACAATTTATTTCAAAATTTACAAAAGTCTGCGTGATGGAAGTTAGGAATTTTAGTCGACTTACTGAGAGGACAAACTCTACCATATTGTGATCGCTATTGCTTAACGGTTCTATTACTTGAAGATCAGTAATTACCCTATCATCCGTAGTTATTACTAAACCTCGTAGGTTCCCCAACGTTTTGAATAAGAAAGCTATCCTCGAGAAAATTCACTAAACGATTACCTTCCGCGTCTCCCTGCATTGTATCGTATTTATATATTGACGTTATTCAGTACTATATTATTTGATCAAACCAAGGCTACTGCACGTGGCTTGCCTTGTTTTTTTTCAAATCAATCAGAAAACGTGCAGTCATAAGGTTCATTTTTCCGTGCTTCGAGAGGTCAGGTAGTGTGTCGTCAGAAACCGTGTGAAAAAAAGGAAAAAATCGGGTCGAATCGCGGACAGATAAGTGTTATAAATTCTCTTCTTTTACAGATCTCTTGTCGGTAGCGTAATTCTATATTAATTTAGTATAAATTTGTGTTACAAGAACCTGTTTCTGCGTTTCAAGAACGCGGTAGACCAACGTTGTAATTTATTAATTTCCAAACGCTCGTTTTTTGGTACTGTTTTTTAGTTGTTCAACTAATTAAAAGCATGGCACCCCCGTCAAGTATTTGCAGTCGCTGTGAAGGGAAATTTGCTGCTTACGCGTTTACAATGGCTCATAATAATGAACAGTTAGTTTGCAGGTGGTGCTCAAGCATGGAAGTGCTGAGGAACGAGCTAGAACGTGAGAGGGAGGCCAGGGTGAGACTTGAAGAGAGCGTGATGCTCCTGACGGCAAAATTAGAATCCCTTGAGACTCCAGTTACGACCCCTCCTGCCTCAGTTTCTACTAATAATATAAATAGTACTAATAGCCCTCTCTCTCCCCCTAGTTCCCAACCCTTCGTTCGAGTGCGAAATGGAGCCCCATTGAGAAAAGCAAAGACCTGTCTACCAGTAATAACAAGCAATAAGTTTTCTGTTTTAGGTTTCGAAGATGCTGATGAACCGGAAATACGACTCGTTGGCGATTCCATTGTTCGAGGGCAGCTCGAGGAATTCTGTGGGAGAAACCCTCGTCGTAGGCGCCGTTACTGCTACCCTGGTGCAAGGGTGGAGGATGTAACTAATAGTGTTGACCATTTTACAGACGGTACCACCATGGACACAACGTATGTTATTCATGTCGGTACTAATAACGTTTTAAATTCTAGATCGGAAGAACTGCTGGCTAGGTATAGGGACTTATTAGAGCGACTAAAGGAGAAAACTAATAAGATTGTTTTAACAGGTATACTTCCTCGAATTATCCAACGAAGCGATTTTTACAGCAAGGCGACCTATATTAACAATAACCTAAAGTCTCTTTGCCAACAGAAAGGAGTGCATTTTGCAAATTTTTGGAACAGTTTCTACGTTAGGAGGGACTTGTTCCTCGGAGATGGACTTCATCTTAATAACGTTGGAGCTGCGCGTTTAGGAAGACTATTTCATAATACTGTCTCTTCTTTTCAGGCTGCCGTAACTCGAACGGTCGCAGCATAATTTCCACAAATTTGCGCTCGCGAAGGTGTCGCAATTACAAACAATTTGAAGGTTCTATTCTTAAATGCTCGTAGCCTATGAAATAAAATAAACAAATTTTTTTCTTTAATTGCTTGTAAAGACCATGATTTAATTGCGATAAATGAATCGCGGCGTAGCACTGAAACACGTGACTTTGTAGTGGAGTATCAAATTAGAGGTTATAGACTTTTTGTTAAGAACAGAATAGGTAGGCGAGGAGGCGGTGTTATGTTGTATATCAAAGATAATATTGCAAACGTTATAGAAGTAAAGCACTCAATTCCAGAACCGATAGATTCGACTATAGCAGAAGTTAAATTGAACGATTTCAAACTTCTTATTGCGGTTATATATAGGCCCCGTAATCAAACTGCTGATATGGACGAAGCGTTATATCGTGAACTAAAGAGAACAATAGGTAGTGAGCAGTCTTTAGTTATGGGTGACTTTAATTGCGCCAACGTGAATTACGATACAATGCAGGGAGTCGCGGAAGGTAATCGTTTAGTTAATTTTCTCGAGGATAGCTTTCTTATTCAAACGGTTGAGGAACCTACGAGGTTGAACAGTATTTTAGATTTAGTAATAACTACGGATGATAGGCTAATCACTGATCTTCAAGTAATAGAACCGTTAAGCAATAGCGATCACATGTTAGCGTTTGTCCTCTCAGTAAGTCACTCGAAACCAGATAACGACTAAAATTCCTAACTTCCAGCATGCAGACTTTTGTAAATTTGGAAATAAATTTTCACACGTCAATTGGGAAAATGTAATGGGGATTTCCAACGCAAAACTAGTGTGGGAATCGTTTGAAACAGTATTTAGGACTATAAATGAGGAGTGTGTACCGTACAAAATTAAGCGTGCGAAAGTAAACAACAAGCACTTGTGGTTTACTTCTAGAGTAGGAGACATTATAAAGAGTAGAGATAGGGCTTATAGGCTACATAAGTGCGATAAAGACAATTTGTGGTTACGAAACAACTACATATCTCTAAGGCGTGAAGTGAAAAATGTAATAAAAAAGTCCAAGCGCGAATTTGAAATCTCCATAGCTCGTGACGGTAAAGAAAACCCCAAGCGATTCTTTCAATACGTCAACAATAGAAATTCAGTAAAAAGTGTTTTGGGGCCGTTGAAAAATGTTAACGGAGATCTAGTTTCTGAAAACAAGGAAATGGCTACCTTGCTAAACGAATTTTTTACGTCAGTTTTTACTATAGAAGATGTAACGAATATCCCTACGGTCATAGACATAATACCTTTTGATAATGGTAATATTTTGGATAATATTGTGGTTAGTGAAGGGGAGGTAATGCGCTATATTGATAAAATGAAAACGCGTAAATCACCGGGGCCGGATTCCATATATCCCATACAACTAAAAGAATTAAAAGATAGCATTGTTGTGCCGCTAACAAAGATTTTTAATGCGTCTATTTCTGAGGGGTGCGTACCAGATAATTTCAAGTTAGCAAACGTAACACCTATTTAAGAAAGGCGATAAAGGTGCGGCGGGAAATTATAGGCCAATCAGTTTAACGTCTGTTGTAGGTAAGCTACTGGAATCAATAATTAGGGATCGTATAGTCGAACACTTAGAATGTATAACTTAGTTAGAAATACGCAGCACGGTTTTAGGCGAAACAAATCTTGCTTAACTAATCTTTTAGAATTTTTTCAAAGCGTGGTTGACGTTTACGATAGTCATCGGGCGGTTGATGTAGTGTATTTAGATTTTCAAAAAGCGTTTGACACCGTACCGCACAAAAGACTCATTGAAAAAACTAAGGCTCATGGAATCAGGGGTGTAGTAATAAATTGGATAGAAGAGTGGTTGCGAGGTAGGAAACAGAGGGTGGTCGTTGATGGAGCGGAGTCGTGTTGGGCTAATGTAGCGAGTGGCGTTCCTCAGGGTTCTGTATTGGGCCCCTTGCTTTTTTTTTATATATATTAACGATTTAGATGTCGGCCTAGTCAGTACAGTTTCAAAGTTTGCGGATGACACGAAGCTGGGTGGTAGGGCGATTAATGACGAAGATAGAGGTAAAATCCAGGAAGATCTGAATAAAATCGTTGATTGGTCAGTCACATGGCAAATGAGATTTAACGTTGATAAGTGCAAAATTTTACATATAGGTTCGCGTAACGGTAATTTTGTGTATAGTATGTCAGGAAAGGAGTTAACAAGCGTAGAGCAGGAAAAAGATTTAGGAGTTATAGTCACTGGTGATTTAAAAGTAGCGAAACAAAATACAGCAGCGTTTAGTAAAGCGAACAAAGTGTTAGGTTTTATAGCTCGGAATTTTTAGTACAAATCGCGCGATATTATAGTTCCTTTTTATAAATCATTGGTTAGACCCTATTTGGGGTACGCGATCCAATTTTGGAATCCGCATATGCGAAAAGATATAGACAAACTCGCAAGAGTTCAAAGACGAGCAACTAAGATGATTCCGTCGCTTAGTTCAAGTCATACGAGGATAGGCTTTAGGAGTTAAAATTGACTACACTCGAGACTAGGAGGCTAAGGGGTGATCTAATCCAGGTTTTCAAAATTATGAATGGGTTCGATAACGTAGCTAGAGATAGCTTTTTCGAAATATTTCAATATAATAGGACTAGAAATAATGGGTGTAAGTTAACAAGTAGAAGGTTCGAGACAGCAGTTGCCAGAAACTTTTTTTACGCATAGAATAGTAAATAGCTTGAATAGTTTGCCGGAAGAAGTAATTAGTAGCACTTCTATAAACATGTTTAAAAATCGATTAGACGCGTATGTTGACAGATTGGGTATAGTTTAAGGTAGTAAAATTAAGGCTTTGTGGTTCGGAACCCACGTAAAATTGTAGGTCCCCTCCGCCACCACGGAGGACATGCACAATACACAATTACGAACACAGTTAGGTAGAGCAGCCATGAGTGGATCTTAGGGTCTTTGTTGGTCTGAAACATTATAACTATATATTTCTTTATATATACAGGGTGTACATAAAGTCAGGATCTATTTTTGTG
Source organism: Bathynomus jamesi (assembly GCA_023014485.1). Lineage (NCBI taxonomy): Eukaryota > Metazoa > Arthropoda > Malacostraca > Isopoda > Cirolanidae > Bathynomus > Bathynomus jamesi. The sequence goes on from JAJOZX010000684.1 coordinate 900,515, forward strand.
AAGCACTTGGAAATTATATGGAATTCAATCATAAAATGATAAAGTGGTAACATTTATTAAATAATTAAGAGTAGGATTCGACGTGACGCCCATCAGTATCCCTGCACAGCTCAAATCATTCCGCAGCATTTCTAAACACATTCTGGAGCATTTGCGGGGTTATGTTATCTGCAGCAGTTCGTATACGTGTACGTAAGTTTTCAAGACTCGTAATCTTCGTCTGATAGACATGCGATTCGATAAAGCCCCATGCAAAGAAATCTAAAGGGGTTAAATCTGGTGATCTCGCTGGCCAAGGTCTGTTGCTTCCGCGTCCGATCCAGCGATTTGGAAAACGTCCATTTAGATAATCCTGAACAATTTTGGCATAGTGACAAGGAGCACCATCATGTTGTTAGACGACGGTACTAACAATCCTATCCCCGTCGTCTATCAACATGATGGTGCTCCTTGTCACTATGCCAAAATTGTTCAGGATTATCTAAATGGACGTTTTCCAAATCGCTGGATCGGACGCGGAAGCAACAGACCTTGTGTTGCGAGATGACCAGATTTAACCCCTTTAGATTTCTTTGCATGGGGCTTTATCGAGTCGCACGTCTATCAGACGAAGATTACGAGTCTTGAAAACTTACGTACACGTATACGAACTGTGCATGGATACTTGACTCTGCTTTCAAATATTAAATGTCCAACTTTGCTTCGCACTCGTAACTCGATACAGTTTTGCCGACATGCTAACTCTGCGAGGCTGCCAAAAGATTAATGGCTACATGGTGTAATTAATGGCTACATGGTCTAAATATAGAAATCAAATGAAAGACGGTTAAACAATGACCACACTCATAAACAGGATGTGGCTAAGAACAAAGAGCTGTGTGACGTCATCCACGCATTATGACGTCACCGATTTGATATACCCATATATGGAGATCACTCAGATCAGCACCACAAACACAAATGCGCTAGGTAATACTACAGCGCATTTGTGCTCCGATGGGATAAAAATAGATTTTTTTTCAGTTGTTTATTTCTTTATTGTTTTATACCATACAGCTTAACATAAAATACAATACGATTAACATATGTACATGCATACTCATTTTTATTAGATCCTTCAGGTGTATATTTACCAACATAAATACGACCTAATGGTTTAGATAAATCATTTGTAGATATTTTAATTAAAGTATTAGGGAATTGGGCAGTTACTTGTTCACCTAATTCACATACTTGCTTCAATCTACGATACATTCTAAACTCTTTAAAAGGTGAGAACCACTTTGTTCTTGGATGATGCATTACTTGCTCTGCACTATGAGAGGAGTCAAGATTAGGTTCAAACAAAACACAATGTGGAACAATTAAATATGGATCTGGTGATATCCCTACATTAGTTCCCTCTAACCTTTCCCTACCACCCTTCTTACGACCTATTGAATCTTCAAAATTAATCACATATCCAGACATATTAAGTTCTGGAATACTATGAAATGATACACCTGTTACTTGATAATAATTAAATTTTAAAATAGTAGATTTAGACTCATTAGTTAAAAGATCCAAACACAAGGTATAAAACCCATCTGCATTAACAGCAAAAGTATTTTTAGATAAATAAACAAATTTCATTGAAGCTGTAAATATCTTTTCCTTTGAACGCCATTTAGGTTTCCTTCGAGGAACAAACTTCCTTCTTCGATACATCTTGACCAGTAAATAATACACGTCACTCCAATACAATTCCAACGAAGAGAATGAAGTTTAAACAATTTGTGGGTCTATTTATAGATTCTGATAACGTCATGTTATGACACGAATCCTATCCCCTTAGAATCAACATGATGGTGCTCCTTGTCACTATGCCAAAATTGTTCAGGATTATCTAAATGGACGTTTTCCAAATCGCTGGATCGGACGCGGAAGCAACAGACCTTGTGTTGCGAGATGACCAGATTTAACCCCTTTAGATTTCTTTGCATGGGGCTTTATCGAGTCGCACGTCTATCAGACGAAGATTACGAGTCTTGAAAACTTACGTACACGTATACGAACTGCTGCAGATAACATAACCCCGCAAATGCTCCAGAATGTGTTTAGAAATGCTGCGGAATGATTTGAGCTGTGCAGGGATACTGATGGGCGTCACGTCGAATCCTACTCTTAATTATTTAATAAATGTTACCACTTTATCATTTTATGATTGAATTCCATATAATTTCCAAGTGCTTCACAAAAATAGATCCTGACTTTATGTACACCCTGTATATATATATATTTATTTATTTTTGTATTTATGTATTTATTTTTCTATTTATATATATATATTTTTTGGTATTTATACATATTTATATTTTTATATTTATTTATATATTTATATATTTATTTATTGATATATTTATTATTATTATTATTTATATGTATATAAAACCTGTATTGTTTTCTTAATGAAATACCGTTGATGAATTCCATTTTTTAAGTTTTAAAATATCACCCTAAAATTTAGGTTGGAAACATTTAAAATCTGACTGCAAGGCACAATGCTTGCTGTTTGATGTAGAGATTTCTTTGACTGAACTTTAGTTAAATTCGAAGTAGCTAACAAATGTTATCTGTATGTTTTGTGCTAGTATGAGGTACGTAATTTTGGTTGGCCATATTCTTTTAAATTGGTTTTCATTATACTTCGGAATAAGTAAGTTGTTTCACAAAGTTGTATTCCTTCATAAATTCAGTTTTGCAGCCGGTGAACACAAAAAACATACATACATACATTAACCCTTTCATACCCAAATTAAGTCGAAAAAAAAAAAAAAAAAAAAAAAAAAAATTGGGATATAAAAATCGTTTAATTGGACCCAAAATAACTGAAAAATATATTTTACAAAGTTTTATTGTTCATAATTAATAAAATACGAAATGTGTTAAATTTCACACATTGGGAACTGGAAGGTCTAAAATTGCTTCCAAAGTTAACGATGAAAATTTCACACACTGGGCATTAAAGGGTTAACAAAATCGTTTTCCATTTAATTAGGGTGAGAAGGCATAATGTAATGATGGGGTTGTTTAACCTCCTTTGCAACATCATCTAAGGTCATATGACGGCGGGGAGGGGGATCTGCGGCTTTACGTGGAATCCGAACCACGGGTCGCTACATATTCTGGACGCGGAAGACGGTCTCCCATCCAACTACTATCCGACCCAATGTAGCTTAACTTCGTTGATCAACGGGAAACGGTGTTATGACATTGGCTACGACGTAGCCCGGGGTGAGAAGGCAGCGATAGCTCGAATGCGAAAGACAAGGTAGCACACCACCGTTTACAGCCGCATTCTGATAGACCAGTCTCCCCACCCTTCTGTCCTTCACATGCGTAAATTGCCTACCTAAGTGGCCCTTCATTCATATTGAAGTTATTCGATACACTAGAGAAATAGTGAATGTTTTCTGGCTGCTTAATTATTCACTTCAGATTTGCTGAACGTTCCGTCGTTTCTACTGAAAAACATACAATCAATCGTAGACATAACGAAAGGTAAGGATTCATAAAGGTACTTCCACAGTTTTACGGAGGAGATGTTTCTGTAAGTTGTTAAAGGAGGTTTATTATAGTAAGACTTCGTTGATGTGAAATTGGATTAAGGAAAATAGAGGAAAATGTGAGTTAATCTTTATTAATGTAAATGACAATTAAGGTTTGTTGTGTGATACTAGAATATTCGATGATGGGTTCAGTAATGTTTGAGGTGAGAATTTAAGGGTGAGTGGAACATATCAGATTGAAGTTTATCTTTGTGTTCTCAGGCCTGAGTTTATAGTTGTCAGAAGATACCCTTTAATTGTATACCTAAGCTAGTGAAAACAGAAAACTTTAGTCATCAACCATTTTCTGTGTTCAGATGATGTAGCGACCCGTAGTTGAATATCACGTAAAGTTGTAGGTCCCCTCCGTCACATTACCTTTGCCGTTACGAAGGACGTTAAACACACTCAAACAGCTCGGTTTCACAACCCACGTGGTTTATTTGTTTTTGCTTTATTGAATTAATAATAATAAGAATATTGAAGTCCCATGTTTGGTGCAGATTCGCTGAATTTGCTGAAGGAGTGTGTCACCTGACGGACGAGGAGATACTGTCTTACGAAAGTGCCATCAATAATGAAGCTCGAAGTAGGACCGAGGACGACCTTATGACTACCGATGATGATGATGATGATGATGAAACCGTACTTAATCGGAAGAGATTAAGAAATTAACATTGATTAACTTTAGTTTGAGAGTTTCAAGCCATTCATTAATCACTACTCATTTCCTTCATTATTTAAATTCTTATTCACTCATACAGTATCTATTTTGCCAGTTCTTGTACATTATTATTTAATATTTAGCATTAGTTTAGGATGAATTAAATTTAGAAATTTAAATCTTTATGTTTGGGCATATGAATTTTATTGCTCCATGTTATCCATTTTATATTGATAACGAGAATAAGTAGTTAAATGTTTTGTGTTGAGGCTAAATTAGTTTCATTTATAATTAATTTTTAAGTCTAATTTATATATGTAGTTCATTGTTAAAATTTAACGAGATTGTTCATAATCATCGCTCCTGTAAACATTTATAAACTGTGTAGATACGAATAAATATTTTTACAATTACTTATGTAGATTTTTTATAAGCTGTAGCTTTAAAGCAGAACTGAAGTTTTAGCATATGATTAGTCAATTTTGTAAACTGTAATATAAGTGTATAAATGCTCAAGTAACTTAATTTTGGAAAACAATTCCGCCGTGCAGTTCTAAATAAAAGATTTGATCGTGTGATTAATCTTAAAAATTGTTAGTACTGTATCCTGTTAACTGAATATTTTTATTTATGGAAGAAGTTGAATTAAAGGAGTGAAGCCACAATGAAAAATGGATTTAGTTATACGCATGCTTTCGGCGTATATTAAGGTCTTCAGTTGTTGGTTATAGCCAAACATTACCTAAAATTATCAGGTCATCCCATAAGTAATGTTGTTTTTTTGCATTGCTAAACTCGCGTCGTGTTTGCACATTTTTCTCTATATATTTTGTGGAAAACTCGAATTTTTATATGTTTAGACATGTTACTTCTCACTCTAAGTGAAGTTTCATCGTGTTAACAATCTTCGTTTATTTCACCCTTATGGATAAGATGGAGGTGTCAGAGGAACACACCAGGCATATAATGCTTTATGAGTTTAGAAAAGGAAATAACGCGATTGTAGCCGCAAAAAATATTCAGGATACTTATGGGGAGGAAGCTTTAAATGTAAGGAAATGTCAAAGATGGTTCCAGAAGTTTAGGTCTGGTGGCTATATAGCTTAACTGATGAAGCGCGCCCGGCCCAACCTGTTGAGTTCAATGATGACCTTCTGATAGCTACACTTGAAGAAAATCCTGCTTTAACTGTTGAAGAACTTGCCCAGCAACTAAATTCAACCGGTTCCACAGTTCATCGCCACCTGCAACGACTGGGAAAAGTGTCGAAACTTGGGAAGTGGGTTCCCCATACGTTGTCACCGGACAACTGTAGAGATCGCGTGAACATTTGCTCTTCATTGCATTCTCGGCAACTTCAAGCACCGTTTCTGAATCGACTCATTACTGGGGATGAAAATTGGGTGCTTCATCACAATGTTAAGCGTCATCGGCAGTGGGTTAGTGCTGGGGAATCTGCTACACCACGGCCAAGAGGACATCTGCACCCGAGGAAGGTTTTGCTGTGCGTTTAGTGGGATATTCAAGGAGTGGTTTATTTTGAACTGTTGTAGCACAATCAAACCATTACAGCCGAAGTCTACTGTCAGCAACTTCAAAGACGGAGCGTTGCATTGCAAACAAAACGTCCTTTTATGGCCAATCGCAAGAGTGGTGTGTTTCAACAGGGCAGCGCGCATCCTCATACTGATCAAATCACCACTGCCAAAACTGAACAGCTTGGTTGGGAAAAAATTCCACATCTTCCGTATTCACCAGACCTTGCACCATCAGATTACCACCAATTCAGAAGTCTTCATAACTACCCTGACGGGAAAGAACTTTAAAGTTTCGAGGCTATCAACATTGCCCTCTCCGAGTTTTTTGCTTCTAAACCGAAGAAATTTTATCAATATGGAATTGAAATGCTTGTAGAGAGGTGGCAGAGTGTCATAGAAAGTGAAGGAAAATATAAAATTGATTAAAATTCATTTTGATGCAATTTTATTTTCATTTGGAAATAAAGGTAAAAAAACGACATTACATACGGGATGACCTGATATAAAATGACTTAATGAGTATTCTCAATTTTTGGATAAAAATATAATTTATAAAACTAAATTTCTCGTAATAGCAGAGAGGACTTAGAACTTTATCTTGTACGGCATATTTAATCTTTATTAGAATGTTTGAGAACCTAAACTGAATGTAGGATGTTGCCGGCAATATCTTTTGGGTGTAGTGTTTCCTGGTTAATTCAAAATATCAGTAAGTACCTTGCGTGTGTTCAAAATGTTTAGTCTACAAGTTTGATGAGATCTGGTTAAAGTTAGGGTTCATATATATGAACAATAACATGATTATTAACCCTCTCGGATTCTGGCCAATTGCGCAAATTTCGCCGTCTCGTGCTCTTTCGACACAGGTTGCGTCGTTGAAAATCTCACCCGTTGGTACTCTTTCGACGCAGGTTGCGTCGTTAGTAGGACTATATTGTTTATTTTGGTTAGAGTAATTTTGACGATGAAGACGCTCTTAGCGACGCATATGGCAACATATGACAATATGTTGCTTTATGTTTTTAGTGTTAAGGTATAAAATTTTACTGTTTCGTTTATAATACAGTGTGTCCGTAAAGTCATGGTGAGATTTTAAATAGCTATATTATTGCAACGAAACATGATAATGAGATGAAACAATGCCAAATTTAAGAACAACTCTCAAAGTTGTATCTTGTAGTTAGTCTAGGCTAAGCTTAATCTTTATCTCGTAGTTAGTCTAGGCTGTCCACATGCCTATGTTGAACATGAGCGTAATAGCCCGAAAGTTAATGTGTGGTGTGCTCTAGCACGAGATCGAGTGATTGGCCCATTTTTCTTCGCGGAACACACTGTGACGTCACACAACTACCTCGCTATGTTGGAACATTTTGCAGTACCCCAATTTATTGACAATAATGTCATCTTTCAGCAAGATGGTGCTCCTCCGCACTATGCCAACGTTGTTCGAGAATTCCTTAATGAAAAATTTCCACAGAGATGGATAGGAAGAGGAGGATGGAAGCCATGGCCTCCACGCTCTCCGGACCTGACACCTTTGGACTTTTATTTGTGGGGTTACGTCAAGCAAAGCGTGTACAGTGTACCCATTAGGGATATTCATCACTTGCACGAGCGAATCACGGAAGCTATCGCATCCGTCACTCCTGATGTTCTTGGGCGTGTGTGGCTGGAATTGAATCACCGCCTAGATGTCTGCAGGGCTACCAGAGGAGCCCATATCGAACTACGTTAAATAAAGTTATTCTTTTAGAGTTGTTCTTCAATTTGCCTTTTTTTCATCTCATTATCATGTTTCGTTGTAATAATATAGCTATTTAAAATCCCACCATGACTTTACGGACACACTGTATATGAGGCGCTCCGCGCCAGATGACGCCAAAAATAAAAAAAATTCCAGAAAACGCAGTTAAAGTTCATGCCACGCTACACGCTATTACAGTCGGCTTGTAAACAAGGTTAAATAGGGATTTCGACCTTATGGTTTTGGAGCCAAATGTTTGTACAGTATATCTCAAAAAAAAAAAAAAAGTTTTTAGCCCGGGATGGCGCTTACGAACATCTGGCGCGGAGCGCCTCATATTTGTCTTGTAAATTCTTTTTGAGGTGTACAAAGACGGACTGACAAACAATGTTGCTTTATATTTTTAGTGTAAGGTATATAATTATTGTTTACTTTAAATTTTTGAGATGCATCAGGACAGACGGATAGACAGCCAGCAAGCAGCGACAGAGATAACGGTGTCATACCATGTCTTGTGTCTTCCTGTTATCGTGAAATAGAAAAATATATTTGTTCCTTACCTGTTTATATCGGGTGGCCCAAAAAAACCGCATTGAGATTTGAACATCAATAACTTCAAAAATATGCAGTTCACACTTCCAAAATTTACATATCTTTTACCTCAATCTATTGATAAGCCATCATAAAAATTTCAGACCTCTACAAAAATACTTTTTCCACAGCTGAGGGAACAATGAGGTATGGTGAAAAAAACGAATATCATAAACTGAAAAAAATTTATTATTCACATCTTATCAAGAAATATGATCAATATGTCCACCGTCCTGCTTACAAACTAATCTTAACCTTTTTTTCCACGACATGGTACATTTTCTGATTTCTGCTAATGTTATTTTGTCCCAACATTCAAGTATTTTTTTCTTTAATTGCATTTCTGTAAACTTTTCTGTTTGGCCTTCATGAATCTTTTCTACTAGTGTGTTCCATATGCAATAATCCATGGGATTGCAATCAGGTGATTGCGAGGGCCAGTCGTTTTTTTCCAATGAAATTGACTAAATTCTGTTGTAGATAATCCTGTGTGAACTTGCTAGTATGAGCGGTAGCATATCTTGGAGTATGAAATCGTTTCCATAATACAGACGCCGACAATCGAGCAAAAGATTCTCCTTTATGAGATTTACATAGGTTTCTGAATTAATTTTTTTATTTCCTGAAATGAAATGAATTTTCGTCTTTCCATTCCACGATACACCTGCTAATATAATTTTTTTGGAACACCGACTTGTCTGGTGGTAAAGTCTCGATGGAGGAATGTCTCTTACGCCGACCATAAACAACATCGTTCCGGGAGTTTCGAGCAATCTCGATGGTGAAATCTTTTTCATCTGTAAAAACTATTTTTTAAACATCATTGGACGAAAATCTATCGAGCAATTTTCTACAACGAATTTTTCTTTTAGTTCTTACATTGCTGTCACGTCTTGAAACTCGGATCCTTCTAAATGCTTTAAGTACTAGCGTTCTCGGCATGCTTTGTATGGAACTTCGACTGATACCTAAATTTCTTGCAATGTTCATCTGAGAGCAGTGTGACCCAGGTCGATCCTCTTGAGATAGGCTCATCATTTCGATCATTGCTATATTGTCTTGAGTGTAAACTGTTTTAGGCTGACCACTTCCACGCTTCCATGCCGTCGAACCGGTTGCTTTTAAGTTTTTTAATTATTCTATTCACAGACGTAATATTAAAAGTTATTCCTGGAAATTCCCTCAAAATTCTTGCTCCAGTCCATCTTTTTTCCAAGAAACGCTTTTTCACCGTTAGTTAGAACCATAATTTGAAGAGTAAGTAAAAACAGTATTTAAGATGGGCGTAGCCTATATCATCTGACGTTTTTCAGAGACTAACAGATTATCCATAGGCTAAGCGCTAAGGAAACTACTACAAGTCTTAGAATAGTTGCCAGGTATAGCTATACACATTTAGGATTTAGGATATTAATTTTTTTCACCATACCTCATTGTTCCCTCAGCTGTGGAAAAAGTATTTTATGTAGAGGTCTGAAATTTTTATGATGGCTTATCAATAGATTGAGGTAAACGTTACGTAAATTTTGGAAGTGTGAACTGCATATTTTTGAAGTTATTGATGTTCAAATTTCAATGCGTTTTACTTGGGCCACCCGATATACGGTATATTGATAAGTGGTTGTTATTGTGGTATTTACATAAACTATTATACTCAATAAATAGAGACAAAAAAAGTTTTAAAAATATTGTGGGGAAAAGAAAATGGTGTTATTGGAACATTTTTGGACCCGCGCTAGAGCGGTGACGGGATGGGTGGCCTCGACTCGGGCAGGCTTAACGACGCAACTTGCGTCGAAAGAGTACGAGGGGTTAAGACTATTTCTCAGTTGTAGCTAACGTGATCTGACTTTTAACTTGTCAAAACAAATAGTTAAAAACTTAAGCTATTACTTTTGTGGTAATTTCTCTGCGCTAAATACAATTAATCAAGCTCTTTTGTTAGAGCTGTCCTTAATTTATTAATAACTAATGGAAGCAGTAAAATTTTATTTAGAGTAGGCTAAAATCTGCGTTGAGATCTCAACCAATGATCCTTTGATCCTTTCGAGTTTGCAGTAGCACCATCGACATACACCACCGCTCAAAAGTTTGAAAACGCCTGTAGGTTTCTCGTTCATGTTTCACACTTCATGATAAGGTGTCGTATCCTATATCAAATTGCTCTATAGATCCGTATTATATCTAGAACACTTAATATTTTAATATGCCGAGGTTAATTATTGCTTTTCATTCGGAGTAAATGTGAAAATGGCCTTAGGAAAGATTTAAATTACCTTGTTATGAGTATGATATGGAGGGGTCCGTTTGGATGATGCCTTAGTCGCCGAGATAGTCCATGTTTCAAGAGGACTATAGCTTCCAAGGTCATGATATCATAGAGGACAATAAAAAAGTATAAGCAAACATGATAGTGAGGAAATGAATTGTAATTCATGAACGGAAGACAACTTCATCCAAATCTGTCAAGAGCGTAATTGACAGTTGTCTGCAACGATGACCATACATTATCGCAGTCAAAATAACTAGAAGAGAACTAAGCAAATAAGATTTGGTGCTGTAGGCTTCCGGTCACGTTTCACAATTCGTGATTGCTGTTTTTGTCGCGTTGATTCAGTGTTACTTACCGCTCACTATTGCGGTTATTTGGTGCAATTTATTTTTTGTCATTGACCTTGATGCATGTACCCGCACACTATTGTTCGTGAAACATGGACACCCTCAGCGACTGATGCACCAGCCAAACCTCAGCATATTAAAATATTAAGTGTTCTAGAGACTAGCTGTAATATGTATGCATAGGTTGGTTTGATACAGGATATGACGCCTCATCATGAAGTGTGAAACGTGAACGAGAAACCTACAAGCGCTTCCAAACTTTTAACCGGTAGTGTATATTTACTCAATAATAGTGACAATGAAACATTTATAACTGCATGATGCAAATTGTTAATAGTTTCTATAATTAAAATTAGGTAGTAATTATTGCAATTAATTTTGTTACCATGGACCGTACTTAAATCATCTTGCAAAAAATGAAAATAAAAACCCACTCTAATAGACAGAGTTTATTTCCACGACAGTTTGGACGCCCACTGGCATCCTCCTCGGGTGGATACAGAAACACGAATGAACCAAAACAAGAGGGAAAATCAGTCCAGGGACCGACCGTTAAGAAATTCGCACCTAGATTAGATCCCATTCTCCCGACACCGGAAGGGCATTTTCATAAGTACATTCGCGCATATTTAAAACTATCTTTCTGTTCTAAACATACAGATTCTATTATTTTTTATTTTTACATAATTATTACATTTATTATTAAATTTATTACATTTAATATTGCATAATTATTTATTACAGAAATTATAAATTTATTTGCAACGTTTTGGTATGGGAATGGGGTCCCCTTTATCCCCAATACTGAGTACATTATACATGGAATATTATGAGTCGGAATTGTTGCAAACAATATGTCCCAGGAATCTAATTTGGTTTCGTTATGTAGATGATATTTTCTCATTTTGGCCTGACCACTGGAACAACTTTGACACTTTCTTTCAGTCATTAAATAACCTTGTTCCCTCTATTAAATTTAAATATGAATGGGAGAACGACAAACAATTACCTTTTCTAGATGTTTTGGTCATTAACGAAAGCGGAAAGCCCAATTTCACGGTCTATAGAAAACCTACTCATTGTAATTCGTACATTCATTATTTTTCAGATCATGATGAAGGGGTTAAAAGCTCAATTATTTCTTCCATGTTTCTAAGAGCACTCAGGATTTGTAGCCCTCATTTGCTGGACCCAGAAAATTCAAAGATTTGGAACATTTTTAAGGATTTAAAATATCCCGAGTGGTTTATCAGAAAGGCGTATTTTAAAGCCAAAAAATCTTTTTATACCCCTCGGGAACCTTCAGTTAACCAAAAACAATATGTGAGTTTGCCTTACATTGCCGGCTTAGAAAGAGTAAAACCGTTGACGAAAGATTTTAAGTTTGCTTTGGCGTTCAAATATTCGTCTACCGTGAAAAGTAAATTGGTTAGGAATAACGTTGCAAAAGAGGAACAAGCCTGTGTCTACAGCATTCCCTGTAAAAGTTGTGATTTAGTATACGTGGGAGAAACTGGAAGAAATATTGAAACCCGTATTAAAGAACACAAATATGCCTTCAGAAGTTGTAATACTAATAATGCCATTTTTTATCACGCCAGCCAAAATAATCATGCTATAGATTGGGAATCAAGTAAGGTACTTTATAAATGTAATAATTATGTCAAAAGAAAAATAATAGAATCTGTGTGTATAGAAAAAGTAGATAATTTTAATTTGTGCGAAGGTACTTATAAGTTAGACCCTTTAATGAGATTCTTAGTCAAAAAATCCCTTACGGAGTCGTGGGAACCTGTTCGAAACTAAGTGTAAATTTCTTAAATGTCTCTGGATTGGATTGTTTCCTTACTCGCTTTTAGTAAATGTAATAATGGAAGTAATAAATGTGGAAATAAATATAAATGCAACAGATGTAATAATAAAGGTAATATTATAAATTTAATAATTAGGGTAAAGTTAATAATAATAAATGTTAAAAAATGTAAATGCAATAATAAATGTAGTAATTATGTCAAAATATTAGAATCTGTATGTATACAGGGTGTCCCATAAGTCTGGCATCATAGGAAAAATAATAAAAAAAGGCAAAACAAAAGCTTTTATTTACAGAACGTGCTCAATATGTCCACCATTGTTTTCAATACACAAATTCAGACGTGATACCCAGTCAGCAAGCACACGGTGAATGATGTCAGGAGTAATGGTGTTACATGCCCCAATAATGCGCTGCCGCAAATGTTCAACACTCCTAATTTTCTCTGCGTATATCAGCGCTTTCAAGTGGCCCCAGAGATAAAAATCTAGTGGCGTGAGATCCGGGCTTCTAGCTGGCCATTCCACAGGCCCTCGACGTCCTATCCAATAACCAGGGAATTGTTGGTACAGGTATTCCCTTACTTGGGTGCTGCAATGTGCAGGAGCACCATCTTGCTGGAACCATGTTGGGAAATTTCTTTCTTCGTTCAAGACACTGGGAAATGCTTCTTCCTTGAGCATACGTAGGTAGGTGCCTCCAATGACATGTTCATCGAAAAAGAGGGGGCCTATGATGCGATCCTTCCAAATGCCACACCATACCATCACCCGAGATACACCTTGTTCCTTTGAAGAGGTATACCATTGAGGGCTTTTTTGAGACCAGTAGCTGGTGTTCTGTCGATTTACCTCACCATTTCCATAAAAAACAGCCTCGTCACTGAACAGAATGGTGGCGGGAAATTGGCATCCCGAGCATATGAATTATGGTTTGTAGAAATAGAAAAATATGAATTTCTCCTATGATGCCGGACTTATGGGACATCCTGTAGAACAAGAAGATAGTTTTAATTTGTGGGAATGTACTTATAAGCGGACCCTGTAATAAAATGCCCTTCCGGTGTGGGAGAACGGTATCTAACCTAGGTGCGAATTTCTCAATGGTCTCTGGATTGTTTCCTAATCGGCTTTTTTCATTCGTTTTTCGGTTTATAAGTTCTGTATAATAAACAATGTAATAACCAATGTAATAATAAATTTATGATTTCTGTAATAAATAATTATGCATTATTAAATGTAATAATTATGTAAAAATTAAAAAAAATAGAATCTGTATGTTTAGAACAGGAAGATAGTTTTAAATATGCGCGAATGTACTTAATGAAAATGCCCTTCCGGTGTCGGGAGAATGGGATCTAACCTAGGTGCGAATTTTTTAACGGTCGGTCCCTGGACTGTTTTTCCCTCTTGTTTTGGTTCATTCGTGTTTCTGTATCCACCCGAGGAGGATGCCAGTGGGCGTCGAAACTGTCGTGGAAATAAATTCTGTCTATTAGAGTGGGTTTTTATTTTCATATTTTGACCTTCACGTAGAAAAAAGTGAAGTTTTTTGCATTTATCTTGCAAAAAGTTTCTAAATTCTGGATGATTTTTGGAAAGCGAAAATACATGACTTTCCGTGTGTTTACATGAAAAAATATACTATTAACAAAATTACTCGTTTCCCCTAATTCTAAATTAGTATGTAATTTCTAGAGAGCGAAATTATTCGTTTGATTGTTTTACCCTAAAACATGTATGCATGTATGTTAACATTGGTATTTTTCAAATAAATAGCGGAATATTTAAGGTTGAAAGTTGCCTTATTTTGATTACATTATTTTAATTTTAGGGGTGAATATCTTTTGAACAAAAGTGAACATGCTTTGTAATGACATGAATAAATAAAAGGCTCATTCTTTTCTTTTGATACCCATTTTTACAAATATCTCGTTTGGAAACTTCCCTTTTTGAAGAAGTTAATGAACTGTAAGTCTTACAGAAAAAGTGAATACAGTAGACAGTGAGGTCCGAAAGAAAGGTGTCAATACCCTTATGCGAAATCGGCACTTCTTTTTCTTGGACCTCATCGTGTTCATCGTCGTCGTCAACGAGCAAAGAGGGAGGATTCCTTTTCCTTACTATTCGTCAAGGAATACGGTGAGAAGGTTCCTTCACCATGTAAGACCACCTGAAGTTACGAGTCCAGCACGAGAGAAAAGAGATGGTGGAGGATCGTTGCGAAGATGCCCCCAAAGTGGAGGAGGCAAAGGCGGAACTTTCCACCAACTCCTCGGCATGAACAACCCTTATTTTAGGGGACATCCCAATCTTCCTACACTCGAGCTCAGATGAATTACAACTCTAAGTTTTCCCAGTCAGCTTTCTTTTCCATCTTTGAATGTTGCAAGTTAAATGGGAACAATGATTTTGTGTACACTTTTGGCTAAAATTTAATTGGGTAATTACATTTTTTGAGGGAGGGTAATGGAAGTAAAAAAATTTGACGATTGAATTTAAGCAAAACGGTAAATTTTTTACACAAGAGAAAAAAAATGTTAGGATGAAAATTAGATAACGTACGTGACCGAGAACGGGTTTCCCATGTAAAATCGAGGCTGAACTATGTATTCGCGGCAGTCATTTTCAATTACGCCTATATTTTTACCAATTGTGCAGTAAATCTCAGGGCTCGTGATCGTCAGAGCTATCATATACAGTAAAGTATTGGACCCGAAGGCGTAACAGAGAATTGGTTAACCTCCCGAAAATTCACGAGGTTCATTGCCGTATGCGGTAGGTTGGCCTCGGGTACAGTCCCCACAATAGTTCCGCTCCACCCTCTCCGAGATGTGGTAACAACGCAGTCTCTGAAACCCCCAGCCTCCCCACCCTCACTCACTCCCTCTCTCAGGTGTTGTCATAGTAATACTTTTATTTTTTGAAAACCAATGACAGAATAAACATATTGTTCACTAGTTTTGGTGGTAATGCTAGGACGACTATGTATTTTATTCATGCATCATTCCTAAATTTAGGGAATAGAATAGTTAGGTTATTTCACAAACGTGGGATACTTTAAAAACTTTCAATCATGGAATTTTGATGTGGCCATGTTATAGTTAAAGTGTAAAATAAGCTGTAGTTTTGACTTTCCCCCTAGGCAATAACACTTCTGTTTAAAGTCCTTGCTTTATCAACAAATGATTATCCAAAAAAAGGTCTATCTATGGAGAGATAATGATAACAGTTCAAATTTTAATTACAGAAATAAACGTGAATCGAGTAAATGTAGGAATTTTCTTAAGAACATACAAAACGTAATGTTCAAATTATAAGGAACTGATAACTGTTCAAGTAAATAAATATACATTTACTCATCACAACCATAACATTTGTACATGATTCTCACGTGAGAATTAAGAAAACATTTCTTTCTAGAAATTAGTCCATTAACACTGTACTAGTTTGAATTTCAACTCTATATTTGTAATTGAATTGCTCATTTTAAAAGTTTGAGTGATTGCCAAATAAGGGAATTAAAACCCATTTCAAAAGGGTTCAACCCTCTTCTATGTATTTAATTTGTATGGTATGTGTTCTTTGTTCAATGCCTTTCCACATGTTTTTAGTTAAAATTTTCTCAAACAATTCAATTCGTAACAAACGATTTGAATTGTGACTGAAAACTATTGGTCACGCTTAGTATTATTTACATTACAATATTGGAACCGATTGAACAAACGAACGAACATGCCGCCCATAAAAACTAAGATTACCCGCGAGGGAGGCCAGGTAATTTTTCGACTCATTCTCAGAAACATAAAGAAGAGGCCAGAAAAATTTCTCATCGCCCACCGGCTACCGTCCATCTTTCTTAACTTAAAACCGGTGCGATCAACCATATTATGAAGCTTTGAAAAGCTTCCTTGCCGCCCAAAGAGTCGACTAAGTTCAAGGCTAACGGAGGAGCTCCCTGCGAGAATGATTCCCTTAAAGGAGGTAAGCTCACGATTGAAAAGGCGTGTCAATTTGTGAATTTCTTAAGGGTGACCAATTAGTTGAGACTAATTTTATTATTCCTGTTCGCAGTCTATGTAAATATAAAGTTTGTAGGATCTCTGTAAATATTGTTATAACTACGGCTATTGTGTCAAGTTTATATTTAAAATTATGCTAAAATTTGCATTTGTCATCAGTGAGTGAAAATTTTGATCGTTCAGGTATAATCAACACCAGTGTTAATTTAAAACTTGAGTGATCGCCAATTAAGACGAAATTACGTCAAATTAATATTTATATTACAACTCTTGATGATATCTTTTTAAAGGAATTATCCGATACAATTATCCGGCAGAGTCTTATGAATGGTTTGGACTTGACGGGGAAGTGAGTTTGGAGGTCACTAAGTGGAAAATCGAGCGTCATTTTATGGTTTAGTAAAGCGAGATCTCGTTGAGGATCCAAGGCCAACAGCTCCAATCTCATTGGAAGACGGAAATCCACCTGAAGTAGTTTAACTACCGTGTTAACTTGTAATAGTAAATAGTAATAGATGCCACGTGATTGTAGATGACTTGTGGGTTCCTGCGGGAAAGTTCTCATTCTGCCATGGTGTGTTCCAGCAGGTGCCGAGATGTCTGCTCCTGCCCAGGCTCCCAAGAGTCAACCATATTTGCCCACACATTTTCAATGCGATTTAGGTCACACCTTTTGGTGGGCCAGTTCAACAGCTCGACATCTCGTTGTTCCTGAAACCACCGTCTGATGATCCTGGCAGTTATCCTGTAATATATACAGAGATGGGCAGTACCGCGGTACATGTAACGGCTTAAGTAACGGGCGTTACTTTTGTAACGAGTATCGGTATCGCCTTAGCAAGATTTCTAATGTAACGGTAACGCCCGTAATAATTTTAGCAAGAGTAACGAGAATTTCCGTTACTCGTTACATACTGTTTTTTGTGTGTGAAAAGTACAAATACATCTTTCGGCGGCGTATCATACAGTTCATACTTGTTAGAACTTGTTCAGTCCTTGTCACATTGCATCCATCTTGTTGCCGGTAGAGCTCATAGTGTAGCACTCTTGCAGTGTGCATCTCCTTTGTTTAAAGTTGTTAAACATGGAATACCTTTCGTCAGCTTCTTCGAAGGATGACGACACATCTGATTTCCTCGAAGATGTTTCGGCACATAGTTGGGTAAAATCACAGCTTATTACATCGAAGAAGTTTTTCTCGATCGTTAGAAGGAACGGCAATGCTTTAAAGTGCCTCTGTCTTTTGTGCCCTAATAAAGAACAAGTTGTTCTCAGTGCTGATATATCTACTTGTTCTAATTTGAAAAAACACACAGGTGAGTAAAATCTAATGTATATTTATTATAATTTATATAATATATTTACATGTAAGATGTAGCGTGTAATTTGTAAACATAAATTTGTTTTCACATGAATTTTACCAATTTATACGAAATAACAAATAACGGTCGCGTTACCGAGTAGTAAGGAGCTACTGTATATAGCTTAATGCTGTATAATATAATATTATCAGATCAGATCTAATATCTAATATTACGTTATCTTGAAATGTAGCAAACATTTTGCTCGGTATTTACCTTAATTACACGTATATCAGGGCCGGATGGAAATTGGAGACCTCAAATCAGATCAACTATTGGAGATCATATCGCATTCTTAAAATACCATTTGATAAATTCATACTTGTATTCAACACAATAACAGCTGCACTTATAATTTACAACCTGAGATACTGATTCGAACATAAACAATTGCAATAAGTCAGCATAAATGTAAACAAATTTGCCATTTTCAAGAGCTTAGCAATGTATCAACATGCATTTGCATATAAAATCTCAATAAGATGATGTAATAGTTAAAAACGAAATTATTTCCTATATGCAATCTATTTCTTTTGTAGTAATTTCGGGGGAGGGGGCACACTTAATACCCCCCCCCCCTTCAATCTGGCCTTGATATATCATCACTAACCCACAAAAAACACACACACACATACGTGGCTTCCTTACTAAAGCACGACATGTGTTTTGGCTGAGTAGGTTTTCTGCCGACCATATGACCATATTATTAGTAATAGGCAACTCTTACTTGAAAATGTTAAATGTTAAATTTTACGGCGTGTATTTTTAGTTCAACAATTAGAAATAAACTGATTCGTGTGATCCTTATACTGTAGTTTTAACACATTAGAAAGAATGAATTAATAAATATATAACTCTATAATATGCTCTAACTTTATAAAAAAAATAAAATTGAATAACGGGACAATAGCAATTTATATAACAATAGTAATGTTAATAGTAACAAGTAGTAGTAATAGGAATCAAACATTGGTATGATAGGTCAATTTCCGTGCATGGCCTCGAAGGGCCTCTTTGGGCCTGTTGCCATGCACGTTAAAACATTTTATGTATGTATTTCAATCCCATAGCCAGACTAGGAGGTTAAGGGGTGATCTAATCCAGGTTTTCAAAATTATGAATGGGTTCGATAACGTAGATAAGATAGCTTTTTCGAAATTTCTCAATATAATAGGACTAGAAATAACGGGTGTAAGTTGACAAGTAGAAGGTTTGAGACAGCAGTTGCCAAAAACTTTTTTACGCATAGAATAGTAAATAGCTGGAATAGTTTGCCGGTAGAAGTAATTAGTAGCACGTCTATAAACATGTTTCAAAATCGATTAGACGCATATGTTGATAGAAAGGGTATAGTTTAAGGTAGTAAAATTAAGGCTTGGTGGGGATAGATCCCACAGCTCAACACAAGTGTTGTGGGATATAGGGAGGCAGCGTCTTGGGTTAGGGGATACTCTGTCCTTACACACCCCATTTAAAGAGATTCCTCTGCTGAGCGGTGCCCCCCATAGTACTGTGAGGTATTGAAAAACTCATGATCTTCACTTGCCCCACAAACACCTTTAAATGGGAGACCCAAGATGGGTGCACACACATTTCTACATTACTACAGTCTTTACAGCCACACCTACACTTTTCCTCCTAAGTGTATATATTATAATGTTATAATGTTATAATGTTTCAGACCAACAAAGACCCTAGGATCCACTCATGGCTGGTCTACCTAACTGTGTTCGTAATCGTGTATTGTGTATGTCCTCCGTGGTGGCGGAGGGGACCTACAATTTTACGTGGGTTCCGAACCACAAGAACATAAGAAACTTATTTAAAAACTGCCGGTAAATTGGCAACGACCAATTTTTACGAAACTAAATAATTATCAATTTAAAAATAATTAATTATCGGTTTAAAACTAAATATAGAATCTCTCGGTCCAGAGGAGCAAGTCATAATAGACTACTATCCACAAATATGTTACATTCTATATCTATTTATAACGGACATGCAAATATATCAGATCCAAAGAATCCAGTCAATTTCATTACGGTATCCATCAAGTCACGGTCCATATCGATTGCGGACCAAGTCAAAATTTACAACCATATACATTATCAATTTAAAAATAATTAATTATCGATTTAAAACTAAAGATAGAATCTCTCGATCCAGAGGATCAAGTCATAATAGACTACTATCCACAAATATGTTACACTCTATATCTATTATATAACGGACATGCAAATATATCAGATCCAAAGAATCCAGTCAATTTCATTACGGTATCCATCAAGTCACGGTTCATATCGATTGCGGACCAAGTCAAATTTACAACCATATACATTACAATATATACACTAAGGAGGAAAAGTGTAGGTGTGGCTGTAAAGACTGTACAGTAATGTAGAAATGTGTGCGCACCCATTATGGGTCTCCCATTTAAAGTTGTTTGTGGGGCAAGTGAAGATCATGAGTTTTTCAATACCTCACAGTACTATGGGGGGCACCGCTCGGCAGAGGAATCTCTTTAAATGGGGTGTGTAAGGACAGAGAGTATCCCCTAACCCAAGACGCTGCCTCCCTATATCCCACAACAATTGTGTTGAGCTGTGGGATCTATCCCCACAAAGCCTTAATTTTACTACCCTAAATTATACCCTTTCTATCAACATGCGCGTCCAATCGATTCTTAAACATGTTTATAGACGTGCTACTAATTACTTCTACCGCAAACTATTCCAGCTATTTACTATTCTATGCGTAAAAAAGTTTTTCGCAACTGCTGTCTCGAACCTTCTACTTGTCAACTTACACCCGTTATTTCTAGTCCTATTATATTGAGATATTTCGAAAAAGCTATCTCTATCTACGTTATCAAACCCATTCATAATTTTGAAAACCTGGATTAGATCACCCCTTAACCTCCTAGTCTCGAGTGTAGTCAATTTTAACTCTTTAAGCCTATCCTCGTACGACTTTGACCTAAGAGACGGAATCATCTTAGTTGCTCGTCTTTGAACTCTTTCGATTTTGTCTATATCTTTGCGCATATGCGGATTCCAAAATTGGACCGCGTACTCCAAATGGGGTCTAACTAATGATTTATAAAGAGGAACTATAATATCGCGCGATTTCTACTCAAAATTTCGAGCTATAAAACCTAACACTTTGTTCGCCTTATTGACCGCCGCTGTACTTTGTTTCGCTACTTTTAAATCACCAGTGACTATAACTCCTAAATCTTTTTCCTGCTCTACGCTTGTTAAATCTTTCCCTGACATACTATACGCAAAATTACCGTTACGCGAACCTATATGCATAATTTTGCACTTATCCACGTTAAATCTCATTTGCCATGTGACTGACCAATCAACGATTTTATTCTGATCTTCCTGAATTTTACCTCTATCTTCGTCATTAATCGCCCTACCACCCAGCTTCGTGTCATCCGCAAACTTTGAAACTGTACTGACTAGGCCGACATCTAAATCGTTAATATATATAAGAAAAAGCAAGGGGCCCAATACAGAACCCTGAGGAACGCCACTCGCTACATTAGCCCAACACGACTCCGCTCCATCAACGACCACCCCCTGTTTCCTGCCTCGCAACCACTCTTCTAGCCAATTTATTACTACATCCCTGATTCCATGAGCCTTAGTTTTTTCAATCAGTCTTTTGTGCGGCACGGTGTCAAACGCTTTTTGAAAATCTAAATACACTACATCAACCGCCCGATGTCTATCGTAAACGTTAAGCACGCTTTGGAAAAATTCTAAAAGATTAGTTAAGCAAGATTTGTTACGCCTAAAACCGTGTTGCGTATTTCTAACCAGATTATGCACTTCTAAGTGTTCGACTATACGATCCCTAATTATTGATTCCAGTAGCTTACCTACAACAGACGTTAAACTGATTGGCCTATAATTTCCCGCCGCACCTTTATCGCCTTTCTTAAAGATAGGTGTTACGTTTGCTAACTTGAAATTATCTGGTACGCACCCCTCAGAAATAGACGCATTAAAAATCTTTGTTAGCGGCACAACAATGCTAT